>OZ038312.1:19740780-19778280 GCA_964035775.1 Osedax frankpressi | reverse complement strand
AAATAACAAAAAAGGTCTGCCTTTAAAGAAATAAACATGTTTTTAAAGAAAATATTTAATTATATTTTCATATTATTCAATATATATATTTTTCAATTTTTATTATCAAAGAACTTGTGGAAATTTAGTGCAATATACTTCTAAAGTGTTATTTATTAACTGCTAGTTGTTATTATATATATTGATATAGGCTTTAATTACATAAACATATAGCGTTGATTTCCAAGTAATTGGGAAGACAGGCGCATGCATTCGATTAATTTATAAAATGTTAAAAATAATTAGTGGTATCATTAATGAGATAGGTAATACTTACTCTAAACTATATAATGAATAGTCCATGTTTTCTGATCTTACATTTACATATAGTTCTAAAAGTAGCTTATATAAGACCATTTCTTATATGTGTATTTGTAACAGCTTAGAATAATCTTGTTAAATATTCATATATTCATTTTGTTAATTATATAGATAAATAAACTTGATTAAGTACAAATGTATCTAAAGAGACATGAAAGATATTATGAAGTACAAAATATGTATTAATTTACTTTTGTCACATCCCCTAATTGTTTATAATTTATTCTCAGAAAGCGTTTATAACAATTTAATAGAAGACATGAAATCTGAAGCATTAATTGATCTACAATGTGACCTCTATAACAAAGGTTACATATTTTATAGAATGATAATTGGTTCAATATTAATGGTAGAAAAGAAAATACAAATTTGCAAATAGATCTAAAAGCAAAAATTAATTTATAAAGCGTGGTTTTTTAAAGATTAAATTCACTTATACTGTATAATAATTTAATTATAGGATTAATATTAATATTGAACATTTTTTTAATATTTAAAAAAATGTTGCCTTAGTAAATATGAATATTTACTATTGATAAATAGTATAATTTAATATTATATCAAATATATCTAAGAAATATAATGTATTAATGCCATTTTTAATATTTATTATTCTTGTTCAAATATTTTTATTTTCTCCTTTATTTATTTTAAATTCCAAAATTAATTTTTTAAATATTTCTTTCACCTATCAACACTCACTTCACTCTCTTTAAACTCTTCTCTTCTTTCTCTTTGAGTCCTTCATGTTGTACATATTGATCATAGTGATCTTGTATTCCAATATAAAATGTTATTGTAAGCATGTATAATGTAAGGCAATTTAAGTTACCTGTTAAATGTATTTCTATCATGAATATACTCTATTTAATTGCATAAGAGCGTAAATCGGTTTTTGTTACATGTTCTTTCTTACAAACCAACAAACTTTTAAAATTAGTAAACAAACAATAATCCTATTCTTTATTTCCAACCAATTCAGTACCTGTAACCAAAGTAAATCTTTATATCCGCGTACATATTTCTAACAACTTATCCTTTAGAGTTTTAAAATATTTTTTGAGAGCTTACTCTGTAATTATTTATGACCTAATATTATTAGACTTTCATTAAAGATTCCACCTTTTTTAATTCCCATATTGTATCATTTATGTATCAGATAATTTATAGATGAAGTAAATAATATATTCTAAATATCCAATTATTTAAATCATTGAATTCTAAATACATATATTTTAATTTCCATTTATTTATTAAATATAAGAATTTGAATTTTTTGATTTATTTGAAATAAAATATTAATATAATTTATTTTTTATGAAAAATAGTAACTTTTAAATTTTTGTTCGCCAGTTTTAAATTTGCATATGTTACCAACAAAATATAATATATTTATTTGATATAAATGAATACACTAAAAGTTTCAAAATAATTTGTTTGTTATATTCATTATATATTAATATGAATAATGATATTCTGTGACTATACATATTCTATTCGTGTATATTTTGTATCCGATAACTTTAGTATTTGAATAAATCCATTTATAAAATAGCTGCAAATCTATTTATAGATCACTAAGTGGGTGCCACTTTGTGAGATGACCTCGCAGGCGATTAGTTCACGAATTCACCGAATGCGATATAATCTCGTAGTTTGCGCGGCAAGTGCAGCGATTGCGCATCCGTGTCTATCCAGGGGCCGGACCTAAGGCGACGTCGTATGGCCAGCCTCGCGAAGTAACGGAGTCGCTGGGGCGTAACGCGTCGCCGTTCGTGGAACGCTATGCAACGCGTGGCCGGCAATTGGCTGGCGTCTCGACTGCACGGTTCAGCGCCCGCCGATAATAGCATGCCGAGCATCGGGGGTCCGTGGTCGCGCCACGCCACCTTGACCAAGGACACGCCTCTTCCCGTGGCTCCAGGCACCTTGCAGTTCAGTCGCAGTAGTCGTTCGACAATTTCGACGTCGCCCCCTATGTATAAATTGTAATCGATGTTGATGAACTATGACCTTTTTCCATTGGCATTCAAGAAAGCAATAAATCAATAAAATGATTTTGTGGTTTCCATTTTCAATAAAACCTTATTTTTTTGCAAAATTCCTTCTATGATCTAATTTAATTTTGCTGTCATTTAAAAATGATATACTGGCATACATCTTCTGTATTCCATTTATGACCTTGATAAAAATACTATATGTAAGATATCTTAAAATCTACGCTTCTAACTTTCTAATTGGTCCTACTTCTTCTTTTCCTACTACCCTACCTACTACCCTACCTACTGCCCTACCTACTACCCTACCTACTGCCCTACCTACTGCCCTACCTACTGCCCTACCTACTGCCCTACCTACTGCCCTACCTACTACACTACCTACTGCCCTACCTACTAACCTACCTACTGCCCTACCTACTGTCCTACCTACTGCCCTACCTACTGCCCTACCTACTGCCCTACCTACTGCCCTACCTACTGCCCTACCTACTGCCCTACCTACTACACTACCTACTGCCCTACCTACTACCCTACCTACTGCCCTACCTACTGCCCTACCTACTGCCCTACCTACTACCCTACCTACTGCCCTACCTACTACCCTACTACCCTACTTACTGCCCTACCTACTACCCTACCTACTACCCTACCTACTACCCTACCTACTACCCTACCTACTACCCGACCTACTACCCTACTTACTACCCTACCCACTACTCTACCTACTACCCTACCTACTACCCTACTTACTACCCTACCCACTACCCTACTACCATACCTACTTCTCTACCTACTACCCTATTACCCTACCTACTACCCTACCTACTACCCTACCTACTACCCTACCTATTACCTAACTACCTATTGTCTCTAATACCCTCCTGCCCTACACTGCCTTTAATGCATGCTACTGACCTTGTACGGCTAAAGATAAAGGGGTACCTCCGTGTATATCGCACGCATTTAAGAACTTATCGACCTCTGTCGCTAGCTCCCTGGATACTGAGACCACGCCCTCTTTCTGATCGGTTACGCCTCCTAGTGACTGAATAATGAGGTCGAAGGCTGCAGAGTAGCCGTACAGACAGGCGTGGTGAAGTGCCGACTTACCGAGGCTCCCTCTAGCGGCAACAGCGCGTATACCACCGGGCGCTAGGTGGCGCAGTAACAGAAGTGCCGTACGCTGACCGTCGATACGTCGACCGATCGCCGACAAAAGGGGCGTGTCTCCGCGCAGATCGCCGACGTCAGCAACCGCCCCGTACTCGAGTAGTAGACGTACAACGGCTGTTTGGGCGTGTCCAGCTGCCAGGTGGAGTGCGCTACGACCAACGGTATTGACCTCGTTCACGATTTCTGAAGACGGGGTGGGGTCAGGTGGGGTCATGACTTGAGATGTTGATGTACGGGTTGATGTGAGGTAAAGTTAACAGGGGGGATGCTGTGACATAATTGCATTACCATATAGCGGATAGGATTATTGTGAAATTAGGTCCTCCCATTACTCATCACCCACATTCATAAATTGCCTATCGGTGCTATTCACCCGATATCGCCCAGCCCTACCTTTACACACCAGAAGTGCCACGGCGGAGTCGTGCCCCGCCTGGCATGCGTACATGAGAGGTGTATTGCCATACAGGTCCTTGGTGGAGTGGCTTGCTCCAGCCGCCACCAGGGCGACGACTGCGTGTACGCTGCCCACCTTGGCGGCGTCGTGTAGTGCCCCCTGGTGCCGACGGTTCGTGGCATCGACCTCTATGTGACCCCCGCACGATAACAATGTCTCTATGATCTGCGTAAGAGGCGTAGATTACTCATCGGTTGCTTGGAAGCAGAGTTTATATAACTTTGTATTGTTATGTAATATCACTCGCTATTATCTAACATTTAATGTGAATTATTAATACCGTATATTATTGCGGGTATTTTCACATTCTTTTAAAACGCAAGATGAAATGTATTTGAATTTCATTAATAAGTTTTTTTTTGAAAAGATTTCGTAACTATTTATTTTTGAGTTCAATAAGTAATTTGAATCGCAAACCCTAGCTATTGTATATTGTACCCTATTGTCCTTATACCATTTGAACTTTCCCTACATAGCACATGCATTAAATTGTGTTTTCCCAAAACTTATGTTGATAATTGACTTATTGGGCTTCGAAAAAGAATAACTGTAAAAAGATAATGGAACAAAAATGGTGATAATGGTAATTAATATTTGTCATATGTACGCATGTAATTTATCTTATCTAAGTATAGATTGCCCTACGTATTTAGTGTACCTAGATGTACCATTAAGTACCTGCCATCCTACAGCCAACTATATATATTAGTATACTTTGCCCTACATAAACAAATCTATTTTATTCTACATCCTAGAATGGACTTTATCCCTCGTACCTGAGTATAGTTTCCCCTACACGCCATCATCAATACAGTATCCCCCTTTTGATCACTTCTATTCACATCAGCACCAGCGCCAATCAATCTGAATAAGACAATGGGCGAAGGGTTAAACAAGGGGTGAGAAGTTAAATAAGGGGTGAGAGGTTAAACAAGGTGTGAGAGGTTAAATAAGGTGTGTAGAGTTTGAACAATGGGTGTAGAGTTTGAACAATACGTGTATAGGTTAAACAAGGGGTGTAGAGTGTAAAGAGAGGAGTGAGTGGAGATTAAAGAGTGAGGTGTGGAGGTGAGAGTGTGAATCTGTGGGATAGGAAAATATGTAATTAATAGGGTTGAAACATGGTGTGGTAGAAGGGGTTTTAGTTGGTGAAAGACTTTGAGAGAGAGTTTGCGGTGGGGAGACGGAAGGTAGGACAGCAAGAGAAGATTCACATATGCGAATATGAAATAATAACTTGACTGACCAAACAGCCAACACCTACCTCACTTACCCCCTTCCCTACCTTCCTCCCCTTTACTCACCTGACCACTACCTTCCTCCCCTACCTTCCTCCCCTACCTACCTCCCCTACCTTCCTTCCCTACCTTCCTCCCCTACCTTCCTCCCCTACCTTCCTTCCCTACCTTCCTCCCCTTTACTCACCTGACCACTACCTCCCTCCCCTACCTCCCTCCCCTTCCTACCTCCCCTACCTACCTCCCCTACCTTCCTTCCCTACCTCCCTCCCCTACCTTCCTCCCCTTTACTCACCTGACCACTACCTCCCTCCCCTACCTTCCTTCCCTACCTTCTTCCCCTACCTTCCTCCCCTATCTTCCTCCCCTACCTTCCTCCCCTACCTTCCTTCCCTACCTTCCTTCCCTACCTTCCTCCCCTACCTTCCTCCCCTACCTTCCTACCCTACCTTCCTCCCCTTTACTCACCTGACCACTACCTTCCTCCCCTACCTTCCTCCCCTACCTTCCTCCCCTACCTTCCTTCCCTACCTTCCTTCCCTACCTTCCTCCACTACCTTCCTCCCCTACCTTCCTCCCCTACCTTCCTCCCCTACCTTCCTCCCCTACCTTCCTCCCCTTTACTCACCTGACCCCTACCTTCCTCCCCTACCTTCCTCCCCTACCTTCCTCCCCTACCTTCCTCCCCTACCTTCCTCCCCTACCTTCCTCCCCTACCTTCCTCCCCTACCTTCCTCCCCTACCTTCCTCCCCTACCTTCCTCCCCTACCTTCCTTCCCTACCTTCCTCCCCTACCTTCCTCCCCTACCTTCCTCCCCTACCTTCCTCCCCTTTACTCACCTGACCCCTACCTTCCTCCCCTACCTTCCTCCCCTACCTTCCTCCCCTACCTTCCTCCCCTACCTTCCTCCCCTATCTTCCTCCCCTACCTTCCTCCCCTACCTTCCTCCCCTACCTTCCTCCCCTACCTTCCTCCCCTACCTTCCTCCCCTACCTTCCTTCCCTACCTTCCTCCACTACCTTCCTCCCCTACCTTCCTCCCCTACCTTCCTCCCCTACCTTCCTCCCCTACCTTCCTCCCCTTTACTCACCTGACCCCTACCTTCCTCCCCTACCTTCCTCCCCTACCTTCCTCCCCTACCTTCCTCCCCTACCTTCCTCCCCTACCTTCCTCCCCTACCTTCCTCCCCTACCTTCCTCCCCTACCTTCCTTCCCTACCTTCCTCCCCTACCTTCCTCCCCTACCTTCCTCCCCTATCTTCCTCCCCTACCTTCCTCCCCTACCTTCCTCCCCTACCTTCCTCCCCTACCTTCCTCCCCTACCTTCCTCCCCTACCTTCCTTCCCTACCTTCCTCCACTACCTTCCTCCCCTACCTTCCTCCCCTACCTTCCTCCCCTACCTTCCTCCCCTACCTTCCTCCCCTTTACTCACCTGACCCCTACCTTCCTCCCCTACCTTCCTCCCCTACCTTCCTCCCCTACCTTCCTCCCCTACCTTCCTCCCCTACCTTCCTCCCCTACCTTCCTCCCCTACCTTCCTCCCCTACCTTCCTTCCCTACCTTCCTCCCCTACCTTCATCCCCTACCTTCCTTCCCTACCTTCCTTCCCTACCTTCCTCCCCTACCTTCCTCCCCTACCTTCCTCCACTACCTTCCTCCCCTACCTTCCTCCCCTACATTCCTCCCCTACCTTCCTTCCCTACCTTCCTTCCCTACCTTCCTCCCCTACCTTCCTCCCCTTTACTCACCTCCCCTACCTTCCTCCCCTACCTTCCTCCCCTACCTTCCTCCCCTTTACTCACCTCCCCTACCTTCCTCCCCTACCTTCCTCCCCTACCTTCCTCCCCTACCTTCCTCCACTACCTTCCTCCCCTACCTTCCTCCCCTACATTCCTCCCCTACCTTCCTTCCCTACCTTCCTTCCCTACCTTCCTTCCCTACCTACCTCCCCTACCTTCCTTCCCTACCTTCCTCCCCTACCTTCCTTCCCTACCTTCCTCCCCTACCTTCCTCCCCTACCTTCCTCCCCTTTACTCACCTGACCACTATCTCGTAATTGCCGGCTTGAGTTGCGTACATCAGCGGTGTAGTGGTCGATGAGATAACGGCGGGGCTATTAATAGAGTTTGATGTCGTCGTATAGCATTTTGTGGGGCCTATACTCTGCAGGATGGCGGAATGCTCCGGAAGCGCTCTGTTGGTCTGCAACAGTAAGCGAGCAATTCTCCAATGCCTGTACCTAACAGCTATCTGCGAGGGTAGTTTCAAGTGTAGGTGTCAAATTTGGCAATACTTTCTCGGATGATTGATTATTATCATTTTTTGATAACGACAACAATAACTAATTATGATATTGTAAATACTTCATAGTTTTCATATTCAAAAAATAATATATTTCTATTCATCGCTGACGTAGTAAATGCATTCATGAATCAATTTTGATGTTATGATAGATTTGAGTGTTTGCAACAAAAATCCATTAGTAACAATTATTATCCCTATCCCTAATCGATGTTCTCTCCCTATCCCCGTTAACTCCATTTCATCGCGGCTACACCAGGTCCGCACCGCTATCCCCTTCCCCCTCCCCCACTGCCCCCTTATAGTACCATAAGCGCCGCTGTCCTCGCCCCCACTGCCCCCTTATAGTACCATAAGCACCGCTGTCCCCTCCCCCCTCCCCCACTGCCCCCTTATAGTACCATAAGCGCCGCTGTCCTCGCCCCCACTGCCCCCTTATAGTACCATAAGCACCGCTGTCCCCTTCCCCGCCCCCACTGCCCCATTATCGTACCATAAGCGCCGCTGTCCCCTCCCCCCGCCCCCACTGTCCCCTTATAGTACCATAAGCACCGCTGTCCCCTTCCCCGCCCCCACTGCCCCATTATCGTACCATAAGCACCGCTGACCTCGCCCCCACTGCCCCCTTATAGTACCATAAGCACCGCTGTCCCCTCCCCCGCCCCCACTGCCCCATTATCGTACCATAAGCGCCGCTGTCCCCTCCCCCCGCCCCCACTGCCCCATTATCGTACCATAAGCACCGCTGTCCCCTTCCCCGCCCCCACTGCCCCATTATCGTACCATAAGCACCGCTGACCTCGCCCCCACTGCCCCCTTATAGTACCATAAGCACCGCTGTCCCCTCCCCCGCCCCCACTGCCCCATTATCGTACCATAAGCGCCGCTGTCCCCTCCCCCCGCCCCCACTGCCCCATTATCGTACCATAAGCACCGCTGTCCCCTTCCCCGCCCCCACTGCCCCATTATCGTACCATAAGCACCGCTGACCTCGCCCCCACTGCCCCCTTATAGTACCATAAGCGCCGCTGTCCCCTCCCCCCGCCCCCACTGCCCCATTATCGTACCATAAGCGCCGCTGTCCCCTTCCCCCCGCCCCCACTGCCCCCTTATAGTACCATAAGCACCGCTGTCCCCTTCCCCCTCCCCCACTGCCCCCTTATAGTACCATAAGCGCCGCTGTCCTCGCCCCCACTGCCCCCTTATAGTACCATAAGCACCGCTGTCCCCTCCCCCCGCCCCCACTGCCCCCTTATAGTACCATAAGCACCGCTGTCCCCTCCCCCCGCCCCCACTGCCCCCTTATAGTACCATAAGCACCGCTGTCCCCTCCCCCCGCCCCCACTGCCCCCTTATAGTAACATAAGCGCCGCTGTCCCCTCCCATCGCCCCCAATGCCCCCTTATAGTACCATAAGCACCGCTGTCCCCTCCCCCCCCCCACTGCCCCCTTAAAGTACCATAAGCGCCGCTGTCCCCTCCCATCGCCCCCACTGCCCCATTATAATACCATAAGCACCGCTGTCCCGTCCCCCCGCCCCCACTGCCCCATTATAGTACCATAAGCACCGCTGTCCCCTCCCCCGCCCCCACTGCCCCCTTATAGTACCATAAGCGCCGCTGTCCCCTCCCACTGTCCCCTTATAGTACCATAAGCACCGCTGTCCTCGCCCCCACTGCCCCCTTATAGTACCATAAGCGCCGCTGTCCCCTCCCCTCGCCCCCACTGCCCCCTTATAGTACCATAAGCACCACTGTCCCCCTCCCCCGCCCCCACTGCCCCCTTATAGTACCATAAGCACCCCTCCCCCCGCCCCCACTGCCCCATTATAGTACCATAAGCACCGCTGTCCCCTCCCCCCGCCCCCACTACCCCCTTATAGTACCATAACCACCGCTGTCCTCGCCCCCACTGCCCCCTTATAGTACCATAAGCGCCCCTGTCCCCTCCCCTCGCCCCCACTGCCCCCTTATAGTACCATAAGCACCACTGTCCCCCTCCCCCGCCCCCACTGCCCCCTTATAGTACCATAAGCACCCCTCCCCCGCCCCTTTATAGTACCATAAGCGCCGCTGTCCCCTCCCCTCGCCCCCACTGCCCCCTTATAGTACCATAAGCACCCCTCCCCCCTCCCCCGCCCCTTTATAGTACCATAAGCGCCGCTGTCCTCGCCCCCACTGCCCCCTTATAGTACCATAAGCGCCGCTGTCCACTCCCCTCGCCCCCACTGCCCCCTTATAGTACCATAAGCACCACTGTCCCCCTCCCCCGCCCCCACTGCCCCCTTATAGTACCATAAGCACCCCTCCCCCCTCCCCTTTATAGTACCATAAGCACCGCTGTCCTCGCCCTCACTACCCCCTTATAGTACCATAAGCAGCGCTGTCCTCGCCCCCGCCCCCACTACCCCATTATAGTACCATAAGCACGGCTGTCCCCTCCCCCGCCCCCACTGCTACCTTATAGTACCATAAGCACCGCTGTCCTCGCCCCCACTGCCCCCTTATAGTACCATAAGCACCACTGTCCCCTCCCCCGCCACCACTGCCCCCTTATAGTACCATAAGCCCCCGTCTTCGGGTCCTCGTAGTTCACGTCTACGGGGTCGCCGAGTATGTCTTGCACCTCGTCGACTTCATCGTATCCGCTGGCCGCTAGGAGGCGATGTTCGGCGTCTGCTGGCTGTTCGCAGGACTGCGTAGCTACGTAGCAACGTGGCGGGTGCCTGGCGATCTCTCCTCTAGGCCTTTGTTTGCGGAGGAAAGTTGTTTCGTAGCTAAGAAAGACTCACAGATAGTCGAACAAAATGTAATCCTAAACTAAAAGAAAATTTGAAGTACAATAATTGAAATCACATTGACTGATTACTGATACGCTCGTCTCATCACCTATCTCATCACCTATCTCATCTCCTATCTCATCACCTATCTCCGCTGCGTGGTTAAGTGCACCTACCATGGTAGGTATATACCCACCTCATAAGGATTCCCTATACAAAGTAGCCTATACGCACAATGTATGTGCCGATATGATCTCGCGATCACCTATTATGAATACAAACCATCTCGAGTACATCTTTCAGTCAAACGCTTGCATGTCTTTATTAATTGTTTATAAATAGGTGTTCACTGGTGCGCAATATTGACAATGAATTATGAATTTAGAAGCATATCTATTTATAAACAATATTTAGTCTATCGAGATTTATATATAAATAGTTCAAATAGAAATGAATTGTTATTTAGATATTCAAATCTGTAATAATATTATAAACATAGATATTTTATTTATAACATTTGATATTTTATTATAGTTTTCCCTTATTCATATTTAATACTATTTTATACATTTGATTTGATCTCAAATATACGTTTTTTTCAATCTGAGCAAACTCTAAATCTTTTTCAATAGTTACTTTCTAAAACTATTTCTTTAGTGTGTTATCTATACTACAATTTAAAAAACTCATCCAGTTAACTTTAAGCTAAACTCGTTTTTCAAACTAAATCTTTCTTGCAACTTAATGCTAAATTTGCAATCGTTCTCTTTTACAGAATTACACGAATCCAGATTGGAGAATCTCATTAGAATCGCAGACGAATGTCTACAAACTGATTGGATTTATGTTTAACTCTATATCGTGTGATTGTAATTAATATATCATATCTTGAATGTAAATCGACTAAATTATTCTCAACAACTATTCATAAATGTTCTACAGAGGTTTTATTTATATTCTTCACAAAATGCTATTCTTTTCTTCATGACAGGCAATAAATAAACATTATTGAAATAATAGAAATGTTGATGAAAGCAATTTATTAAGTTATAATACTTGTATTTATAATTTGTAATTATCTCATAATTGTCAATATCAGTCGTAAGGTAAATGTGGTTTATTAACGTTAGTTAGGTAAAAAGCATATTTGTATTTAAACAAGTTCCTAATTTTAATACTATTTATGTGTTTAATAATTTTTATAAAACTTACATAACTTTAGTTAGTATTTTAAGTTGAAAATGATTAAATGTTCTAATTTTATAATAACAGTGTAATTTAATATGTTCAATGAAAACTTAAATACTGAAGTTCAGTAAGTACGTAGTAATAATGGTAGTTAGACTGTTGTAGTATTAATAGAATTATATCGATACAATTCATTGCCTGGTGAGTGATTCCACCTGTAAATAAATGATGCAATTAGGAGAAAAGTTACTAAAGTTTTCAACCAACGATGACAGGTGAATAAATGGAATAGTAAAACAAATGAGAAAATATATTTATAGTGAGAAAATCCTCTGCTTATTTTTTATTCGATAAGAAGAACTTCTTTGTAAACCCAAAATAACTTCTCGGGTGTTTTACCTGCTTGTCAATGCAAGAGAATGCCCATTTCCACTGGACATCGTAGATGAGTTGTCTGTGGTCATGCCTATTGTCATCTGGAGAGTAACTCTCGGCGTGGTAGGCCGGCGTTAGGGTGGCCATCTTGTGTCGATTGCAGGCGTACATTGTAAAGAATAATTTCACCTTGTCCGCAACCTCGACGAGCAAATATGTTCTTAATAATATTGTTCGTTGGATGTCGCTTATTAGAATCGTTAGAAGTATATTCTACGCAAGTATGCGCTATAATCATTCTAACTTGTTTGGCATTCTGGGTCCTTACGTTTATATCGTATTCGGATAATAACTTCACAAACATGCTGTAGATAGGCAATCAAAAGTATCGACGACGATGAAATAAACTCGGTTAGTCGGAAACACGATTTTACTAGTGAACGAAACTACTACGACTGTTACATAATAAGGACGTTACCTAAAAGGACCACATCGCCCGGGTTTCCTCATCTGCCCCATCCGACTGAGTTCTTCGTAAGTCAAACCCATGTCCTGTTCGTCCGTCTGTACAATCTTTCCTCCGGATGATAATGGCTCCAGTTCGGCTGTAGGAGCGGCCTCCAATATGCTAGAACAATGATGAGATCTAAAAGTGTACCCTTCAAAATCCCAGTGCTGATTTCATTATTGCATTGCCTAATTATTTGATCTTTTTAAACAATAGTTTTACAAAACTATCGACTCGGCCATCGTCGTAAAAACTTTAAATTAATATACAAAACTATTCTGAAGTCTTAAGTGCAATTATGTGATGAAAAGTGCTTTTTGAACTTTGAACCTTTCAAGCGATTTCAAATCAAATTTTTTTCGGCAGTGGCGCACAAATTTACGGAGATCGGCCTTAGAGATTGAACCAATCGGATTGAGGTCGGCACTCGAACAGTCGTATTTCGTAAAGTAGCCAATCAGGCTGCAGTGTTTATTATTCGATGGGTGTAACATTGAGATAAACTATTGTAAAGTGAAATTATCAAATATTTTAAATAGTAATTTTATTAAATGTGTTTATTTAGAAGTTAATGTGCAACTATTATTTCATGTACAATGCGATATCGGAGTAGCATTGGATAGAGCCTCGACTAACCTCTCATCCACATTAGCGGAGCCGAGAACCAATAAATAGCCTTTTTTGCATGTACTCCACAGCAGTACTTGAGAAAGGTAGTAGGTCAAAAGCATACGACATCTTGCCTATTTCGTAGAGTTTTCAGGCATCAGCTTATTGTGATATCAGTTTTACTAAATAATAAGGCTTGAATATTTGCATGGAATATAAAAATTTGTTTATGAATAATAAATTGAAAATTCCTGCAAATCACTATCTGCTATACTGGTACTACAACTACGAACACAATACATTTATTGTATATAAAGCATATTACATAGAACAAATAATATATACTTAATTTGATAGTAGATATTATATTGATTAAATAATTATAATATGTTATTTAATAAAATTAGATTCTCATCGGGAAATTTACATTTTGTTTTGTAATTATAGATATAGTGAGTATATATCTATGTATCTATATATATCTATATATATATATATATATATATCTATATATCTATATACAAGAAATGGTAAACAGTATTTAGCATTCAACACTCAATGGGACCTAATAATATGTGACATTTTCAATATATTTTAATGATTTTCATTTATAGAGTATGGAAGCAAGGTCTTATAGTATCCAGCAGAACCTTATTCCCTCGATATCAACTTCTCCCTCTAATCGAGTAATACATTACTATCACCACCTAATCGCCGGGTAAACCTGTATATTCTGCAAGGCAACATTCTCCTTGGTATCCCCGCCAAATGCCCGGAAACGAGGCAGGATGCCATAAAGTGAAGAAATCAACACCACAACGGCACCTATTACACTCGAGATCACCATGGACAAGTGGTGGCTGCGCGGTGGGGTTGTGGTGGAGGTGGGGATGGGGCGGGGCGGAGTTACGGTATAAGTTATCGTAAGATACGGTGATAATGAGATTACGCTAGGAAGGTATTGCTGGGCAGTTCGGATTACGCTAGGAAGGTATTGCTGGGCAGTTCGGATTACGCTAGGAAGGTATTGCTGGGCAGTTCGGATTACGCTAGGAAGCTATTGCTGGGCAGTTTGGATTACGCTAGGAAGGTATTACTGGGCAGTTCGGATTACGCTACGGGGAGACGGCAATTCTCATAAGTAGTGGTAACTAAAGAACTACACGGGGGTACAGTCATGCGGTGACAGCTGATAGCTGTCAGGGAGTTCTATAGTTTTTGGATGCGAATGCCAACTGCGAGTTACAGCAAAATGCCAACGTGGGTGCACACAAGTCGGAGTTTACGCTAACCTAGTTTACACTAACCTAGTTTACACTAACCTAGTTTACACTAACCTAGTTTACACTAACCTAGTTTACACTAACCTAGTTTACACTAACCTAGTTTACCCTAACCTAGTTTACGCTAACCTAGTTTACGCTAACCTAGTTTACACTAACCTAGTTTACACTAACCTAGTTTACACTAACCTAGTTTACACTAACCTAGTTTACCCTAACCTAGTTTACGCTAACCTAGTTTACGCTAACCTAGTTTACGCTAACCTAGTTTACGCTAACCTAGTTTACGCTAACCTAGTTTACGCTAACCTAGTTTACGCTAACCTAGTTTACGCTAACCTAGTTTACGCTAACCTAGTTTACGCTAACCTAGTTTACGCTAACCTAGTTTACGCTAACCTAGTTTACGCTAACCTAGTTTACGCTAACCTAGTTTACGCTAACCTAGTTTACGCTAACCTAGTTTACGCTAACCTAGTTTACGCTAACCTAGTTTACGCTAACCTAGTTTACGCTAACCTAGTTTAGGCTAACCTAGTTTACGCTAACCTAGTTTACGCTAACCTAGTTTACGCTAACCTAGTTTACGCTAACCTAGTTTACGCTAACCTAGTTTACGCTAACCTAGTTTACGCTAACCTAGTTTACGCTAACCTAGTTTACGCTAACCTAGTTTACGCTAACCTAGTTTACGCTAACCTAGTTTACGCTAACCTAGTTTACGCTAACCTAGTTTACGCTAACCTAGTTTACGCTAACCTAGTTTACGCTAACCTAGTTTACGCTAACCTAGTTTACGCTAACCTAGTTTACGCTAACCTAGTTTACGCTAACCTAGTTTACGCTAACCTAGTTTACGCTAACCTAGTTTACGCTAACCTAGTTTACGCTAACCTAGTTTACGCTAACCTAGTTTACGCTAACCTAGTTTACGCTAACCTAGTTTACGCTAACCTAGTTTACGCTAACCTAGTTTACGCTAACCTAGTTTACGCTAACCTAGTTTACCCTAACCTAGTTTACGCTAACCTAGTTTACGCTAACCTAGTTTACGCTAACCTAGTTTACGCTAACCTAGTTTACGCTAACCTAGTTTACGCTAACCTAGTTTACGCTAACCTAGTTTACGCTAACCTAGTTTACGCTAACCTAGTTTACGCTAACCTAGTTTACGCTAACCTAGTTTACGCTAACCTAGTTTACGCTAACCTAGTTTACGCTAACCTAGTTTACGCTAACCTAGTTTACGCTAACCTAGTTTACGCTAACCTAGTTTACGCTAACCTAGTTTACGCTAACCTAGTTTACGCTAACCTAGTTTACGCTAACCTAGTTTACGCTAACCTAGTTTACGCTAACCTAGTTTACGCTAACCTAGTTTACGCTAACCTAGTTTACGCTAACCTAGTTTACGCTAACCTAGTTTACGCTAACCTAGTTTACGCTAACCTAGTTTACGCTAACCTAGTTTACGCTAACCTAGTTTACGCTAACCTAGTTTACGCTAACCTAGTTTACGCTAACCTAGTTTACGCTAACCTAGTTTACGCTAACCTAGTTTACGCTAACCTAGTTTAGGCTAACCTAGTTTACGCTAACCTAGTTTACGCTAACCTAGTTTACGCTAACCTAGTTTACGCTAACCTAGTTTACGCTAACCTAGTTTACGCTAACCTAGTTTACGCTAACCTAGTTTACGCTAACCTAGTTTACGCTAACCTAGTTTACGCTAACCTAGTTTACGCTAACCTAGTTTACGCTAACCTAGTTTACGCTAACCTAGTTTACGCTAACCTAGTTTACGCTAACCTAGTTTACGCTAACCTAGTTTACGCTAACCTAGTTTACGCTAACCTAGTTTACGCTAACCTAGTTTACGCTAACCTAGTTTACGCTAACCTAGTTTACGCTAACCTAGTTTACGCTAACCTAGTTTACGCTAACCTAGTTTACGCTAACCTAGTTTACGCTAACCTAGTTTACGCTAACCTAGTTTACGCTAACCTAGTTTACACTAACCTAGTTTACGCTAACCTAGTTTACCCTAACCTAGTTTACGCTAACCTAGTTTACGCTAACCTAGTTTACGCTAACCTAGTTTACGCTAACCTAGTTTACGCTAACCTAGTTTACGCTAACCTAGTTTACGCTAACCTAGTTTACGCTAACCTAGTTTACGCTAACCTAGTTTACGCTAACCTAGTTTACGCTAACCTAGTTTACGCTAACCTAGTTTACGCTAACCTAGTTTACGCTAACCTAGTTTACGCTAACCTAGTTTACGCTAACCTAGTTTACGCTAACCTAGTTTACGCTAACCTAGTTTACGCTAACCTAGTTTACGCTAACCTAGTTTACGCTAACCTAGTTTACGCTAACCTAGTTTACGCTAACCTAGTTTACGCTAACCTAGTTTACGCTAACCTAGTTTACGCTAACCTAGTTTACGCTAACCTAATTTAGGCTAACCTAGTTTACGCTAACCTAGTTTACGCTAACCTAGTTTACGCTAACCTAGTTTACGCTAACCTAGTTTACGCTAACCTAGTTTACGCTAACCTAGTTTACGCTAACCTAGTTTACGCTAACCTAGTTTACGCTAACCTAGTTTACGCTAACCTAGTTTACATTAACCTAGTTTACACTAACCTAGTTCACACTAACCTAGTTTACATTAACCTAGTTTACTCTAACCTAGTTCACACTAACCTAGTTTACACTAACCTAGTTTACACTAACCTAGTTTACCCTAACCTAGTTTACACTAACCTAGTTTACCCTAACCTAGTTTACGCTAACCTAGTTTACACTAACCTAGTTTACATTAACCTAGTTTACACTAACCTAGTTCACACTAACCTAGTTTACATTAACCTAGTTTACTCTAACCTAGTTCACACTAACCTAGTTTACACTAACCTAGTTTACACTAACCTAGTTTACACTAACCTAGTTTACACTAACCTAGTTTACCCTAACCTAGTTTACACTAACCTAGTTTACACTAACCTCCCAATATCGGTAGCCAGTTCTCCGGCCAATTGGCGCGTTCCCTGCGAATTATTCTCAGTTGCCATGTAACAAGTTGTCAGCAATTCTCTGCAGAGTTGACGAGCGTCTATTCCACCGGCGTCGATTCCACTGGCGTCGATTTTGCGGTCCAACATTCGGTTGAGATCGAGGATGACGTCCAAGTCTGCAGTGGGAATAGACGGGTCGATTACAGTAGCGCTACAAGTGGGAAAAGGATGCATTACGTAGAAAAGTTTAAATAATATATTCATTTGATTGATGAATAGATTCTAACAATTTTATTTGAAATATATATTAATTTTATTCTCAAATGCATTCAAATGTGGAAATGCTACTGAATAAATTAATTAATACAAAAGATCTATACATATAAATTAAATTATAACATACATATTTTATAGCTAGCTAATTAACCAATGAATTGTGATTACAATACACACACCCTCCCACTCCCTCCCACTCCCACCCACTCCGAAACCCTCGCTAACTATTCTCCCTGACTTGCTGGCATACCAGTTCACACATAGAGTACACCACACATGCTGTAGAGGCGCTGTCTAGGCCACCACTTAATGGCAAGATAAAACCACAAGCACCGCAGTGTCTCATATAGTCCCACAACCAACACGCGGGGCCTAGACTGAATGGGCAAGTGGTCGAGTGGTGTTTAGGCCGTAGGTTAGGGTTGATCATTGTCGGAGAAAGCATTAATGAATAGATGTGGTATGTAGATAATAAGATTTTAAAATATTTGGTATATAAATTTTTTTTAGGAGGCAAAATAAACTCTAAAATTCCTTTGTTCAAAAAAATACTTACTTTTCATAAATGTTATCAGATCATTGTTTACATTGCAAATATTGAACAATTTAAATTATATTAGTTGTTATTCATTTGATAAAAGTGAAATTACGATTCACGTAAATTTAAGAAATCGTTCGGTGCTTGGATTATGCCAACATCAAAACTGCCAACATTTACTGACATAGATTGTCATTATTTATGTATATATATGAAAATGTTTTGATATTTGGTATAGTTCTTCTATATCGACACAGCATCTTCGTGGAATATAATTTATATGTGATAGATACATGCGCCAATCTCTCTTTAGAGATTTAATCAACGAGAGAGAATTCATCATTGACCAGAGATCTGATAGAAGTATGCGCATAGAGCTAACTTCTAGAACACCTACTTCTTTCCAGAGTAGGAGCTTGACCTCTCCAAGTAATGAACCATCCACTTCAACATGCAAGTTGGTAACTAATAATAATAACCATTTATTTATTTTGAATTAAAATGTTTTAAACATTTCATTATTTACAATAATTAATTTAACTAAATTAACATATAATTATATTATTATATGCACATGTAATTAATTAATATAATCAGTTTAATCATAATTAATATTAATAGAAATTTATTAAATAATATTAGTACCACAGCTATATTATTTTACTAATTCATTCATCTATTTATAACTATCATTCTATTTTAGTGTGATTGAAGAATCTGATATGGATGTCTCCTTGACTTCAGGTGAAAGTAATAATGACCCCAATTCATCTGATTATAAGATACATCAAGCTTACAGAGTATGACTAAATAATTGAAAATTTTTTTGAACAATGTAAATTATACAATTAAAACTGAAATTAATATTTAAATTTAAATTTCTATAGTATTCATTTCATATAATTGATATAGGTTCTCATATGATGACCATATTCTTAGGGCAAAGATGACAATGAGCTATGTGTTATCATATGATGACCATATTCTTAGGGCAAAGATGACAATGAGATATGTGTTATCATATGATGACCATATTCTTAGGGCAAAGATAACAATGAGATATGTGTTATCATATGATGACCATATTCTTAGGGCAAAGATGACAATGAGATATGTGTTATCATATGATGACCATATTCTTAGGGCAAAGATGACAATGAGATATGTGTTATCATATGATGACCATATTCTTAGGGCAAAGATGACAATGAGATATGTGTTATTAGATCGTGGAGCAGCAGGTGTGTTAAATACTTTTATGTGTGAAGAAGTAATTATACTTGATGATGATATGAGTAAAGTCATCGATTGTAATACCAGAAGTAACTTTAAAAGTATTTGTGATTCCTCATATTAATTTTTTTTACGCAATATCATTATGATTTAATTAATTATGGCGACGACTGGATTGAACCCAGATTAACAATGAGCTATTGTCACACATATGTGAGCATTATCCCTATAACAATCAAGCAATGTAGTGGATTATATCCCTGGTATCCGAAATAGCTGTAATGCTTGAATAGCCAAAAGAAAGGGATTCTAGAATATATGCGACAATAGCTCAACTAAAACTATGCCAATATTTAATATTTTCATTTATTGTATATATTATTTTATTGTGTACATTATTATATTATATTATTATTTTACTTTCTTTTAATAAATAATGTCAACACTCTTATTATATATTTTGATACATTCATTTCTAATTTAATTTATATTACTGAATAAAATGCCTAATAATGGAACAAAAAAAAACAAAATATAAATTAATAAACTATAATGTTATTTTTAAATTATTAAGAAAAGTGTTTTTTTATAGAAAATTAACGTAATCTAGAAAATAGAAATACTTGAAATAAATATTCATAAAAAAAAGAAATCGTGTTTTTTTTTTGAAAAAAGTATATAAATTCATATTTTGAGATTTTTCTAATATTTATATTATAATTTTGATCATTATAAATCTATAATATATATATATATAATATTAAATTATTAATTTAAAAATATGTATTATATAATACCTATAAATAGAATTTATTTTTTTCATGGAAAAATTCCTATTTATTCCTAGAAATTTACATACAAAAACAAAATTAACATTTTTTATTTTAAATATTATGTAATAACTGATTACTAGAAATACATTCATTTTAAATGTGATTGCATGAATATGAATATGCAAAAATACAAAATTAAATTGCATTTTTTTCACTCCATTATACAACTTCATATCTTCCATGTGGTCTACTGAATATTAGATGAAAAATTACAGTTTATTTGAATTAAACAGTCTCCAGGTAACAGAAAGGTTCATTTTTTAATTTTCCAAAACATATGCTTTTCGATTCACCCTACTATAGGTCCTATGGTGTAGGGGTGTAGTTGTACGGAGAAAAGAGGTTCTAGCTGTATACGTCTAGTTAAACTAACCTCAAGATCTATATGTATTGACAAATAGGTAATATTCTTAGGGTGGAAATGGTGTAGTGGAGCTAATATTGTATATGCTTTAGGTTATGAAAAGAAGGCAATTACTGATTAAAATTTATCAATTGAATATATTAATACATACAAATTCTATATTCACAACAATATGCTTAAATTGATTCACTATCGATAATAAACAAACGTGAAACAAACCTAATCTCTTCTTCTGGTGTGTGGTATTTCCACTCTATGCACGGCGTTGTTTTGAGGTAGAAATTGGCTGCGGGACTCATGTTGAAGTCGACGTGTACTCTCGGATAACTCAGCACTTTACTGGCCTACTCGAGGCGAGGATTAGAGAAAAGAGCTTGGGTAGAACGGGCTAAATGTATAGGTTTTTACGTGTAAATGAATAGGTTTTTACGTGTAAATGTATAGGTTTTTATGTGTAAATATATAGGTTTTTACGTGTAAATGAATAGGTTTTTACGAAAGAATTAAATAAAGAATTGTAGCTTTTATCAATGCAGAAATTTTTTAAACTCAATCAAAATATAATCTACAAATTAATCTATATGTAATGGTCCAATCGAGGACATGGAGATCATGAATGAAACCTGTTCAGATCTACTTCTGATGGCATTCCGATAGGATCGTATTTCATCGATATCTATGACAGCAATAAGTACCTCCTGTAAGGTATCGCGAGGTAAGCAAACACCACCACCATTGCCATCGCTACTAATACAGCCCTTGGAAACCACTGATAACGCCAACCTATACCACCACCAAATTCATTATCATTACCAACAACGCCAAACTAGACGCCACCCTTACTATAATAGCAGCCATCGACAACCCCATCGACAACCCCATCTCCACTACCCACCACTACCATCTTCATTATCGTTACTTGTACCGCAAAAGCATCCATCGGCTCCGCCATCTCCAGTCCGCCATACCAACGTTACGTTGCAAGCAGAATTGTTTCCCCTGGCAAACGATGCCTCCATTCACCGAAATCAGCGAACAACCATCGTAATAAACACGTTCACCGTCGCACCCGAACAGATTGGAGAATAGGTAGGCGCCGCCGTTCTGCGGGGGTTAAAGGTCATGGAGACGAAGGAAAGTAGGTCGGCTGCCCTTTCGATAATGGGGGGATGAAGTAGAACTTGGTGTGTTCTATTGGGTGGTTATAGTTCATGTTGATGAGAATAGGTATGCCTCCGTTCTGGGGTCACGAATCAAAGGGTGAAATAGGCGTCGCAAATCTGTATATCTCAAGGGGTATGAAATAGACGACGTATCTCCGTTGGATTCGGGATTCGTGGAAGAAGGATGTTGACTCCAGCGTTTGTTCGGTTACAGATTGAGGAGTTATGGTCGATGTAGGAGAAAGCGCGATTATTACGAGAAATTAGATTCTGACCTTGGTGGTGGCATTACGCACAAGGTCGATTCTTATGTTAGCCTTCCTCAGTTCGTGATAACTGCCGCTTCCATTGGTGAATACATCGATCCCATCAAGACCCATGTCTATGTGGGAACTATCGAGGGCGGGGGGAGAGGCCGGTATAGAACTATAGGAGAGGAGGAAGGTAAGTGGAGCTAGGTGACAAATATAGGTATGGGGAAGCTATTGGATAGAAGAGAGTGAAAAGGCTACATGGATATGGGTTTGGGTTTGGTAATGGTTAGAGGAGTGATGGGTTATTAGATAGGAGTTAAGTATAAGGTGCAGGAGCTATCGAGTATAGAGCGGAGAATCAATACGGCAAGGCATCAATAATTATATTACCTCGACGAAAATGAAAACATATTAATTTAAAAGGATTTTATATATAAGCAGAAATAAAATATTGTGTATTTTTTTGTGTAAAAACATTAAATTATAAACCCTAAGTTTGGTTCTACAAGATTAATATAATCATATGATAAAGATAATAAAGGTAATATTTTTCCAGAAATTTAAAAGAAAATCAACTTGTATTTTTCATTAAATATTTTTTCATGGATATTAAGATTTATAAATAAATCAAAATACCGAAAAAATATAATTATAAAGAATTAATATATTTATATTGTTTCCGCAAAATTTATATTTTTGTTAATAATTCCTAGGAAAAATGATTAAATTTGTTAAAGATATTATTTATTACATTAGTCATATACATTAAAGTATAACCTTTCTTTTATTCTACATATTTCTCCATGTAAATTATTTTCCATTTAAATTTTGAATCAATTTTGATGATTAAATATTGCAAAAATTTCACAAAAATACAACATCTTATTAATTATGGTATACATTTTATATACAATATTTCTGAAAAAAAATAAGAAATATATTCGATTATAATCATTCTTAATAGGGGTGAAGGGCATAGAGTCTAAGAGCTATATAGAGTGTGAAATATAGAGTAATGGAGCTATAATGGTGGGGAGGGCTATACAGTGTGTTAGCTATATAGTGGAGGCTATAGAGAATGGGTGATTTAGATTATATGAGATATAGAGGTAGGGAATTATAGGCTATGGGGAGTGGGCTTAGAGAATTATTGTGTGAAGAAAGTATAAGAGGATGTTATAGTGCAGGTTTGGCAGTTTCGGATGTTTTTGGGTAAGTGGAGTTGGTATGGGTTTGGACAGTTGGGGAAGGGTAATGATAGATAGAGGGACACTAGAGTATTATTTCAGAAGAGCATTATTGTTTGTGTGAAAAGAGAGATAAGATTGTGGGAGTTGAAAATCTAAAATCAAATCAATGTCTATAGCGAGGGGTGTTGAATAAAACAATTAAATCATATATGATTCTATGCAATAACAAGATCTGAAACCTCATAGGAGACCAAAGTTCTTCGCAGATCTCACTTCCAAAACATATTCCATGGAAGTCTATTACAGCATCTCCAAAAGGGCAAGTTTTCTGGTTGTGAGAAATGTAGATTTATAGAATATTGGTTAGAAAACTAGACAATTTTTAATAATTCGTTATATAAAAATGATATAAAAAATTGTTAAGATATTGAAAGTGTTTAAATGCTGTATAATACCTAATATTGTTTATAATTGTCTAATATTGTTTATAATTGTTTATAATTGTCTATAATTGTCTATAATTGTCTAATATTGTCTATAATTGTCTATAATTGTCTAATATTGTCTATAATTGTCTAATATTGTCTATAATTTCTTAGTATTGTCTATAATTTTCTAATATTGTCTATAATTGTCTAATATTGTCTATAATTGTCTAATATTGTCTATAATTGTCTAATATTGTCTATAATTTCCTAATATTGTCTATAATTGTCTAATATTGTCTAGTATTATCTATAATTGTCTAATATTTCCTATAATTGTCTAATATTGTCTATAATTGTCTAATATTGTCTATAATTTCCTAATATTGTCTTTAATTTTCTAATACTATCTATAATTGTCTAATATTGTCTATAATTTTCTAATAGTGTCAATAATTGTTAAATATTGTTTATAATTGTCCAATATTGTTTAATATTATATAAACATTCAAATGATTTTTGTAACCAATTATTCGTTAATGGCTATATTTAATTCACTAATAATGGGTAGAGATGATATAATAATTCCATGCATCATTTTCACATCGGCTTCGCTCGCGGATGCATATAGAAGTTTCTCCAAACAACACCAAACCCGACAACAAATGAGTCTAAACCTGGTTGGTATACAGGTAAACAGGAAGTCTGAATTCTTCGACCTTTCGCAACTTTTGCCACCCGGTGAACCACCGAGACTCCCGGTAGTTTGCATCGTTGCACAATTGTATTTTGGGCCGAATAAGTTTGATTTGCCTGTCGAGCGAACAATAGATAAACAATAGATAAACAATAGATAAACAATAGATAAACAATAGATAAACAATAGATAAACAATAGATAAACAATAGATAAACAAGCTGTAAAACTCTCATGGGTTTACGTCGTTACATAACTGTTCAATATCATAATGCCCAATAAAAAACTATATCGCGTTTGTATTGAATGCGGCGACCTCTCAGTACACACACACGCACACACACGCACACACACGCACACACACACACACACACACGCACACACACACACACGCACATGCACACACACGCACACACACGCACACACACACGCGCACGCACACACACACACACACACACACACACACACACACACACGCACACACACACACACACACGCACACACACACACACACACACACACACGCACACACGCACACACGCGCGCGTGTGTACGTGCCGACGAAATTGCATTATATTTATTACGTAGAGTCGAGCGAAAATACAAACCCGTTATAGAAAATCACTCGACAGTTGTAGAGAACGCCTTTATTGCTCACCGGCCTAGATATAGAACAAAAGAATTAGATATAGACCAAAAGAATTAGAGTCGCAATGTTAAGAAGGATTATAGCAAAGAATTACATAACTCATTTGAATGTACACTATGTGAGTCGGGGACATACCCAACTCATTTGAATGTACACTATGTGAGTCTGGGACATACCCAACTCATTTGAATGTACACTATGTGAGTCGGGGACATATCCAACTCATTTGAATGTACACTATGTGAGTCGGGGACATATCCAACTCATTTGAATGTACACTATGTGAGTCGGGGACATACCCAACTCATTTGATTTGGGGTTTGTTGTCACGCGATTAATGATTGAATAATTGTTATAGAAATTCAGTCTAACGAAGCGTTAATTTACACTCCAAGACGTATCGCCGAATAACACTACCAACATGCCGACGTCGACTACGATGCCATAGAGGTCAAGGTCGTCGAGTAGGTCGTTGAGTACTTGCATACTGTGCAGTGTTGTATCGCTTTCGTAAAAATGGTCATTGCAACCGTATCCACTAAATAAATAAAAAGGCAGTTTCATATATAGATGGTTAAAACGAATTCGATTGGTAGAAGAGAGCATTAATTACCTTTGAAATTGTATAACTCTATAACAATAATGATTATATTTAATTATAGTATAGATAGTAATGTATATCCCTACTCGCAAATTAATATAAATATAAAGTTTTTATTATAAATTGTACAATTAAATATTCATAAATACTAAATTACTATGATTCAAAATCATTAGAAAATGCAATTATAATAACTTTATATTTAACATGTGTCCTTAAATAAATAAAGCTTTTATATAAACATAGTACTTATATAAAAAAAAAATGAGACTATTTCTTTATTATAATAAATATATATATTATAATAATTTTATTTATAGAAAGATTATTTTATTGCATATTGATAATTCATTACATATTGAAATTTATATTTATTTATAACTCCTAATAAAGAAATGATATATAATA
Organism: Osedax frankpressi; assembly: GCA_964035775.1. Classification (NCBI taxonomy): domain Eukaryota; kingdom Metazoa; phylum Annelida; class Polychaeta; order Sabellida; family Siboglinidae; genus Osedax; species Osedax frankpressi. Next base: position 19,752,358 of record OZ038312.1, on the reverse strand, counting down.
TCATATCATTCTAAATATTTATATATATATGCAATATCCTATATTAGATGCTAGAAATTATAGTAGGTTTGTTCATGAAAAATATAAACAATCAATATTTATATAAGACTTACCAGATTTCTAATTCGGGCCCTAGTCTATATACCGCATTTTTTTCTTTTGCCTGTTTTATACCTAGAGAAATATTAGATGAAATCTAGAAATCTAGAGTATATTAGATATAAATAATAGTTTACCTAAATAATGTTCTTAAGAATCTTTTTTAAAAATTATATTTAATATTAAAATTTTTTTTTAAACTTAACAAAATAGTGATGTTAAAAAAAACAAAATTATTGTGAAATTTAATTAATATATAAGAATATTCATAAATTTGTTATAACAAACTATTTTTAATATTAGCCAAATTATTTTCGAAATCCAGAGCAAATTGATTCATAGAACATGTGGCAACGATAATCTTCGAGTACATCTGTAAAGTCCAATGCAAAAGTTATCTTTAGTAATTAGGTGGGAATAATACTTAGAAATATTACAAATATTAAATTACATAAAAATATTATTTTTTAATATTTTACTATTATATTAATCAAATTTATATAATATTATTATAAATGTATTATTTCATTATATAAATAATAATTTATTAATGGATATAGGAAAATGATATAAAAATGGCATTGTATGAATAGTATTACGATTTATTTTAATAAGTATATTTTAATGAGATGCTCTATATCTAAGTTGCTATAGGAACTTAGCAATCCTTATTTAAATGAAGCGAAGCCTATATATGATGGGAATCATGAAGCGAACTGGTAAACATGGTTTCCTCAATCTTTAAAAAGGATATAAACACCCCTCCGAATACAACTCATCTACCCGATTCATTCGCTCATATCAAAAACAAGCATTATTTTGCAGTTATCTCAGTATACAAATCATTTTACCATCGAATAACTGCGTAGTGTACACCGAGGGTTTCATCAATTCTAACTGTATATTATCATATGAAAGTATTCGGAATCGCCAATTTCAGCTAGCATATCATTTTCTACAGATTAGCTTCGAGATTGACAAGCTGCCTTTTCTCGGTTAATGAAATCTCCTCGTAGAGGATAGACAAATAAATGAGGGTCCGTTTACTGACAATTAAATATGTTTCACATATAGGTAGTTCTTTATTGATTTTCAACGGTACAATTTCGGGAGAACATGGTACTCTCGATTTCCACCTAATTTACTGTTATATAATGTTATACGTGCAGCTACCAATGCAATGATTACAATTTTTGTTGACATTGGGTGTTCTAACTAAAAATATAAATGAATCATATTGGTCGGTCAAATAATCTGTATCAAATAACTCAAAGAAAACATATCTTTCTTATGAGATGTTTAGATTTTGTATATACATTATTTGTATATACATTTGGTTATATATGTATATACATTATATATATAAACACATATAAATAATTACTTATTGTGATCCTTAATACATTATTTACATATTTATAATATATGAAATGCCTTTAACTTTTAGGCTGCCTGGGAATATTTAAAAGACTAATTAATTATTAGAATTATCATAAAGTAGTAATATTGAATTAAAGGTAAAAATAATTTTATATTTGAATATTATCTACGGATGTATTTATATATTAATATACCAGTGAATACATATGAGATTATATGTGTAAGGTGTTTTATATTAATATACTCTTATGTTTACGGTACTTAATAAAAACATTTTCCATTGTATATATAAAACTATAGTATTTATGTATATATATTAAATTCCAATTGCTATGTATTAAATAATATATGATTCATATAGTTTATAAATTAATATATAATTATCAAATATTACAGTATATAATATATAGAATTATTATAATATAAATATATATTTTTTTATATTTTTTATAGTACCGGTACAATGTACAATGTACCTCGTACATTATATAAGATTTTAAAGTATTTTAAGTTAAATCACAATATTATAAATTAACATCATTTCATGCTAACTAGCATTAATTATATACTAACTATACTTAAATATTAGAGTAGTATTTCAATATGAATAGAAATAACTTACAAATACAGTACTTATAGTTATTCACATTAGTATACAAATTGATCTGGAGATGATATTAATTTAGTAATTAGTTATCATTTATGATATATATATTATACATAATTTATGTATGTAATTATTTATATAATGTATAGATAATAATAATAAATGGCAAAACAAACTTATTATATGCATACGAATATGGTAAAAAGAATATGGTATATAGACTCTATAATAAAGTGATGTGAATTAATGCCATTTTCCATACCTCCGATGCAGTCTTGTAATGGCTAGCATGAGTCATATATATATTTAATTGTAATTCTCTTAAGATAGATTATCACGGCAATATGCGCAACACATCGCTTTCATTTAATATATACAATTGTATAAATTTCAATTTATTTAATACAATATTGAAATATAATTAGGTAACTTCAAACGATTAGTTATTATAGATATGCGTGCATTGATAACATTATAACCTAAATGTAAACCTTATTAGTATTATTTCATTCTGGAATAGTAGAAAACATGAATATAATTTCTAAATATAAATTGTATTTCATATAATAAAATTAATTTGAATTTGAATCATAAATGTACTAAATTTATTTATTGATATATCTTAACTACCAATCATATATTTTATAATTCTAAAGTCTTTGGTTAAATTTATAAAGGAAGTAAACAAACTACGCATGTTCCTTTTCTAAAATGGCTATTAAGAAGATCGTGAAGTCCGCGGCTCCAGGTATAAACTTTACAAATTCTAATCAAATCAAGTCAAATTTAGATTAAAAACGTATACTCTAAATTAATTTTTTTTCATCAACATATACATTAAGAATTAACTTAATTACAATATGTTGAAATATAGTAATTTTGCTTTAAAATTTAAAAATATATTTTATCATTTATAATATTATTCAAAAAAATTATAATTTATTTTGTATTAAATATGTATTTTATGAAAACTATTTTCTATTCTTAGCCAAAGCTGCTCCTGGTCCTGTGAAGAATAAGAATGTAGCTTCAAAAGCTTTAAAAGCTAAAAAATCTGTACTCCGCGGAGGAAATGCTACACGTAAAAGGAAAATACGTACAAGTGTACATTTCCATAGACCAAAAACTTACCGAGCTGCTCGTGCACCAAAAGTACCACGAAAATCTGCTCACCACCGACCGAGGTTTATTTCGTACTTATTTTTTTTATAGTTATTTTTTTGATAATAAATTAATTGTTTATAATAGTTTATAATTGTGTAATTTACTAATTAATTAGTCAATACAGTTAAATAACGTAATATATTCTATTAAGGGTAGACTATTTTGGAGAAAATTCACATCATTTCAATTTTATGACTTTATCTCACATTTTGATTTATTTCAGACTTGACAAGTACAAGATTATTCGTTTCCCTTTGACTACTGAATCCGCTATGAAGAAGATTGAAGATAACAACACTCTTGTATTCTTAGTTGACAAATTGGCAAATAAACACACAATCCGTACCGCCGTAAAGGACTTGTATGATATTGATGTTTCTAAAGTCAATACCCTGAACAGGCCTGATGGTGAGAAGAAGGCTTATGTCCACCTTGCAGCACATTATGATGCTTTGGATGTTGCCAACAAGATTGGTATCATCTAAATTATTATATTCAATAAAATGTGTACTTATATACTTTATATTTTTTATTTATAACATTTCTCTAATACAAAATTATATAATATATTCTATTATAGATATTATAAATGTATTGAAGAAGTATACTATTGCATATATGCAGAATATAAATAATAATCATAATTTTATTTCAATTTAGGTAAGATTAATAAATCGTCCATTAACTGTTAGATCCATATCAAATGTTAATCAGTTAAATAATTTGCATTTATTAACATTTATGTATAATAACTATTCATTTTTTTTGTATTACTTGATTAGAATTTCATACCTTTAAATAGATGTACAATATAAATATCGCAATAATTAAGAATGAGTGATCAGATATTCAACAATTCAGTAGTTAGAAAAGTGTGTACTTATTTATATTTTTATTTATTACATTTTTGGAATACCAAATGTATTAAAAGTATATAAAATATATATTATAAATGTATTACAGAAGTATAAAATGGCATATGTACAGAATATAAATAATAATCATTCTTTAATTTCAATTTCGGCAAGATTAACAAATCCTCCATCAATGGACATGTTTGTGGCAATATTGTTGGCTTCTATATTAGATACTCCATAATCAATATGAGTTTGATTTCTTATTGTTAATTCACTAGTTTCATATCTTCTACATCTTTGTTTTCTGTAAAAATTAATTATTTAAAAATACATAATTTTTTATAAGTTTAAATTTATACTTTTGGCTAAAACTTTCTATATTTTATTAGATATTATTTAATAATTTTAATCTAGTTTTAGCTCTTCAGATTAAAACTAAATAAATTTCCCATTATAATTTGTATATGTATTTAAAGAACATCTTTGAACATTATAAATTTCCTCTAGATACACATTAAATTCTATTTGTAAACAAATTTGCATTTTATCCACTGTCATATTTATGTAACTAATAATTTGTTTACCTTACTTGAATTCACTTATACAAATTTCATATTACCTTTGGTAGATGTACATTATCAATATCACAATAATTGAGAATGCGTCGGTTAATAACCAAATCAGTAGTTTGTGATATTTTTCCTATATTTGTAATTATGATTATTAAAATAAATAAAAATTAAATAATTTAAATAAATTAAATATGCTATATATTTAACCATATGCCATACTGGTGATTTTCTCAATGAAAATTGCTTACAACGACTTGTTGTAATGGATTTTACTCCAAGGCACCAAAATAATGAATGTGTCCATTCGGAATCAATTACATATACATTTGTCCATGTAGGATTCTCTTTATTGCTATTATATTCTCTGTAATTATCAGTAGGTTATGTTCAATATTAGAAATAATACAATAAGTCAGAAAATTATTATTTGTTAACAAGGTTGCTTTTGAAAGATGAATTCTAGTTTAGAAACAAATATTCATGTCTAAATCAACATGTGAAAATCAGCATAAATAATTTTATATAATATTTACTCTATACAAATTAATTGATGCCTTTTATATATAATTTATTTTTAAATAACTTTATTAAAATTTATTAACATAATACTTATTTCCCTACATTTAAATATGATATTTTACACAAAAAATAGAAATAATCTGTGAATTCACTATATATATTTTAAAGTATAAAGTTTTACTAATAATTGGATTTTGAATGAGAATTATTGTGAAAACAATATTCTGAAAATATCAATTATGAACATTTTTCTCAATATACACAATAAAACATACATGTTAACAATAATAACATAAATGGTGTAATATAGTTATACATAGTAAGCTTTTTAAATAATATTTACAACAATGGTTTATTTTGAAAACATTATTATGAAAGTTTATTTCTCATTTATCAGAAAAAAACAGAAAATTGTATGAGAAATAACTATATATGAAAGTTTTGCCATTATTTTAATTGAATTTGAAAATTGATTCTCAAAACATATAAAATTATAACAAAAAAATGTGTAAAATATTATGATAAATTTATATGTTAACCATTTTTAAGTCAGCTTCTCCATTATTTTATAAATATAATACACAATTTCTTATAAAATCATTTAATATATATAAAAAAAAATATATACATTTTATAAAAAACAATCTAGTTTTTCATATTAAAATATTAAATAATACATATATTATATTGTTTAGATATTCAACCATATATAAACAAATAATAAATATACATAATAATTGTATTCTATTATGCCCTAAATAATATCTATATTTTGTAAATATATTTTTGTTTAATTACATAAGGATGTTATTAAATCTACAATATGAAAGAATAATAATTAAATAACAATCAAACTTATTTCATAAATTAAATTAGCCATTAAATAGATTAATATACTTGCAAATAGTATGTGGATATTTATATAAATAGATACAAATAAAGAAAGTATAATTATGATATTTATCAGAGTTTTACATTTAATTGTAATGATCTCCTAACAAGATGATAATTTAAAACCCATTATAAAGATGATATTATTATAATAATATTATCCATTATCATTTATATTACAAACTAAAATATTTATCTTATTAAAATAGCAATATGCGAATTTCTTTTATAATTTATGAATTATATTTTATTTATAAATTTTAAAAAATCAAAAAATAAATTGACCATATTATATTTTTACATTACATAAATAATATTGTGTTGCGTAGTATTTAGTTACTTTAGTATAAGATCAAATTACAAAGATGCCTAGTTGCAAATATGATCTATATCATAGTAACATATGGGTAATTAACACCCGCAAGATAATAAAAGTAGTTTATTAATTATTATATTCTTTAGTTTTAAAGTTTATGATAAATAATGATTATAAAATTTTAAAAATAATATCCACTAAAATTCTAATATATTTAATATAATAGTATGTTTATATAAAAATAATGTAATTCAATATTTTAATATCACATCCTTCAAGTGGGCATAATCAAATAATTTCACTTTGATAGATTTTTCTCCACAGGATATCTGGTAATCTTGGGTATAAGTATAAGATTATTATAAAAATTTGATATAGACAATATGAGATAAAGTAATGTAAAGCCTTTTAATAATAATTCCAAAAAATGCATCTAAAATTGATATAATATATGTCTACATATAAATATCACAACTTTTGCTGTATTCATTATTATAACTTTATTATATTATTGAAAAATAAAAAATTCAATTCAACCAATATTTGTTATATTCACACTTTATAATTTTGTAATAAAATAATTCATACTTTATAATTTTTTATATACATAACAATATATGTATATTTATGTTTTGTTTAATATCAATAAGAAAATGTATGTGAAAATCTAGTGATCTTCATACACAATTGATAAAATAGTTATTTGCGCAATGGTTAATATTATAATTATATCTGTAAAAATCAATTTAGTTTCTATTATTCTTAAAAAATAAATTTGCTGACTTGCTGATTCTAATTTCTCAGAATAATGTAATTATGAATGATTTTTATAATATTGTGGTTATTGATTAATTGATTAATACAATTATTATTAGTTTAACCACAATTAGTTGTACCTGATTTTCCCTTGGTCGATATCAGCAAATCCTACATTGATTTTACTGATACCAAGAATACTGAGTTGCGATGCTGTGAAATGTGACGAGGGCTCAACAAAAGTAAATTTCTCTGTGCCCTTCAAATTTTTATTTAGCCACCAAATCTATGAGATAAAGTAGATGTAGAAAACTCAATAAACTTATTAATCGGTATATTATTCCAGAAAATTGAAGGAAATTCGAGAAAGGTAAATAATATTTTTGAAGGGGAACATTAATTGCGGGATTAGTTATATTAAACAGATATAATATTACATTCTAACTGAGAAAGTAGGCATGGAAATAAATATAAAAGATAAAAATGTTATATAAAAAATAATTACAATTTAACCGAATAAATTTTTGAAAAGAAAAATAATATATACTAACTTGGCTACCGTTGATGCCAGACTGTCGGATGACTTCTATTATAACCTCAGTGAAGTTGTTGTTAAAAGGGTGATCTGCGATGTTCTTATCGTACTTAATGTCAAACATCACCGATTTATTATAGGCGATGGCAATCTGTTGTGGAAGGGTTATTTGGCGGGTTATCTATGCGCTATTAGATAAGCCAAGATATTAGATAAGAGTCTGCACTGTTGGAGTTAAGTTTGTTGTCAATTGTGAACTCACGAGTGAAGCAGTAGGGAATACCCGTGGGTTTGGGTAGCATCGGTAATTAAGTTCAGTTGCAATATCAATTTAAGTTCCTAGAGTCTATATTTGGAAAATCTTAAGATTTCCCCAAAAACAGGTTTATAACGGATGGACATGAATAATTGCGTGAATATAAAAGAAATTTTATAAATGTGAACGAATTATCAAAATGATATGTGCACGGATGGTAGAGGTAGTCGTGTTAAGTACCTGTAAGTACTCGAGTAGCGAGGGCACGGTGAGGTTGGAGTAGTAGGCTCTCGTACGTTCATCCAGCGAGGAAACGGTGCCATAGACGTCGTTCTGCGATGGAAAGTACGTACTTAGTATGGTAAGTAAGTAGTTGGTACGATAGGTAATACTCGGTACGGTAAGTAAGTAAGTACTTGGTACGGCAAGTAAGTAAGTAAGTACTCATTGTTTACGGGGCGAATAGACGTGCAGCTGACAAATTGTAGTGATAAAAGTAAACGTGGCCGCGACCACAAAAACAAAGAAGGTTACAATTGCTCGCAAGATAAACAACAATGCCGGGTACGCCCGCACCTAACTAAGATGTCGATGCCGGGTACGCCCGCACCTAACTAAGATGTCAATACCGGGTACGCCCGCACCTAACTAAGATGTCGATGCCGGGTACGCCCGCACCTAACTAAGTTGTCAATACCGGGTACGCCTGCACCTAACTAAGATGTCGATGCCGGGTACGCCCGCACCTAACTAAGTTGTCAATACCGGGTACGCCCGCACCTAACTAAGATGTCAATACCGGGTACGCCCGCACCTAACTAAGATGTCGATGCCGGGTACGCCCGCACCTAACTAAGTTGTCAATACCGGGTACGCCCGCACCTAACTAAGATGTCGATGCCGGGTACGCCCGCACCTAACTAAGATGTCGATGCCGGGTACGCCCGCACCTAACTAAGTTGTCAATACCGGGTACGCCCGCACCTAACTAAGATATCAATACCGGGTACGCCCGCACCTAACTAAGATGTCGATGCCGGGTACGCCCGCACCTAACTAAGTTGTCAATACCGGGTACGCCCGCACCTAACTAAGATGTCGATGCCGGGTACGCCCGCACCTAACTAAGATGTCAATGCCGGGTACGCCCGCACCTAACTAAGTTGTCAATACCGGGTACGCCCGCACCTAACTAAGATGTCAATGCCGGGTACGCCCGCACCTAACTAAGTTGTCAATACCGGGTACGCCCGCACCTAACTAAGATGTCAACCTCGAGGTAGCGCAGGCCGGCGCTGAGCCGTCGCAGTTCGGCGAATGTGAAGGTGGCGGCGTTTAGGTGGGCGCGCTCGTCTCCATAGACACGTGACACCGTGGTGGTGCGTCGTAAAGTATCGTCGTGCATGACAAACGGAACTCCATCCCAGCTGATCGACACGTCGGTCTCCAACACTGAAACTGAGGGCTCGCGTGCGGCGATCTCAAACGCCGCCAGGGTATTCTCGGGAGCCAACTGGCGGGGCGAGAAGTGGGGTAGGGAGGGAGGGAGGTAGGTAGGTAGGTAGGGAGGGAGGGAGGGAGGGAGGGAGGGAGGGAGGGAGGGAGGGAGGGAGGGAGGTAGGTAGGTAGGGAGGGAGGGAGGGAGGGAGGGAGGTAGGTAGGTAGGGAGGGAGGGAGGGAGGGAGGTAGGTAGGTAGGGAGGGAGGGAGGGAGGGAGGGAGGGAGGGAGGGAGGGAGGGAGGGAGGGAGGGAGGGATGGAGGGAGGGAAGGAGGTAGGGAGGGAGGGAGGGAGGGAGGGATTAAGGGTAGGATGAACTCACCACAGAAGCACCACGGTGTGCCACATATAGGGGCTGAGGAGGAATTCTATCGCTGATGCAAGGGGAGTCGACGAATGCGGGCCAAACGTACATCAGAAGTAACACACAGGAGAATAGGACGAGGCAGGCGTAGTGGTATTCTGGAGAGGGTGGGGTTAGGATGGGGTTAGGGTGGGGTTAGGATGGGGTTAGTGTGGGGTTAGGATGGGGTTAGGATGGGGTTAGGGTGGGGTTAGTGTGGGGTTAGGATGGGGTTAGGGTGGGGTTAGGGTGGGGTTAGGATGGGGTTAGGATGGGGTTAGGGTGGGGTTAGGATGGGGTTAGGGTGGGGTTTGGGTGGGGTTATGGTGGGGTTAGGATGGGGTTAGGATGGGGTTATGGTGGGGTTAGGATGGGGTTAGGATGGGGTTAGGGTGGGGTTAGGGTGGGGTTAGGGTGGGGTTAGGATGGGGTTAGGATGGGGTTAGGGTGGGGTTAGGATGGGGTTAGGGTGGGGTTAGGATGGGGTTAGGGTGGGTTAGGATGGGGTTAGGGTGGGGTTAGGATGGGGTTAGGATGGGGTTAGGGTGGGGTTAGGGTGGGGTTAGGATGGGGTTTGGGTGGGGTTAGGATGGGGTTAGGATAGGGTTAGGTGGGGTTAGGATGAGGTTAGAATGGGGTTAGGATGTGGTTAGGATGGGGTTAGGGTGGGTTAGGATGGGGTTAGGGTGGGGTTAGGATGGGGTTAGGATGGGGTTAGGGTGGGGTTAGGATGGGGGTTTGGGGAGTATTATAGGTAGGTCCACTTGTACGGTATAACATTTATTTTGATTTCTGTGTTTATAATTTGAATGGTAGTTAATGTAAAATGACATTATTTGCTGAACTCAACATGCTACATCAAATAGCCACATGAGTCATTATCTGTAGTTAATGTTCTATACACACCCCTGCTGACTGATACATTATCGACTGGATTTGCTTTATATGCTGTTATAGAAAAAATAAATATTCAATATAAATATTACAATAGAGTACAATAGAAGAAGAGTAGAATATTAATATATATGAAAAAACTGATATAAAGAACTAATCAGAAATAATGCTTATAAACACAAATACACAATCAGATCCAGACATACACATAATAACACACAACTTCAAATCAAACCACTAAATACCCCAAATACACTAAATATTCTGTACTGAAATTTGTTACAAAATTATATAAATATATCGACCTACTTATTAATTATTACTTATTAATGGTTTATATAATATATTAACCTATACTACTTATTTGCATTGTGCCCTATACATATACAATGTACCTTCGGCATAGCCTATAGGCAAATGTGACCTGAATTTAGGTGTAGATTGACAGCCAAGTTAAATAGAAGAGAGCTTTCTAAATGACCACAGATTACAGATAAAATAAAGTCAATGTTGGAAGGTTTTTATTATGCCGATATATTAAAAAGTTTTGTATATAAAATAGAAGATAAATTTATTCAGCAAAAATGTGCAAAAATGTGTGTCGAGACCAAAATAATCAGGAAATGCTGATTAAACGAATACTTTAAAAGTTAATATTGTAATTCATGGACATTAATATTACAATAATCACAGAGTCGGGATATGGAAAGGAGTGAAAGGTCGAAGGCAATTCTCAAAAGCAGTGGAGCTCAATAACCTTTTTTATGTTGTTTGAAGATTGCAACGAGCACAAACCAACTGAATAAGGTTACAAGAAAGGTCACGCCAACATGCAAAAATGGACCTGTAATCTGTGTGAAATGTAGTGGGGTTTGGGGGTCAAAGGCAAT
>OZ038312.1:19616845-19740580 GCA_964035775.1 Osedax frankpressi | reverse complement strand
AAAGGTTGGGTGGAGGTTGGGTGGATCTGGTGGGGTGTTGTGGAGGCCAAATGTAGCGGATAGGGTAGTGGAGATTATGATGAGGTCAGGTGGAGGTCAGGTAAAGGTTGGGTGGAGGTTGGGTGGATCTGGTGGGGTGTTGTGGAGGCCAAATGTAGCGGATAGGGTAGTGGAGATTATGATGAGGTCAGGTGGAGGTCAGGTGGAGGTCGGGTGGAGGTTGGGTGGATCTGGTAGGGCGTTGTGGAGGCCACATGTAACGGATAGGGTAGAGGAGATAACGAGGAATTTACATGGAGCGAGTAGGCTAGTGCAGATTATGATGAGGTCAGGTGGAGGTCAGGTGGAGGTCAGGTAGAGGTCAGGTAGAATGAGAGGTTGGTGACACAATAGCATATGATTATTTCTTTCAATTCCCACATGGAGTACTTATTTTTAGATTTGATTAAATTTGATTTAGCGCCTATAAATAGAAACCTCTCTACCGACCTCTACACAGGCATAAAGATCAACAATATATAAATAGTTACTGGGAGAATAAATAAATCTATAATTCTCGCTTCTCGCTAATGCTATCTAGAAATAAAATTATGTGAAATATTATTTATGTACACATATTATTGTTTGTTATAATACAGTAATTTATATATATATATATTTGTGATTACTTGGTTGAACTTGACCTCTGCTAACCTGGATGGAGTCAGAGGTCAACACGAAGCCGTCACTCCATGTATTTGAAATCGCCACCATCACGAGGAGGCTGAAACCCAGAATGACCAAGATGACAATTCGATGAACATAGTGTATCCACACTTCGTGGCCGCATATCGTGTGACTTAAAGCGAGAACCTGACAATCAACGAGGTCAGAGGTTAACACGTAATTGTGGGGTTAGCGCAAGAGGCGTTTGCAATTCGGCGTAGGTGACTACGAGGTCACGGGAGCGGCGATCTTTGAAATTAAACAGAATCAATTATTGGGACGTGGATGATGGGTTTGGGTTTGGGATTTATTGGGATTTAGATTCAACTATTTATTAATGGGCGTAAATGAATAAACTATTATATAATAATATCGAACAATACGATTCTGTTGAGAGGTGAAATGCAGGTGCTGGCATGGAATCAATAAGACCCGATGAGTCATAGCAACACGATGAGTCATATACAATTGGCTTTAGTAATAATAACAATCGCGAGGTGTTCATAACTCAAATCTAGGACAGTTCAAATTAATCTCATTATGTGAATATGAGCACTACATCAAATAATTGTTCACAATACAAAATCTGTAATTATGTCAATAATCCAGCGAATAAAAATTGTAATATTTGGTATTGCATAATTTATATATTTTACATTAATTTTTATTTTCACAAAACATTAATTCACTAAAATATTCAATCTCAATACGGGGACTACTTTATGGGTGAATTTCACCGATACGCATCCATACGCCGGATTCAGGGGCAGGAAGACAAATAAACAGCGTCGCAGATGTATTTGTTTATTTACACAAAAGTACTAATGTCACAATGGGGTCATAAGATAAAGACGCAGATTACTCTGCGATATCGAGTGCATAGGGTCGAGTGCGTACAGCCGACATACATTGCAGACATGCATAGAGTCGACATGCATTGCAGACATGCATTGCAGACATGCATTGCAGACATGCATTGCCGACATATGTACAGCCGACATGCAGACAGCCGACATACATTGCAGACATGCATAGAGTCGACATGCATTGCAGACATGCATTGCAGACATGCATTGCCGACATATGTACAGCCGACATGCAGACAGCCGACATACATTGCCGACATGCATTGCCGACATATGTACAGCCGACATGCAGACAGCCGACATACATTGCAGACATGCATTGCCGACATGCATTGCCGACATGCATTGCCGACATATGTACAGCCGACATGTGTACAGCCGACATGCATTGCCGACATGCATTACCGACATGCATTGCCGACATATGTACAGCCGACATGCAGACAGCCGACATACATTGCCGACATGCATTGCCGACATATGTACAGCCGACATGCATACAGCCGACATGCATTGCAGACATGCATTGCCGACATACATTGCGTAGAGGTGCCAGCGTGACAACTGACAGATGGTAATCTAAGATTTAGAATCTGAAGCGGGCTCGCAAAAACGACGTTCTTGTCATTTACTCGGCCCACGGAACACAGAAACTATTGAAACCATTGACAACCCTACCCCTCGGTCAAAACACCGAAACTATTGAAACTATTGACAACCTGACCCCTCGGTCAAAACACCGAAAAATAATTTGAAACTATTGACAACCTGACCCCTCGGTCAAAACACCGTCGGCATACTAACGATCAGGATGAATAAGTAGGCGCAAGTACAGCCCGACAGCACCAAGGTCAGCATGTGGTAGTCGAAGATACGACCGACCTCGTTATACAAGTACCTGAGGGAGGAGGAGCATATGGTGGTAATACGTTGCAGTTATGCGGGGCTGTGAATTAAAGTCAGCGAATGGGAGATTATTGGGATTTAGCAAACTATCGGAAACAGTGTAAGTCGAGGGTACGACCTTATAGGTTTAGTACCGCACAGTTACGAAGTCATAAGGTTAGAAGTCCGCGGGGTTAACGTGTCACGGGGGTTTAGTGACACTGGGATAGAGTATAGCAGGGTTTAGAGGTGTGTAGGGTTAGAAATTGACAGCATCCACTGCGAGCTATCGGAAAGGTCAGATCAATTATAGGTGAACTCTGGGGCCCCGAGGTCGTACCTTCGTCGAAGGGCAAATGCGGAGAATTCGTTAGGTCGCGCAAAGGTGAAACGGTGAATACACTAAGGCCTACGCAGAGGTCAATTAGGATAGGGAATAAGCCGGGGTCATCGCTCACCAGTTAACGAGGTCCGTACTATTCGCAGACACCATCCAGAAGTAGAGCCAGTAAAACGAAAACGTCGAAATCAATAATAAGAGCAAGAACCAGAAAATGTCGCACTGCATAGTGGGGGGTGGGGGCGGTTAAGCTCCATATAGGAAAATGTAGCCCTGCATAGTGGGGGTGGGGGCGGTTAAGCTCCATATAGGAAAATAAAGCACTGCATAGTGGGGGTGGTTAAGCTCCATATAGGAAAATGTAGCACTGCATAGTGTGGGGTGGGGGCGGTTAAGCTCCATATAGGAAAATGTCACACTGCATAGTGTGGGGTGGGGGCGGTTAAGCTCCATATAGGAAAATGTCACACTGCATAGTGGGGGGTGGGGGTGGTTAAGCTCCGTATAGGAAAATGTTTCACTGCATAGTGGGGGGTGGGGGCGGTTAAGCTCCGTATAGGAAAATGTAGCACTGCATAGTGGGGGGTGGGGGCGGTTAAGCTCCGTATAGGAAAATGTAGCACCAAGGCTAGAAAGGGGCGTGGTGAGGTTTCAGTCGAGAGATATTTTCTGAGTTCTAGGAATTGGGAGGTAGACAGGGGGACGCGGTTATGAGGATTAAGGATAAAAAGAGTTCTGAAGATGAAATGGGTTTGTTGGTGTGAGTTAGGGTGTGAGATAGGGTTGGTGTTTTAAGGTGTGCGACAGTATATTCTATTGTAAACAAAGGGTATGTGCGTAGATATACAAAGATTCGTAGAAATACAGAATATCTACGAATTACAGGAAAATTAAGATGAGCATGAATTACATAATCTAAACACTATTAGAATTTTAATATATATTATATATATATTTATAACATATATACCAATAAATGGATTCATTGAGATACATATAACAGATATCCAATGCATTTGCATAGCTTTTATACAATTTAAATCTAGACCAGTATCTAGAGTGTGTGACTGTGTGAATGATAATAACTGTGACTTTTTAATTATTAACAACAATAATGTAAATACAAAATACTAAAAAATAAACATGACAAAATGACAAAATGACCTCACATCTTCAGTGTAAAGGGTTTTCTTTATAATTAATAGATTATGATCATTAAATAGAAATAAGGGAAAGTGCTGAATCAATGTTATAACAAACTATATTATAGAACAAGAATATCTGAATGTGTTAAAGTACTGTTTTCCAGTATAATTACATATATATAATATATAATATAAAATATATTGTATTTATATTACACGTTATGAAACAATACAATTCTTTTCTATAGAAGTTCTTTCCTAATATGTTTATTTGCAGATTTAACCTAGATATCACCCATTCTTACAAATTCATTTAGTATGGTAATTATCATTAATTGGATGGTGGGGGAATACTGATTATCTAACATGTGTAAATGTTATAGATTAGGGATATAAGGGCTGTGGTCAATTTCATAATCATGGTATATATAGACACGACACTTTATACAACTAATACGGCTGCATTAATAATAATTATGTGATATTAAATGATAGCTGGAAATAAATCAGAAGGATTTTTTATTTAAAATTGTCATTTATAAAATATTTTGCAGATGTAAAATATGTTAAGATCAGTGAAATGACAAATAAAATAAAAACCATTATTGAAGAAAAAAATGTGATATATGGATTCTAGAAAAGTCCATACTCTAAATATCCTCGCACATGGGACTATTGATTATGTTTAGTATTTTATTAATATATTTATTAGTAATCGAGAAATCAACCATCAACCTATTCATATTTGATGTACAATCTGTCAATACAAAATATTGGATTCATTTTCAATCCTCATTTTAAGTATCGATATCATATATACAGCTACCAATTTCGCCCTATACAACAATTCAATCATCAATATCCACGAATGAAGGTCACTTGTAAGAAATCTCTTTATTTTACCTTGGAACAAACTTAAAAAAAGTAAAAACTTATTAAAATTAATTAATTTTAAAGTTAAAATATTAAGCTCTAAAATAAGGTATGGTATGTTACTGAAATTCTTATATTAAGTATAAATTTATTCAATTTGTATTTAAACTAAAGAATTATTTGACTATAACATAAATTAATATATTTTATGGTAAGTCAAAATTCTAAAATAATATTTTATAATATAATAATTTTCTATAACATAATTTTGTATACATGTTTTTAATAGATAGTATTGATAAATAGGCAAATTGTAAGTAATCACATGGATATGTTAACCATCTAATACAATGATTATAGGTACAATGATTATAGTTTCTTGATACTTGATTGTTTTCAGATTAAGAAACAAATCATTACAAAACATAAAACCATTACTGCAGTTTTATAATATTTTAACCAGTCATACAATTAAACTATAATAATTAATAATATATTACTGTTCAAAATTATAAAATATTAGTTTATATATCAATTTGTTTAATGTATTTAATTTCCGATAGAAATCATAAATACAAATAATTATATTTTTGAAATTTTCACACGAGAAAAAGAATATTTAATATTATTAAAGTTTGAATTTTTAATCAATGTTTAATAAATAACCAATTAAGTAAAAAGGTAAATTATTATCCAGACAAAAACAAAAAAAAATGTTAACTGATGTATAGATAAAATGTGAAAAAATGGGATTATGCATGCACACAAATATTAGAAAACCAGAGTTTATGTCACTAGTAAAAATATTCAATTTATATAAAATGTCAGATGATATTTCTTTGATATTTCTTACATTTCTTTGAATTATGTAATATATTGTTTAGAGGTTTTGTAAATAAATGATTGCTACTGTTCTAATTATTGACTAGTTCTTGGATGTTCCAACCTTAGTCATTGACTGCTTGATTTGTTTGTACCTTCTCCACCTGCAACCCAACAATCCAGTGATCAATGTCTCTTTATACTTGGGTTCAAAATATTGTTGCTTACCGCGGTATTTAGCCATTTTGTAGGGGATACTGTGTAGTGTAGGGTAGTGTAGGGTAGTATAGGGTAGTGTAGGGTAGTGTAGGGTAGTGTAGGGTAGTATAGGGTAGTGTAGGGTAGTGTAGGGTAGTGTTGTGTAGGGTAGTGTAGGGTAGGGTAGTGTATACTGTGTAGTGTAGGGTAGTGTAGGGTAGTGTAGGGTATACTGTGTAGTGTAGGGTAGTGTAGGGTATGTTGTGTAGTGTTGTGTAGGGTAGTGTAGGGTAGGGTAGTGTAGTGTAGGGTATGTTGTGTAGGGTAGGGCAGTGTAGGGTAGTATATACTGTGTAGTGTAGGGTAGTGTAGGGTAGTATAGGGTAGTGTAGGGTATACTGTGTAGTGTAGAGTAGTGTAGGGTAGTATAGGGTATACTGTGTAGTGTAGGGTAGTGTAGGGTAGTGTTGTGTAGGGTAGTGTAGGGTAGTATAGGGTATACTGTGTAGTGTAGGGTAGCGTAGGGTAGCGTAGGGTAGTATAGGGTAGTGTAGGGTATACTGTGTAGTGTAGGGTAAGTTGTGTAGTGTAGGGTAGTGTAGGGTAGTGTAGGGTAGTATAGGGTAGTATAGGGTATACTGTGTAGTGTAGGGTAGCGTAGGGTAGTATAGGGTATACTGTGTAGTGTAGGGTAGTGTAGGGTAGTGTTGTGTAGGGTAGTGTAGGGTAGTATAGGGTATACTGTGTAGTGTAGGGTAGCGTAGGGTAGCGTAGGGTAGTATAGGGTAGTGTAGGGTATACTGTGTAGTGTAGGGTAAGTTGTGTAGTGTAGGGTAGTGTAGGGTAGTGTAGGGTAGTATAGGGTAGTATAGGGTATACTGTGTAGTGTAGGGTAGCGTAGGGTAGCGTAGGGTAGTATAGGGTAGTGTAGGGTATACTGTGTAGTGTAGGGTAGTGTAGGGTAGTGTAGGGTAGTGTAGGGTAGTGTTGTGTAGGGTAGCGTAGGGTAGTGTAGGGTAGTGTAGGGTAGTGTAGGGTAGTGTAGTGTAGGGTAGTGTAGGGTATGTTGTGTAGTGTAGGGTAGTGTAGGTTATGTTGTGTAGTGTAGGGTAGGGTATGTTGTGTAGTGTAGGGTGTGTTGTGTAGTGTAGGGTGTGTTGTGTAGTGTAGGTTATGTTGTGATGTGTAGGGTAGTGTAGGGTATGTTGTGTAGTGTAGGGTAGTGTAGGGTATGTTGTGTAGTGTAGGGTAGTGTAGGATATGTTGTGTAGGGTAATGTAGGGTAGGGTATGTTGTGTAGTGTAGGGTGTGTTGTGTAGTGTAGGGTATGTTATATAGTGTAGGGTAGTGTAGGGTATGTTGTGTAGGGTATGTTGTGTAGTGTAGGGTATGTTGTGTAGTGTAGTGTAGTGTAGGGTATGTTGTGTAGTGTAGGATAGTGTAAGGGATACTGTGTAGTATAGGGTAGTGTAGGATATGTTGTGTAGTGTCGGGTAGTGTAGGGTATGTTGTGTAGGGTAGGGTATGTTATATAGTGTAGGGTAGTGTAGGTTATGTTGTGTAGTGTCGGGTAGTGTAGGGTATGTTGTGTAGGGTATGCTGTGTAGGGGATGCTGTGTAGTGTAGGGTAGTGTAGGGGATGCTGAGTAGTGTAGGATAGTGTAGACACTAAACTGTTGAGTGATATAATGGTATATCTAGTTGTAGGGGAGTATAGGAATGTAAATACTGTAATAATGTAGTCATGGCACAGTGTTGTGTGGTGAATGTGGATTAGATAGAGAAAGGCAGGGAGACAAATTTATAAAACAGGTTTCATTAATTATTGTTTTACAGTTTATGACAATGTTTTGATAAAATTCACATGGATTAAAACATGTGAATGCAGCCAACAAAACCATTTCAAATACATCAAAACACACATACAAGTATAAATATATATTCACAGACAGAAAACTATACATACATATAAATCTTAAAAAACATCCTGTATATATACATGCATAAATAATACACATACAAAAAAATACATACAAACCCACACAATATTTTTAACATACATAACATATTATAATTATTTATAAAAAATCTATATTGATTATTTTGATACATAACATTCTATTCTTATCCATATATAAATATTAATATAAATATTACCACCTGCAGATTAAATAAATTCCTTGAAGGAACACCTGAGAAATAAACGAATGAATTAAATCGACATCCTGCATTGATACAAATAGATACTACAATGGAAATGTATTTGTAATTGATAGATCATAGAGTTTGAATTCAATAAAGGATTCCAGTATTTTAATTATTTTATATATTTTGTAAACATTAATTTGAGTACAATTATTCTCTTTTACTTAAACTTGTCACATAAAGTGAATTTACAATTGTTGATTTAAGTATGTTATAATAATGTATTATAAAAACTATGTTATATTATAATACTATATGTTTAGTACTAATTTGATTATACTACAAAATAAATATAATAATAATAT
The DNA here is from genome assembly GCA_964035775.1 of Osedax frankpressi. NCBI lineage: Eukaryota > Metazoa > Annelida > Polychaeta > Sabellida > Siboglinidae > Osedax > Osedax frankpressi. The sequence continues at coordinate 19,732,236 of OZ038312.1, read as the reverse complement.
AATTATTTAAAATATCTACAACAATAAATAAATACAAATACATACACATCTATATAAACATACATATGCATATCTGTACACACGGAAAATTGTGAAAATATTCAATAATGCAATCTCACAACTCGCTGTGTAAAGATGCTCGAGTCAATATCCTAGAATAGCAATATCGACAAGCAGCTACAGTGACAGAAAACAGATGAAAAGGGAGCAAAAAAAGGGTTGCGTTAGCTATAAGACAGAAAAGATATCACATTGACCGATATCGAAATCGCAACCGAGTCTAAAAATAGAAACAGACTATTATTCGGAATCAATAGAAGATATATCTCTGGTAAAATTACATATAGAAGTCCAGTTCAATAAGAGTACGATTATGATAATACGGTATGACCATTATTTTCCTTGCTACCTTAAGATTATTCTCTCATTTATCTTAAAATATAGTTGATTACACTCAATAAATCACAAAAATAATAATAATAATATATACTATCACCGATATCTATATAAAAATACGATGTAAGAGTTGTGAGTCGTGAGGTCAATCGATCGAAATGAGGCGTAGAAAAAACTATTTGATCTCGTCAAAAGAGTGTATCGAGCGTTCCTGCATGACAATGTAGAGATTAGAGCAGTTGTCTGATTATTGTACCAGGAGAGTACGCAAACAAAGATATTATTTATAATACTACGGACTCAAAGATTGTACGTCTACATAGTATTGTGAATGCTTCTCCACGCTAGGGTCTAGGACAGGCCACCAGCAGGTAAAGGTTCGTGCGTAAAAAGTCCGGGTACTAAAAGGGATCTAAAATACATGAATTTTAAAAACTTTAACTAGTGCTGCATTGAAAAAAATGTGTCTCGTCTTTTTATGTAAACATGTCCCTAGTCTCTACAAAGTAAGATATCAATTTGGGTGTTTTATTAACATTTTGATAACATAAATAAATATGAAAATTTAAATTTAATTTAGAAATTTAATTATACCCGACCATATTTAAATATTAAATTATTCCTAACAAATTCAGAAAATAACAGACTAGCTTATCTTCATACTTATAGCTTATCTTCATTTTTTTATTAAAAATTATTACAGATTTATAAATTTATTTATATACAAATTAGAAACCAATTTTTTTAGAAAACATTTCAGAATTGAAATTCTATTTAAAATTTGATTAATAACTATATATTTATTAATACGAATAACAATATGTATGATGAACTATATATTTTTTATATAACCATTTTAATTTTCAAAGAAAATTATACATGGTTACAATAGAATTTAAAGGACTATTTGAATATTGTACTTATAAAAACTCTATATATTTCTTCACAATCTATTATAAATCTATTTAAAATTAATTTTTTTAATATATACATTTATGCAAATACAATAATAAATATATGTAAATCAAAATAATTGTCGTTAGTTATGCTTACAAAATGGTGTTACCTTATATAAATAGTATTACAACTTTTTAATTCAATAGACTTACTTAATGTATATCAATAATATGGACAACATTAAAATAATTAGTTCCAGGTATCACTGACTATTAAAAAAGAATTTGAATTTTTATTAAAATGTAGAATATATAAAGAGTAGATAATTACTATCGTGTATTACTTATATTATGGATGAATAATGATAACAATACTAGTCATCGTTTATTAAGGTTTAAGTAATAGGGGTACTTCAAATTAATAATTAAATAAAAAAAACTTTATAAATATTTTATATATTTTGACACCTGCCATATATTTTTATACATTACATACAAGAATATAAACTTATAGAAATATATCTTATCACTATTTCACATATCTAATAGTACTTCAAACTTTACATATATTGCTAATATATCATCTATATATATATAAATATATAGCATATGCCTATATTTAAGAATAATAGAACTAATGGAGTATTTAGGTAGATAGTATATGTTTGTGAATATATTTCTATTACAAAAATAATTTAGTAGGCATTGTTTTTGGCAAATTGATCATGCAGATTTTTGTAATCTACTCACAAAATATTTAACAAGCTACCAAGTGTAATATTAATATTTATAATTTATAGTTACATAAAATTATATAATTGTACAATACACAATAATGTAAATTAATTATTTACAATGTTTTTATATGAGTAGGGAAATACAAACACGATTAAAGCGCCTTAACATTATACACTCATTCATTTAGTTGGTCTTTGATAGACATACAAATATATGATGATAACTAAATTGATATTATTTAATGTAGTATTTAATTAAAAATGTTATATATCTTTAAATTATATATGCATTATTAAATCGTTAATACAATGTACAATTCTTTATAATATACAGGTAAAGTATTAATTTAAATTAAATAATAATATATTAAATGTAAAATTTAATGATCGTACAAATCCAACGAGATATAAATGTAAATATAAATTTAAATTTAAAAAGTGAGAAGGTATAGTGTTCATGTACTCGTCGTCGATTCATGCTGTATATTACTACTACTAGTTCATTAAAACGTTATTACAAAGTGAATATATTATTATAATGGGCTAACTTTATAACACAAATTATTTTATATATTACTACTATTATTAATAGTTAATGAGATCTTTATAATGACTATTATGATTATTATAACGTATTAATTAATATATATTTACCGTTTTCATATATTTGAATAAAATGATACCTTATAAATTCATCATATGATAAAATAAAAATGTTTTTAAAATATAATATTTTAAAATAAAATATTTGTAAAATATGATATAAAAGTTGACAACATATATTATAAAATAATATTAAAATTTAATACAAATAAATTTGCTTGTACATGTTTGCAAAGATATTAAATATTATATATCACATGATTCACAGATCTAGTTAATTATGGTAGATCAATGGATTATAGATTTATATTAAGATTCATTTTAAGTCATTGAGTTTTTAGAAGGATATGATGGCCTTGTTAATATTTTTAATAAAATATGTGTTATATATTATATAAAAGTTGAAAAGCTATATTATAAAATGACATTGAAATGTAAAACAAATTTATTTTCTAGTACATATTTGCAAATATAATAAATATTTTATATCACGTGATTCACTGATCTATTTAATTATGATAGATAATTGGATTATAGATTAATAAATACATTATTTTTAAAGCATTGTATAATATACAATGAATATATGAAGGATATGATGGCATTATTAATATCGAATTATTTATTACCTTAATTCTAAATGTTAAACATAATCCTATGAGTTATAAATAAATATAGATGTATATTTAAGTTTGAGTGTGGTATGGAAAATGTATTTATGTATATTTGTTCATATGTATAATTTTATATTCGAAATGTCGATAAAATAAACAATTTATATATTTTATTATATATAGGATGTTTTTTATTTCATACATTTTATTATATAATCTTATAATAGTCATTCATTTTTATACAATTATCATGATATAATTCAGATGCTCGGAATATAACATTTATAATATCTTATTTTTAAGTAACTATTATATACTAACTATATGACGAATCAGTGAAGCATTGATATATATATATATATATATATATATATATGTTGAATAAGTCATTTTACATGTCAAATTATACATAATCTCTGCAATAACTGTGAACATTGTCAAAACCTTACCGTGTACACATGTATTTTATTTGATAAGCTTATATTATAGAATATTGGAGATTATATCAAAACTGTTCACCTTAATAATTAGTGTATTTATCATGGATGTATACCTAATCAATTAGGTATTTATAATTTTATGTACATTTACATTAATAAGTAGATCAATTATCAATGCTATACTTATTCCTAAAAAAATGCATATGTTTAATAGCATATACTACATTATAGTCCACAATCTTGCCCCTTGTTTTAACACCAAGCTTAACTTCAAAGATATATAGTAATATTTAGAATCGTCCTTGCTATTTTGTTTTATGCATATTTTATATTTGACCTGTTTACTAATTTGCATTGGAACAGTAGCATACATGTTGTAGATATAAATGTGCATTTATATGCATATTCATTGCATACTTACTTATGTTAACATATTATTATCTAATAGAGTCAACTCTCAATCTCAGTTGCCAAAGTTGTCTATTTTAAGTCATGTTAGTGATAGATAACTAATATTCTATTCCTACTAAAATCCACTGATCATCTTTTTCATAATATTCAAAAATATTAAATATATGAAACGAACTACGAAACATCTATTCTAAAAAAATAAAAGGAATAATTCTTATATAGAGTCTAATTATTAATTAATTTGATTATAACTAATAATTTGGTTATATAAACCCCCATTATATATTCCTATAACATTTTAGATATCACTACATTTTTACATACAATTGTTTTATATTTAATAATAATATATTACTGGAACACGTCTACATTGCTATCATTCCGTATAAAGAGAGCGAAACTAATCGAAATATAAAAACATGCCAATTCGGAAAATACATAATATATGTTACATATATATCGATATAACACGATATATCGTGTATAACCATTAAAGCAAATATGTTTACATTCAGTAGCTCAATAACTTATAATGCTATTTTTATAATGTTTTGCAATTCGTATTCTTCGCCAATAACAAATATATAGTATTATACCTTAATAGGTTAATACTGTATTAGGGTATAATAATATTAGTAATAATAATGTGAATGTATATAAACCCATTGAAAGATAATGTTGGAAATGTAAAATATACATGTACCCAAACCCAGCAAACAAAATTTGGAACAATTTGGAAAAAAATGTATCTTTAAAACACACTTTTTAGAGTATATATTTATTTAATTATACCTATTATTAATTATTAAATTTTGATTAATATTTATTAAATTTTAAATAAAATTGGAATTTTTTGGAAAAATATTTCCTGAAAATTTGTTATTAATAATTCCAAATTGTTCCGGAAGAATTGGTCACAATTTGGAACATATGTTCTAGAATTATTTGGAACAAATATTCTAAATTATTCTGGAACAATTGACTACAATTTGGAATATCTGTTCCTGAATTTTTCGGATCAAGATTTCCGGAATTATTTAGAACATTTTTTCCAAATTGTTCCAGAATAATTTGGAACTTTAGTTCCAGAATTAGTCAGATTTTTTTTCAAATTATTCCAAATATTTGATCACAATTGTGTGAATACATTCAAAATATATTATATATTTTATTTATACTGTTACATTATTTTTAAAATAACTAAAATAGTATTTTCATGTTACCCTAGTATATTTCATGTTACCCAAGTATATAGAGTATGGAATAAATGTTATCCTTTTTTTCTACGAAATTCAATCGTTCGTATGTCTCGTTATTTAGTAAATACTATTTTTTTGAATATATATAAAATACTGATATTTTGTATAAAAGTGATTTGAATTTAAACTACAATAATGAATAAATATTGCATATTTTAAATACTGACATTGTATATACAAATGATTTAAATTTAAACTACAAAAATGAATAAATATTACATATTTTAAATTAATTCATTATTTCGTTAATAATTTAAATAAATCGTTTTATATTAATATATTTAATTATCAAATAAAAGACAATATTATAACACAAAATTATATTTCAGTTACAATTATCGATATAAGAAAACGCAATATATTAAAATAATTAATAATATAATGACATTGTAAGTACCAATTAAATGAAATAATAACTTATTAGTTATAACTAACAATATAAATGTAATATTTTAATAAAATTATATTTAATGAATCATTTGGGGGCAAATAAATGTAGCTGAGTGAATGATTACCATCATCATGTTATCATAGTAATCGTCATCATGCTTTTTCTCCAACCATTTTACGTTACACAATCCACTGATGAATCTGAATCTTCCTGTCATCAAATCACCTTCGTCAAATTGATCTTCTTTTATCTATATGGGTATTTGTTCATTTTTACATTACAATATTAGTGAATTCATATTTATAATATTACTATATTAATGTAATACTATTAAAAATACAGAAATTATGAAATACAAATATGAAATTTAATCGTTAACCTTTTTTAAGATAATGACTGATTCTGGCTTCTGAAAGAAATATGGAAGTCTACCAAATCCCTCAAGAGTTTGAGCCCATGTATTCGGATTAATTTCTTCCATATCACTGTCTAATTCTAATATTGATAGAATGCATTTTAAGGATTAATTTTAATTCGTCTACATAATAAAAATATACTTATTTAATATATTTTATATTTATAATATTGAAAATGTCTATTAATAGTTAGCATGACATTCAATAGAACCTATCTCATCATCGGTAAAATCAGAAAGGTCACTATCTGCATTACTGCTAATGCTTCGAATGTCTTCTCTTATTCCGTATAATTCAAAGTCAGATAAAACTTGATAAAAGTTTATGTAAATGTTACTATAAGAGCTTATATGTTATTTTTAATGTGTTAGTATAAAATAGGTATTTTAAATATAATCAATATATGTATATTATAACGATTTCTAAATTATTGTATAATATTAATAAAAAATAGTATAATAATAAAATATTTTATAAAAATAATAATATAAAATGTTTGTATCATTAAATTATTAATCATTGAATTTTTAAATTCAATGTCTACTAAATATAGTTATTTAATATATTATGAATTTATATTATAATTATGTATATGATATATATTATAAATTCATAAAATAAATATAATTATTTTTAACAAAGAAGTTGAGTACAATTTAAAATAAAATCTATGTTAAATTAATTATCCTACCATCATCGATATAAATGAGAACGTCACTCTCACTTGAATTTAACATTTCTGGAATTAAATTGTTTAAATCCATAACTGATATCACTGTAGTAAAAAAAATAATTTTTTAATGGCTGACATTTCTTTATAAAAATTACTTTAATCAAATATTTAGATGTAACTCCAACTCTAGTTTACTGCTTAATATATTATGTAAAAATTGCAATATTAATTCTTAAATGTGACATTATTATAGTAGATTAATATAATAAATAATCAATTTAATGACATATTCTTAATGTTTAGTGAATTTTGTATTATTTTTCTATAATATTTATTTTATTTTTAAAGTTCATATAAAGTTCATGTTTTCAATTATTTCTGTAAATTAAACGAAGTATTGTTGTTAAAATAGTTTTATTTAAATATTATTATTGTTAATGGTTGCTAAAAGTTTTTATTAAATTGTCATAAGTTAATTTAAAGATATTACCTCGATATTATAATATAAACAATATAAGTAAATTTTAAAAATACTGGAAACATATAAACCAATCATATTACTGATAATTAAGTTAAAAATAATAAAATAATCATAGATATATAAATATAAAGACTATTAAAGTATGATAAAAAAATATAATTAGATTAACCCAAGTCTATGGATATAGATATATTTATATATTAACAAAATATTACCGAATAACATGGATATAAAAGTTTATTAGATTTTAAATATGTTATCTGAAATATATATATTTAGATATAATTCCTCATGGATTACCTCCATATTAGAAATATGTTCAATATAAGCTACACAATTATATTTACATATAGATGTTGTTAATGTTAATGAGCTCCTAAAGAAATATAGATCAATATTAAAATGAGGATATTTATTATAGTTTCTAAATTATTGTTTATTACTAAATAATTATATGATTTGGAAATAAATTTTCATGAAAAATTACGTGAAATTCATATATCAACAAAATATTGATCACTATATACACGATTGATTAGATATGTAGTTAAAAGAGGCTAAAAAATAAACTAAAATAACTTAGATATTTCTTTATTTTACTATGAGAATGATTAAAGTGGATAGACAATTATTCTACTTAATATCTAATAAGCTATCAAATATCTCATACTTAAACTACTTATTCGATTTAAATAATGAATATATATGTATGTTAATTGCAACATAGCACGAATATAAATATATTATAAAGTATAATTCTAAAAGTTGTTCTAATAATTAAGCAGCTGTGAATTTGAATATTCATGTTAACACAATTTCTATAATTTCTACAAATATTCCAAGGACTTAAATATAAACAGATATTACTAATAATATATAAAAAATATTGTATAATATGTATAATATGTATAATATGTATAATATGTATAATATGTATAATATGTATAATATGTATAATATTGTATAAAATTATATATAATATGATATTGCAATATCAGTTATTAGACTAATGTGTGATAGAATCGAATTATCAGCAATATATATTGAGGAACTAATTTCCCCAAGACTAACCATACATTTTCCTCGGAGCAATTTTAAGTTTACAGATTATACTATAATCATGGGAATTATAATAGCAAGGTGTTCTCACTCAATGGTTTGAAAATATTTGTAGAAACTAATATTAATATTCAATAGGAAATAATTGTTATGTTTAAGGATACATGTATACTTCCAATTTAATAGATGTATGAGATAACATATGATTTCAGTTTAAAATTAATTTATTTTGACTAACAGTATAGAATGATTTAAATTATAATGATGGTAATATACTATAAGTAAATGTATACCTTGATAAACTAATACATTTTATATTTGTTCTTTCGTATATATGTATTGTCGAGTATAGTGATAGGTGATTTTAATATAATATTTTGTGTTAGAATATTTATATTAATTGATGTGAATAAGGTGGCTAAGTAATGAGATGTAAGTCACTATGTTGGTACTTCGGTATTATATGATACAATAATTAAATTATATATATCTACTTTGTTATTGAGGTATACGAGAGTTGTAATGCGATACAGATAGGCTGAACAATAATTGTAGAACTAAACTATATTTTAGATTTTAGATGATTACATTATAAATTTAGTTTTATCTCCTATTGGAACATAAATATATTTCCTTATTATTTCGAAAATTACATAAAATATATGTCTGTAAAACATCATATTGGTTATTGATTATTATTATAAAAATGATTCTAATATTTGCATGTAAAGTTGTTTTATTTTGGAAAAAGATACAGGACATTATTAATAGATTATTTATTATATATCTTTAATAAGAAAGTATAAGAGTATATGACTTTAAAACTCCTAGTAGTCAACATATCTTATACATTCAAACATATGTTTATTACATGTATTGTCGTTTAATCTTGTACAATATATGTCTATATTTTGAGTAACTATAACTAAGCAATGTGTATCTGTTAATTTCTTAGTTCTGACTATGTATTATTATTAAAAAGATCGGACAGATAGTGTAAAGAAAAAAATCAAGATTTTTTTTAAAATAAGTATAAAGATCTATATTTAAAAATTATATTATAAATTATGGATAATGATTGTATGTTTTGGTGGGCGTTTTATATGCCTATTATAAGATGTCAATCAATAACTAAAGACGTCAATCAAATAATATAAACAAGTTCATTCTATAATTTTAATTTAGAATTATATCCATAATAGTTTTTCGCTGTTTTAACTCAACTATCCTATATTGATATTAGATAATAAATACATTTATACAAAAATAAGTATACTTATCAATATAAAAAGTACACCATATTATAATATTAATTGTAGGTAACACAGATTTAATAAATTGTTAATTTTACTCAATTATTTAGAAATTCTAATAATATAATTTTTATTTTAAATTATATTATAATATATCATATATATTTTGTTTACATACCTAATATATAATTTGTATATATACTATATATAACTATAATTAATAGTATTTAAATATAGAACCATCGTCATTTAAAAATAATACCATTGGATTATTGTCGAAATGTTAATTTTCTTCACCAGTGTCATATTCACTTTATTAATAGGTAAGTGTTTAATTTCAATTAATAAATCCATTTATAAATTTTTAAAATAACCGAAATAGAATAGCTTAAACTTTATTCTTAATTTTATTAGGAATTATTATATTTATGAAAATATTATATAATATTTCAAATAATGATTTTTTTTAATTATACATTTTTTTATTGATATGAATTGTATTATTCTTATATAAGTTAATATTATGTGTGTGTTTTATTATGAAATATATGAATTCTCTATATGTATAGAAGCTGAATCATGTGAATATCAAACTATATACACTAATGTTATTATATATTAAATTGTATGATACCTATACTATACAAATCATATTCATACGATATATAACACACTATGATATTTTTAAGGTGATTTTCGTCGTAAATTCAACATGTACAAAATTTCTTTAAAATCATCATATAATACAATAATTATTAGTATTATAGTTTATATAGTTTAATATTCGAATGAGTCAGCTTCCATAATTATGCTGAATTAATGATGGTGAAATTCAACCAAAAACTATTATATTGTGTTAAATATGGTACTCATATGATTTATGATTTATATATGATGCATATAAATCATGAAATTACAATATGAAGTAATATATTGTATAGCGTTTTATATTCGACTGAGTCAGATTCCATACCGATGGTTATTAATATAATAATATATTTAATTGGCATATAGTGGGTAGGGTAGAGTATCATGGAAGCAGTAAAGTAGTAGGTGAGTAATGAGTAAAGTGTTAACGGGTACATTGCGATCTTTTAAAATTATAAACAAGGTAGGTAAAAAACATTATGATAACATATTAGAATATATTGATGAATTATTAAATACAGTATATTTATAAGAATAAAATGTATATAATTTAAGTATAATTTATATTATATACAAATAATATATATTTATATATACATTATATATATACCAATAATTATCAACATCTTATTATAATATCATTTGGTGAATTTTATTAATTAATATTTTAAATAATGTATTGGATCTGTAGATAACTTATTATTTACATATTTGTTATCATTGTTTGTCTATGCAATTAATATTGGAAAATACTAATTAAGATAATTCTTGGTTGATTTGTATCACATTAATTTGTTCATTGTTATTGTTAATTGTGAGATTGTTAGCTAAATCATATTCTCAGATCAATACCCACCTGATTATTATTGCATGTAATGATATCAATTATCAACTTATGCACTCATTACAATTAATCGAGTATTATATTTCTGTCTATTTGCAATATTCTGGTTACCCTACAAAGTTGTTATTACAACTTCTAGGTGGGATATGCAATATTTTATTGTTTGATTAAGTAGCAAATTAAATTATCTAAAATTCATTATATATTTATTATAACATAATTATTTTAAGTTATAAGTAATATTCTCATTATTTTTGCTTATGAAATTTGATATACAATTATTTTATAAGAATTCTATATATGCAAAGAAATGATGCAATAAATGATGTAAGTATACTTGATTGCGAAGAGCAAACGGAATGATGTAATAGTTTAGTAAAAGTTTGTAAAAAATTCTTTGATATTGTCATGCGCAAATTTTACTGCCATGCAATTTTATGGGGATCATGATCTAAACTGATTTTCTTTGTAATTGTACGCTTAAAAATGATTATAAAATATATATATTGGATAATTAGTAATAAATCTTAAAATTACTATGATAATGGTAAAAGATTTTGGTGAAATTTAAATATATTATTATATTGTATGAATAAATTATATCCATATTTGGGTGTATTTAGGGCTTATCAATTGTGATTGTATAAATATTTATATTTTATACTCATGTAACTTTCATAATATATTATTTATATTGTATATCACTAGTATAAACCAAATTTGATAACAATTATTTTTTAATTACAATTTATAATATATAGTTAATGCCATCCAATTGCATCCAATTGCACATATATATATATATATATATATATATATATATATATATTTCATATATTTCATATAGTATTAGAATGAGAATATATTATTATACATATGTATCATAATTTGTATTTGTTAAAATTATAGTAATCAGTGAGAAAATATATTTACTATATATAAATATTAGTATATACAATTGTAGTAATTAGTAATTACATTTGTAATATATAATATAATATATAATTTAAAATAAAAATTTAAGAGTTTAATTGATAGCTAGATAATAAATATGAATTTATTTTAACTTATAATATTTTAAATTTATTTTATCTTATAAATATTTAAAATCCGCTAAATAATTCAATTATCCGTATTTTGTATATATACAGTACATTTTTAAATATTAGAATTATATAAAATATATTAATATGTAAACGGCGCTTCTAAATATACAAACACCCGAGAACACATACAAATTGCTCACAAAAATAAATTTTTTAAATTAAAATTACTTTTATTACTAAAATAGCCGATTATCAACAAAAAAAGTTGTATACTCTGGCATATTAATTTCTTTTTAGGAAATATAGTGTAATGTATATCGTACAATGTACAGTTAGTAGTAATATGGTGTGGTGTTAGTGGTAGGCGAGTGGGCCATAATATGTTGTTGGTGGTGATGGTATGTTTAGTAATATTAGTATTATATTTATTTATATAGAATGTTACCACTAATTGACAAGCCCAATGATGCATCATAATGTGACCCCGATATAGGCTAAAAGATCACCATTATCAGACAGATAGCATAAAACTACAGAATAACTTATTACTTATAACATAATTGTGTTTAGTTCGTTCATTTATTGTCATTTATTGAATATACTACAGCGATGTATGTAGTATATTCAGCAAACATATTATATTATGATTAATATTTAAGATTTTCTTTGAAATGTTTCTGTAATAAAGAATATTACTCAAAATGATTGCAACATATATATTTATATATAATATTAATGCATAATATTAATGTATAATAATGTATACAAATATGATTACCTAGAATTATGTTCATTTTAATTAATATATAAAATAATCGAATCTTCCATGGGTTGAAATATATTATGATTTAGTAACACATTTATTATATCATTATATGAATAGATTATCAATGGTTTATATAATCATAATATAAGATTTTTATTTTTTATTTTTTGTTATAAATTTCATTTATAGTTATAATAAATAATATTTAGTATCTTTTAAAATAATTATATAATTATTACAATAGTTGCCTCATATGATTAGTTGAAATTTTTTTTAGTTTTTTTTTGTTCTATAATAAAAGTTAAAATATAATTTATTGTTATTAAAAATATATTATATATATTTTTTTATTTCAAATAATTATATAAGATTGTATAATAGTTGCATTATCTGGTTTCTTGGGTAGCCACCAATAAATACATTTAAACATAATTATGTAATAGTTTTAAATAAAAATTAAACATAAATTGCACATTCTTTATAAAATATTTAAAATTTAAAATATGTAGAATATGTATAACAAAAATATATTAAAAATATTACACAATATAAATAGGAAATCAACATGAAAATATTATTATAAAAATATTGTATCATATTTTTATTTTGTTATTTATTATAGTATATTATAATTATTAAACAATTAATATGAATTTAATTTTTGCTTATATATAAATTAATGATCTTTTGTATTATTCAGTATTTTTTGTAACACATAAATATTTTTAATTTTATATTTAAAATATATATTATATACTATATATACTTTGTTTTTGATTTTATATATTAATTACATTACTCTATTCCTGGGTATACACAGTATGTACAATGTACACTGTACAATGTACACTGTACATTGTACATTGTACAGTGTACACACTAGCAAACAGTGAGATGTAATGGTATTATAAAATACTTTGGTGAGTAACACAAATATTAAATAAATTAGGCAATTCAATAACTGTGTTTTGTATAATTATTTTAAATAAAAAATAAACTTAATATATTTTAAATACAAATAAATATATGTGTACCTTTATTATATAAAATAGCATATATGATATAGCATAGAGCCTGACTTGTTGATAAGGATCTAACATTATGTAACATGGCATAATTGATAACTTCATATTCACTGCAGTAATGTACCATACTGTATGTTAAAAGCTAATTCGTGTACAGTATATACTGTACATCTTTCGCATGTTGTAACTTTTTTCGTAGTTGGCCGCTGAAGTCCGTGCATTTAGGCAATGCCGTCTACGAGCACACTCGCACACTCGCACACTCGTGAGCGCACACACATTTATATATATATTGTATTAATAATTCAATGGTGCGAGTCATATATCCGAGGAGTCGCTAGCGTTTCAATTGCGTCATTACGACGTTGTGTCATACACAACTTTGCCTATTAGCCGGTTCGTTAACCGTTAGCTGGCGCTGCTTTGAAATTAGCAAGTGTCAGCACAATGACTGTATCGGATAGTTGACGGGAAAGGCAATTGGAGAGGGAAAGGGAGATTTTCGGTTAAGTAAAACTTGTTTATGTTTACGATATACAAATATATCTATTACTGCTAGTAACGGCACCTATTGTATAGTAATCATATAGTACATATACTATATATATATATATATATAATGGATATATGATATACTATTATTTACTAGCGTAATCAGTGTATATATAAGAATGAATATGCTATAAATAGAAATATAGTAATGACAGAATAAAATATCTCCCTCTCCCTCTCCCTCTCCCTCTCCCTCTCCCTCTCCCTCTCCCTCTCCCTCTCCCTCTCCCTCTCCCTCTCCCTCTCCCTCTCCCTCTCCCTCTCCCTCTCCCTCTCCCTCTCCCTCTCCCTCTCCCTCTCCCTCTCCCTCTCCCTCTCCCTCTCCCTCTCCCTCTCCCTCTCCCTCTCCCTCTCCCTCTCCCTCTCCCTCTCCCTCTCCCTCTCCCTCTCCCTCTCCCTCTCCCTCTCCCTCTCCCTCTCCCTCTCCCTCTCCCTCTCCCTCTCCCTCTCCCTCTCCCTCTCCCTCTCCCTCTCCCTCTCCCTCTCCCTCTCCCTCTCCCTCTCCCTCTCCCTCTCCCTCTCCCTCTCCCTCTCCCTCTCCCTCTCCCTCTCCCTCTCCCTCTCCCTCTCCCTCTCCCTCTCCCTCTCCCTCTCCCTCTCCCTCTCCCTCTCCCTCTCCCTCTCCCTCTCCCTCTCCCTCTCCCTCTCCCTCTCCCTCTCCCTCTCCCTCTCCCTCTCCCTCTCCCTCTCCCTCTCCCTCTCCCTCTCCCACTCCCTCTCCCACTCCCACTCCCACTCCCACTCCCTCTCCAACTCCAACTCCAACTCCTTCTCCCACTCCCACTCCTTCTCCCACTCCCTCTCCCACTCCCTCACCCTCTCCCACTCCCACTCCCACTCCCACTCCAACTCCTTCTCCAACTCCCACTCCCTCACCCTCTCCCACTCCCACTCCCACTCCCACTCCCACTCCCACTCCAACTCCTTCTCCAACTCCTTCTCCCACTCCTTCTCCCACTCCCACTCCTTCTCCCACTCCCACTCCCTCTCCCTCTCCCTCTACCTATCTAATAATCTAATAATCTACCATGATTAGCATATTTCTTTATCAACTCTAGTATACATTCTCCCAATGATGTATCTTCATATGAATCATCCATTAATAGCTGATGTTAATGTTTTCTATGATATCCTATACATTGTACAATGTACAACCTTGATTGCATTTTAAGTACCTCTGTATATCGTGTATGACCAATGGTCATCGACCATACTATCATTGTACGAGAATTGTACAATACTCACACCCACTTCAATATTAATAAAACAATTCATTTTGTTGAAGTAATATATTTTCTTCTAGAAAGGATTATCTTTTGCTGAGTTTTTTAAATATGCACTAATCGTATGACGATAAGTAACAACTATCCTATTGTAACTATTATGTAAGTGACTAATCGGCTATAACAAAGCCCCCACATTCTATACGTTATGCTATATATATATATATATATATATATATTAGGTTTTAGATACACACTACTCGCTATTGTCAAATATTCCAGAAGACGTGTGTTTAAATCGATCATTTAAATTAGTATAATTAATTAGACTATATATCTGTTATTGATTAATGAGATACTTTATCATCATTTACTTTAATTGTACATACATAAGAAGGCATAGAAATGTAATGTAAATTAATTCGAAACTAATAGTGGGATGAAATTCTCTTTATTAATATAAAAGTCTGTATTTACTATTTATAACTTTGTTTCTCGACATTAATCTGATATCATTTTATACTATTACTGTGTGTTTATATTACTAATGTAAACTGGTGTGTGTGTGTGTTAAATGTTATTGCGTGTGCGTGTGTGGCTGTAGGAGTGCATGATTCTCAAACTATAAATACATTATTACGTAAGTAATACTTTTTTACTCTCCATGTTTATAAACCCAAGTATTACTTGTACAATTAGTGAAATCAATCCCCCTCCAATATTCCTCTTATATATACTGGTATAAGCTGTATACTGGTTAAAATTATTTAAATGCATGATGCCATATGTTTGTTATTTTAATCTACCTTTGTATTTATATATTTATATATATATATATATTTATATATAATTTTATCTTAATTGTGAAGTGACAAAAATAAAAAACCATTATGATAATTCAAATCATCATTTAAAACTGCTTGGTGTGATATCAATAGTAGATGTGTTATTGATAAATTAACTTTTAATTTGAATAGAATTCTTCTCCATAATTAACTTCACCAAATAAAAACTAGAATAACATATTTTTCATGTGAACTTATATACAAAATAATCACATCAAATAAAAATGGGGATCAATTGACTAATTTTCATTTTATAATATTTTGTTAAACCAATTAATGCAAATAATCCCATTTTCTCTTTATTTATGCATTTTTTTTCACAAATATTATTATTTACATTGGATTAATATATATATTTATTATTGTAATATTTTTATTGTGTGATTTCTTTGGTGTATATATAAACAAAGATAAATAAAATATTTATCCTATAATTGTAGACTCTATTTCTAAGTAAATGTGTGCGATTCCCTATCCTGGGTATACATTGAACTCTAGTTAATATACAACACACTAAACGATTGTAATTACAATTAATGGTATATATATAGTTTAGTTTTAGTAGTTCATTTATATTTAATATATATAATGTCAAATGTTTATTAATAAAGAGTGTGAAATGTGTATAATGAGTGTGAAATGTGTATAATGATTGTTCAAGTATGATTATAAATACACATACTGGGTACATTATTTCGAATCTATTTTTATTTGATGATTCACTATAATCACAACTAGATTAACATGTAACTGCTTCAGAACTTTCTTATATACAAGTAAAAGCTAACAATTAAAATATAAGCTTTATTATGTAATTACAAATTATTATTATTATTATATTTATATATTATTATATATATTGAGTTTAACCAGGAATGGTAAAACTCAAAGGTATGCACTAAAATTGTTATTTATATACAATTTCATCACAGAAATGTGAGCAAATCCTAATACAGGAAATATAGATTATAAAGAGTAAATATAAAGGGTTGCCAAGCCCTTGCTAAAGTTGGTTTGCAATCTACTTTAACTCTTCTGTTGCCCAGGGTTTCATCTTCTCGTGGACTTTGATTTCTTTATGGGTCTGGTAATTTATAATATATATATATAGTTATTGGTAATAATAAGATGAATAAAATTAAGATAAAATAGAATCAATATTTAAATAAACAAGGATATTATATGGATATTATAAAGGATATTATAAAAAATATAAAAAAAATATAATAATACAATTTTAAAAAAATGTTATGGTAGAAGAAGATTAATTAATTTGGTGGAAACTTTTTTATAATTTAAAAATATATATTATTAAACTTTTTTGAGGTTTTTGAATTATATCATTAATCTATAATTTCTAACAAAATCTACAATTTCTTATTTTTGTAATGAACTATAGATGAATTAACATGGGAAATTAATATTTTGTTATTTTTAAAATACCATTAATTATAGATTTATCATTTATAATTCAAATGTTTTCATTAGTTATTATATAATTACCTTTAGTTATTAATATAATATAATTTATTTATTGAAATAACATTAGTAATTAAAATAGTATCATTATAATGATATAGTCAGTATATAATTTTTATTAGTATTTAAATTATTATTATTATTAGTTAATTTATCTATATTTGTATTAAAAGAATTGTTTATGTCGGTACATTGTGGTAAGATAATGATTAAGACAATCTGCTATTACAGTTAAATTATTTTATGTATGATTATTATAATTTATTTGTTTAATAGATATATCTATATTGTTATTATTAATTACCCTTTTAATTAGATTCCAGTATTGTGCTTGAGTAGTACAGTTATTTATTTCATTTTGATAATAGTTATATTTTTCAGAATTGATATTGGCTTTTTTTAAAGTTTTCTATTTAAGTATTTAAGTTCAAATGCACCAATGATTTTTACTGTCATTTAAATTTCATTGTCTATACACTATCTTATATTTAGACAAATGATTAACAAACTAACCTCTTTCAATATTTTTCAGGAAATACATATTGCCAAAACCCAAGTCAAAAGGAATATGAAAATTATTAGTTAGTATTAACTTGTATCTAAATAATAATTGTATATTGAATTAATATTATTTTTATAATCAAATATTATTAATATTCTTTAAATGATTTTTTCTTACAAAATTTTAAATAATATTTCAGTTATTTCTGATAACTTTAAAAGAATATTGAGTTTTATAAGAACTATACAAAAATCAACAAAAATAAATAGAATTTTAATGGCAGTGTATTCTTATTGTCTTATTGTCTTAATACTTTTATTATGGTTACCTAACAGGTAATAATCTACACTTGTTATTTAACATCTTTGACTTTATAGAATTTCTATTTATATAAAGTTTATTAATATCAGTGATAATAAATCTCCTATTCATTTAAAATACACTTGCACTCATACCTACGCACATATATATATATAAACATACACTAAATACTTACCTAACATATATATATATATATAAACATACACTAAATACTTACCTAACATATATATAAACATACACTAAATACTTACCATACACACATATATATAAACATACACTAAATACTTACCTAACATATATATATATATATATATAAACATACACTAAATACTTACCTAACATATATATATATATATATATATAAACATACACTAAATACTTACCTAACATATATATATATATATAAACATACACTAAATACTTACCTAACATATATATATATATATAAACATACACTAAATACTTACCTAACTTATATATATATATATATATAAACATACACTAAATACTTACCACACATATATAATATATAGTATATACACACAAACTATTATGCTAACATATTTACATCGTCGTGGCGAATCCATATAATTGTTTGCTGGTTTTATTATTTCTACGCCGAATCCTAATTACATTTGACATGAATGAGATAGATTTATCTTCTATATAAGAACCAATCCACTCTCCTATGCTTTCTGCAGAGATGACATTATATATGGTGGCTAGGTAGACTTTTTAAAGTTTTTTATAATTGAAATGGCTATCATGACTATCTTTATATAGAGGAAATTAACATACTCTCCTCTTTAAGGTCAAATATTTGTATATGCTAATTATAGTAATGATATTAATTTATGATTCATTGCAATTTTTATTCAACATGAATCTTTGTTTTGTTGTCATTAATAAAACAATATTTCTCTGTGATTATAATAATACTGCCTTAGCGAGCGAATGCTCGGATTGATTTATTTGACTACTTCACTATTGACTTCACTATTATTTGTATTCGTGATTCAGCCTAAAACTTAAGTATAAATGTTTTGAATTCGACTGATTCCACATTATAGAAGTGACTAATAAACCTTACAAATTTGAATATTGAATTGTAATATCAACAATGGTATATTTATAATCTTTTATAACAATTACAGACTGCTATGTATATGAGGCATATTAAAAAGATTCAAATTTTAAATATATTACTAACAATATTAATATAATACAGACTGCATTTTATAATGAATTCATTAAATATTATATTTTCAATAATCAATATATATAAATTTGAAAAAGATACCTGGATCACAACTCAATTTTAACCCCAGTGATATTAGTGATTTTAAACCAATATGTGTATCTGATTAATTATTAATAAAACTTTTGAATAAAAATAATATTCTATCTTTGTCTTTCATATCTAAAGAGTTTTTTATTCTGTAGAATATGATAAATATATTTATTTATAAAATATCGCATTAAGTTCTATTTAAGATAATGAACTGCTGAGTAAAACATCAACAGTTCAGTGTAGTTTCAATTATTTAGCTCTTGCTATATAACTTAAAAATTATAAAATCATATCTTATAAGCACTCATCATTGTATTATTAACTATATAGATATGCATTAAGAATAAGATCACATCTGCTTTAATATTGAATAAGTACTTATTATATTTTGTTGAATAATTCATTAATTTATCATTTAGTTAACCTCCTTAGGTTATATTATACATTATGACATCAAATGTTTCAATTTACAACTATTTTGAATCGCTTTATATTATAAACTTTGTTCTAAATTACGTATATTTAAAATACAGCCACATTACTCCAATAATACCACTTTATATAACTTATAACATTCTTACAACCACTTTATATAACTTATAGCATTCTTACAACCACTTTATATAACTTATAACATTCTTACAACCACTTTATATAACTTATAACATTCTTACAACCACTTTATATAACTTATAACATTCTTACACCCACTTTATATAACTTATAACATTCTTACAACCACTTTATATAACTTATAACATTCTTACACCCACTTTATATAACTTATAACATTCTTACAACCACTTTATATAACTTATAACATTCTTACAACCACTTTATATAACTTATAACATTCTTGCAACCACATTATATAACTTATAACATTCTTACAACCACTTTATATAACTTATAACATTCTTACAACCACTTTATATAACTTATAACATCCTTGTAACCACTATATATAACTTATAACATTCTTACAACCACTGTATATAACTTATAACATTCTTACAACCACATTAAATAACTTATAACATTCTTACACCCACTTTATATAACTTATAACATTCTTACACCCACTTTATATAACTTATAACATTCTTACAACCACTTTATATAACTTATAACATTCTTACAACCACTTTATATAACTTATAACATCCTTGTAACCACTATATATAACTTATAACATTCTTACAACCACTGTATATAACTTATAACATCCTTGTAACCACTATATATAACTTATAACATTCTTACAACCACTGTATATAACTTATAACATTCTTACAACCACTTTATATAACTTATAACATCCTTGTAACCACTTTATATAACTTATAACATTCTTACGATTACTTTATATAACTTATAACATTCTTACACCCACTTTATATAACTTATAACATTCTTACAACCACTTTATATAACTTATAACATTCTTACAACCACTTTATATAACTTATAACATTCTTACAACAACTTTATATAACTTATAACATTCTTACAACCACTTTATATAACTTATAACATGCTTACAACCACTTTATATAACTTATAACATTCTTACAACCACTTTATATAACTTATAACATTCTTACAACCACTTTATATAACTTATAACATTCTTACAACCACTTTATATAACTTATAACATTCTTACAACCACTTTATATAACTTATAACATTCTTACAACCACTTTATATAACTTATAACATTCTTGCAACCACATTATATAACTTATAACATTCTTACAACCACTTTATATAACTTATAACATTCTTACAACCACTTTATATAACTTATAACATCCTTGTAACCACTATATATAACTTATAACATTCTTACAACCACTGTATATAACTTATAACATTCTTACAACCACATTAAATAACTTATAACATTCTTACACCCACTTTATATAACTTATAACATTCTTACACCCACTTTATATAACTTATAACATTCTTACAACCACTTTATATAACTTATAACATTCTTACAACCACTTTATATAACTTATAACATCCTTGTAACCACTATATATAACTTATAACATTCTTACAACCACTGTATATAACTTATAACATCCTTGTAACCACTATATATAACTTATAACATTCTTACAACCACTGTATATAACTTATAACATTCTTACAACCACTTTATATAACTTATAACATCCTTGTAACCACTTTATATAACTTATAACATTCTTACGATTACTTTATATAACTTATAACATTCTTACACCCACTTTATATAACTTATAACATTCTTACAACCACTTTATATAACTTATAACATTCTTACAACCACTTTATATAACTTATAACATTCTTACAACAACTTTATATAACTTATAACATTCTTACAACCACTTTATATAACTTATAACATTCTTACAACCACTTTATATAACTTATAACATTCTTACAACCACTTTATATAACTTATAACATTCTTACAACCACTTTATATAACTTATAACATTCTTACAACCACTTTATATAACTTATAACATTCTTACAACCACTTTATATAACTTCTAACATTCTTACAACCACTTTATATAACTTATAACATTCTTACAACCACTTTATATAACTTATAACATCCTTGTAACCACTATATATAACTTATAACATTCTTACAACCACTGTATATAACTTATAACATCCTTGTAACCACTTTATATAACTTATAACATTCTTACAACCACTTTATATAACTTATAACATTCTTACAACCACTTTATATAACTTATAACATTCTTACGATTACTTTATATAACTTATAACATTCTTACAACCACTTTATATAACTTATAACATTCTTGTAACCACTTTATATAACTTTATATAACTTTTTATAACATTCTTGCAACCACATCCGCAATGATGAATCTCCTATTACACTAAGAATCTCATTCGGCAGCAGATAAGCCCTCCGGCACCACGGCGCCTTATAGGTCAGAACAACCCTAACCCCACGTCCACGCCATTCATAGCAACGACTACGATGATGCAAATACAAATAAAAAATCGAAAACTTACCGCGGACAATCTAATACTTACCAATATGCCCAGCCGGCGAAACAAGAATACAAAATTCCGG
The DNA here is from genome assembly GCA_964035775.1 of Osedax frankpressi. NCBI lineage: Eukaryota > Metazoa > Annelida > Polychaeta > Sabellida > Siboglinidae > Osedax > Osedax frankpressi. Next base: position 19,708,944 of record OZ038312.1, on the reverse strand, counting down.
GCACAATCGAATGCTATTCGTGCCATTACCAAGTGAGTCTAGGTCCATGGCGGGGCTAGCGTAGGGTTGGCGTACCGAGAGGTATGGTTTTATATTGGGAAGGGGCGAATTATTGAATGCGCGATACCGTATTGGAGTAAGGTGGGACTAGGGTATAGAGTGCGGGGTATAGAATTTGAAGGGGTGCTGTTATTAAGTAATATAGGTTAGGTTGGTTGGGTGGGTCATGGTTTTTCACAAGGATGAATAGAGATATTGTTAGAGATTAAGTTATATGTGATTAGAGATAAAGAGCTAGATTGAGTGTAAGAAATAGCCTGCTATGCAGCGGGATCGGTGTTAGATAGTAGTAATGGTCTATAATGGGTGTAGAGTGAGTAGTAGGGCTAGGATGATATACTATGTCGGTAGTGGATAATACGTAGCTAGGACAAGAGACAGAATGGTATATGTCTAGGATGGGTATATTAGATGGGCGCATGATACAGTAGAGACTAAGGTTAAGGTGTATGTAGAGATTAAGAAGAATGTGGTTAGGTTGGAGATAATATATACAGTGGTATAACTCATCATATCTAATATACTAAATGTTGCCATTGTCCAGTACAAGAATGGTGATCTAGTTGGAATTTTCAACTGCGACACTAAATTCAATCCTACAGAAGTACCAAAAGTCACATGTGCAGACAAGTGTGGTGTTAGTATGCATATTTTTAATAAGTATATCCCACACCTCAATAAGTCTTCCCACTCCTCAATAAGTCTTCTCACACCTCAATAAGTCTTCCCACTCCTCAATAAGTCTTCCCACTCCTCAATAAGTCTTCCCACTCCTCCATAAGTCTGCCCACACCTCAATAAGTCTTCCCACATCTCAATAAGTCTTCCCACTCCTCAATAAGACTTCCCACTTCTCAATAAGTCTTCCCACACCTCAATAAGTCTTCCCACTCCTCAATAAGTCTTCCCACTCCTCAATAAGACTTCCCACTTCTCAATAAGTCTTCCCACTCCTCAATAAGTCTTCCCACTCCTTAATAAATCTTCCCACTCTTTAATAAGTCTTCCCACACCTCAATAAGTCTTCCCACACCTCAATAAGTCTTCCCACTTCTCAATAAGTCTTCCCACACCTCAATAAGTCTTCCCACACCTCAATAAGTCTTCCCACTCCTTAATAAGAATTTCCACTCTTTAATAAGTCTTCCCACTCTTTAATAAATCTTCCCACTCTTTAATAAGTCTTCACACTCCTTAATAAGACTTTCCACTCTTTAATAAATCTTCCCACTCTTAAATAAGTCTTCCCACTCCTTAATAAGTCTTCCCACTCCTTAATAAGACTTTCCACTCTTAAATAAGTCTTCCCACTCTTTAATAAGTCTTCCCACTCTTTAATAAGTCTTCCCACTCTTTAATAAGACTTTCCACTCTAATAAGTCTTCCCATTATTTAATAATATTATTTTATTATAATATCTTATCCATTAATAAGTATTTTCCCCGTTTACAAAGTATACACTCTTTATTAAGTGGTTCATATTTAATATTTATATACGCAATCCAATGATAGTTTTGTATCAATACTTTCCGTCATTTCAATCAATACTAAATGCATGCATTGATTATGGGAGTATTTTTCCCATCCTTATTGATTTACTTTTCAAAATCGTATGCATAAATAGATTATATATCGCCTAGGAAGTATTTATATTACTTTTTCAATATAAAGCAATCAGAATATGGCTATATTGAACTAGATGAAGTAGTGAATTAAAATCACTATACAAAACAGTTCATCGCATTACGGTTTCGCTGGCAAATCAATATCGCTTCATGAATCCCTCGAGCATTCGAATCAACGCAATCACATTGCATGTTTATTAATAGCCCCTTCCTACCTAAGCCCGACATCACTGAATAGTATTATCTTATGGTCAGCATAATCCCAAGTTTACCTTAAGCCTTAAGACTTTACCTTCAGACTAGATCTTTCCGTCGATTATTTCTCACCGCCGTTTTCGTTACAGTTGGTGTTGGTGAACAACCTCAAAGACAACGGTTTCATGATAACGCGCAACTGCATGAAGAATTGTAAGAACTACCGCAATAAGGATGGTTACCGACAGTGCTGTTCGACGGACCTGTGCAATGGCGGACGGGCGAGTTCGCTGACGGTCCACTTCGGTCTACTGACGGTTGCAACATTATTACTGGCGTTGCGATCGCTGTTTGCCTGATAACTCATTTAGTCGACTTGACCACTCTCCTTACGATAACTGACGCCACGAATAACTGACCACATAATTCTAGAATTTCAGTCATAGTTTTGTTTGCCTACTTCCCTAGCATTTTGCCGGATAAATTGCAATATGTAAATCACGTCCTATATATTATTCTATACTCAATTCTAACCACTAGCTTTATGCTAAGCTGTTCGCCACCAACTTACTGTAAATGCTAAACGATTAACTATACTTTTTGTCAACTTACATTGTCCTGCTTCTTTTCCCACTAGCACTACATATCCCCGTTATACTCCCACCAATTCTATATATACTTCATTGTATTCGATTACATAGTATTGCTGATTAGTATTTTTTTTTATCTTCACCCTCTACCCTCTTCCGTTTGCACTTCCCTTGACCTGCTTACAAAAAAATCCTTAGGTAATATGTATCCATAGGTTTTTGGTCGTCGATTTCTTGTCAACTTTTATACACCTATTGTATTTATTCTTGAACACCGTAAGATTATTTGATATACCCTTGTGTGTCGCCAGGCTAAGAGATCAGAATTTAACTTCAATATATGAATATTATTCCACCGAGCTAAATTTTTTATTTTATTTTCACATTTGTATATGCAATAATATTTGTTTTTTTTTGTTAAATTTCTCCTCATTTTAAATGCAATTAATTTTATTCGATATCATTTGGAGGCATGTATGTATATAATATATATTATTATTATTTATGCATTCTATATTATTACTACGCGATATCATAATTTCCGCGAATTCAAAATTATTACTATTAATTTCTATAACTTATTTATAATAAAGAATATGTTTTATATTCAGAATATTTATTTCATAAATATTTGTTGTCAATAAATACTAGTAATACTATGTACACAATATACATACCATATGCCTAAACCATATAGTATCGTTATATATACATATTGAGATTGGTGGATAACGGTGAAAGGTCAATGGCTAACGGGCTTGTGTCCGTCAACATAGAAGTTTCTTGTTATGGGCGGAAGTGTGAAAGTTATACCTTGCATATCGCTTGTAAGTATGATTTGGCAACCTGTAAAACATACATAAGATATAGCTAGCAAACTTTTAATATCTACATAGATATAAAGGAATTAATATTATTAAGTGGATATTTTAAAAAGCTTAATTAAATATTCAATTTGAAAATTTTGACAGTAGTAGTAAATTATTCTATTTAATTACAAGAAAACCGATTTGTGAATAATATATAATTATTTAATTACGTTATTGGTTACGACATTTTGGAAATATAATTTTTAAATTCAAAAATGTTTAATTATATTATTTTATCCAAATTTTAGTTGATATATTTTATTTTATAATTTTTTATCAAAGACCATAAAATTCTCTATACTTTTATAAGTTTTGAAATTTTCATATAGCAGGATAATACATGCAATAAAAAAGTAAAATAAGTCGAACTAACCGAATATAATAAATAAACATACCAAATTTAAATATATATAATTAATATTCACTACTATAAAATATTTGAATAAATTAAAATTAAATAAATTGAATATAATAAATAATTATTCAGACAAGTGTTTATAGAAATATTATCCTACATTATTTCATTTACAATAATTGAACTAAATACATTTATGATATTTGAAATAGATTTATAATAAATTATTGATTATACACTGAATACTTTTGAATTTAATAAAACTATTAGTAATTAAATATTTTATCTGATTCCATTATATAAAACAATACTATATATAAAATATAAGACATGGTATTATAAATATTTTATATTATTTTAAAATGGTTACAAATTGTCTTTTTTTCTATATCTGAAGGATTCCATGCGATAGGATTTATGAAACTGTTATTAAGTTAATATATAGGTAGAGTTTACAGTAGGTTGTACTTCTGCTACTATTTATTTACAGTTAATAGTAGATATTACGTGTAAATATTATATCACCTTGCTTATATTGATCAAATGGATTATTTGTATATTAATAATGAAGAGAAATATTAATGATGTATATCTTATTAAATTTTAAATTATAGTTTAAATTATATACTTTTAGTTTTTAAATGTTAGAATTAATATTGAAAATACATTTAAGTATATTTTCTTTCCCGTTGGTAAAAAAAGGTCACGGAGGTCAAATAGTATTTTCGAAGTACTAAATCTATATTGTAAATTCTAAATTTTCAGTAGAATAATTGCAGAGATTCTGTTTGATTAATACCAAAGATTATAATTATAAAATGACTAATCAATTTAGTTAAAATATATACTATTAATACTAATTTCAGTAGGCAAGTCAATTGAAATTCACAAACCAAGTCTAGAATTCTCCTTCACACATGGAGCTAAATCGAGCATGTCTTCTTCTCTGAGTAAATCAATTAATTAGAGTAAAATTTATCTCAAAATTATAAAGTTTAACCAAACATAAAACAGAGAGATATTGATGTGATTGGGATGATCGATAATTAATAAAATCTATTCTATTTGTGAATATTTTTGACAGTTGAATTTGTCAACAAAACATTTGTCAACATTGCAAACCTCTCGTCCGCCTCTCCTAATTTGTCAAAGTTCTCGTGGTCAACATAAACATGACACGTTGAACATGCTAATGAAGCCTCACAAGCACCTGTTCAATGAAATACTCAGTATACTACATTGGTGGTAAATCTCAATTCATGTAGTTTTATTTCTTACAATCAATTGTACGCACTATTTCAAATAATGCTGGGGAATATTATAATTAAACTTTATCAAATATTATAAACTTTTAATTTGATTAAATTTTATAATATTTTATATACTATTTATAATTTAGCTATAGTTATTATGAAATCACAATTAATCAGTATTATAAATATATTATAATCATAGTTGTTAAATTATAATTCTTATATTTAATTCATATCTAATTATTAAGTAATATTATACTATACATAAGGATATATTAATAATAGGGAAAAATATAATCCGAATTTAAGATAAACAAATTAACATATAAGCCGGTAAAGAATTTCAAATATCTCAATGACAATAATATCTGAACATCAGAAATCATATCAAGAACTTGGCATGGGGTACCTAGTCTACCAAAATTTAAGTCTATATGGAATAATATATATATATGTTCACTAACTATATAGTATGCTATATAGCAACAAAAATACACCTAATACCCTCAATATTTCTGTACTCATGAGACATGAGCTTTAAATAAAGGTTTCCGAAGCATTAGGTATGAAATGCCAACACGATTGTTAAATATAACGTAAAAAGCTGAACATTAAAGTAAGAAAACGAGTATTACGAGCCATTGGATTACATTTACCGATGAAGGTAATTGAAAGCAAGCTGAAGTCGTAAGGACATTTCGCAAGGATAGACTTAAAGTCGGAGGCAGAGACATCGACAACAGACCACAAATACGAGGTAGACAGAAGAATACGAGGTAGACAGAAGAATATGAAGTAGACAGAAGAATACGAAGTAGACAGAAGAATACGAAGTAGACAGAAGAATACGAGGTAGGCAGAAGAATACGAAGTAGACAGAAGAATACGAAGTAGACAGAAGAATACGAAGTAGACAGAAGAATACGAAGTAGACAGAAGAATACGAAGTAGACAGAAGAATACGAAGTAGACAGAAGAATACGAGGTAGACAGAAGAATACGAGGTAGACAGAAGAATACGAGGTAGGCAGAAGAATACGAAGTGGGAAGACAACAATGGAGTAACATAGACAGGTATTGCCAATAATAGTTACGACGAGAGCGACGTTTCATTGTCACAAATGAACAAGTGGTATAAATAAATAAACTACTACTACTGGATGTATTAACATTTAAAATTATAGTATAGTTTCTAAGTACAAAGATATTGTTTTTATTTAATTTAATTTATAATTTTTAAATATCAATTTTCTTACTCTATTACTCATTTGGCAATTAGTGACTGAATCTACTCATTTTCAAATAGTTGATAACATAAATATTATTAAATAAATTCTTATTGAAACGAAAGAGAAAATTATAATTTTTAATAATTATATATTACTTATGTAATCAACAAAAGTAAATAAGTACAAACAGCTACTCTCAATAAAAAATGATCTTTGTAATCAGCTAATTATATTTGCTATACGAATACACATAAATAGGCACCAATACTTTGCGACAACCTTCAAGTGCAATGTCGAAACGTTTCGCCAGGTAGAGGACATTGTCTCCGACTTTGCCACGGATGTTGTGAACCAAATTACTGCGGTCTATGAACTTCACATGCACACTGCAAACGCAGACAATAAAATAACTACACCTACACTATTATAATAGCTAACGTATCATATTTATTCGTTCATACTAGGTAGTATGAATATAACTATTTAGTTATTTTTATCCAACGAAAATAAATTATTTCTATGTACTACATAGATCTATACAAACATTTCTTTTTCTGAGATTGGATCTTGCATTTCAAACTTTCCATTCATCAGAACTAGTGATTAAAATTTAAATCTCATATAAGTAAGTAATATAATTGTATATGTTATATATATTTGAAATACATTTATCACATACATCAAAATCATATAAATATATATATACAATATATTATAATTACTAAATACTTTATATAATTATATTAAGTAAATTAAGCTTACATTCTAAGATAGTATATATATATATATATATATATATATATATATATATATATATATATATATATTTATATATACTTGTAATACTATTATGTATTTAAATGAATATTAAATTCAATATGTTATATAATAATCAGTTATAAGTATATACATTTTAAGATATTTATATAAATATTTAATATTATTATTATAGAATTTACATATTTAATCTAACAAATAATTAACAAATATATGGTTTATTATAACTTTTTCAAATACTATATATATGTTAGTTAATTATTTTTTAAATAAATATATAAATTCAATAACAATAATTATTATTTCAGTAAAATGCAAACATATTTCATTAATTTATATTTTATAAGGTCACAAACATTTCCAAGATTATCAAAGTAATCTTTGATCATATGACTCATATGAATTAGACTATATTATAGTTATATTATCATTATACGTATATGTATCTAATATGTACATTGAAATGATAATGTAGATATTTTGTACTTACAACGTGATATAATACTTTTAGTTAAAGTAACAAAGTTACAAATAAAAGTTTTGTCAGAATAACCCTTATTATTCTAATTAAATTTAGGTATAAAATCAACTTGGTTAAATGACATGTTAAACTATCCAATATATACATATTTATATAATACTATTAGAAAATTTTGATATTATAAATATATTATGTATACATTTTAAGTATAATTTAAAATTGTAATTTTCGCTAATAAAATATTTAAATATTTACCTATTGATGTATTAAAACGTCTTGTATTGGTATATATATAATTATGAGTAGGATATAATATATTATCTATATTATGTAATCTCATGTGGTGATATCTAAATAAATTAAGGTATGTTTTGGAATGAATTTTATTCAATATTTTTAAATTTTGTATGGGGATCGCCATATTGAAAATCTAGGATAAAAAAGTATATTTTGGTAACTATAATAATTATTGATTCATAGACTTAACAATATATTCGAATATGATATATGATTTATTTCCAAAAGAAGTAAATCATTTAGTTATAATAATAATTAAGAAGACTGAATATTATAATTGATTTTTTTCGAAGAATACATAGATATTTTAAAATGAAAACTTATATAAATCGTATATTATTATACAATGTACATTGTATAATATATGTATAGCATAGATATAGACATCTAAACGTTTTCATCACACATGAATGTATATCATAATATAAATATTCAGATTTTTAAAGTTCATTTAAAAATATGTTTTCAATTGTATATTTGTATACTGTAATATATGGTAATATACGGTAATATATGGATTTTATTGTAGCTATCTTTAATAAAAATATACTAAATGAAATCAATTTGTAATTCATTATTATTACATAGATAATTAATTGGTTACAAAGTGTATAAACTGTTTTTAACAATCGAGTTAGTAAGGATACAGAATAATAATATATAATTAATGACTCCCTCTACCTCTTCTCCTCCTTCTCCTGTATTTTAATTTGTATGTGTTTTTAACAAATTAATATATATATATATTTATTATTTTGTTAAAAACTAATATAATATCTATAGATTATATATTTAGAATATTATTCTATATTCATTTTTATTAATATTTGTTATTTAGATATATATTCAAAATATATAATCTATAAATATTATATTAGTTAAAATATTAGTTTAATATATTAGTTCATTTATTATATCGTCATTTATTATATTCATAGTTCATTTATTATATTCAACAATAATCTGATTTAATGTAACTGAATATTTAATTTTAAACTGTAAACTCGGGTCATTAATAAACAGTCCTTTATATCATATATAAGTATATTTAACTATAAGAATTACACCAAGATTACCTTGATTACCTTGAATACCAAGATAATCTTGGAATTACATTTACCAAATTATAATTTAAGACTATACTACACTTGATAAAAGCTACAGCAAACTATAAAACCAACTAACTAGGCATATGTCTATACATTCTCGAATAAGAAAGTGAAGGTAAATGATACTCTCATAAAACTTGGAGAATAATGCTATAATGATTATTAAGTTTTAATTTAATTATTAAGAAAGCACACCATATCGAGGTGGAGGGATTATCGGCCAGTGATAGTTAATTTGTATATTATTTATAGTCGAATTTATATATTATTTATATTAAATTATAAACGACAGGAATATAAAATTAAAATTGTAAGATTAACATTTGCAGAGTAATTTAACTAACTATAAACCTAGGTCTATATGAATTATTATTATTTCCTAAAATGTAAGCTTTTGAAAAATAATTTTTCATAAATCTTCATAAACATCTGAATACTATTGAATTTGAGCGACGAATAAATAAAATTTACTTTAGTAATAAAAATATGTATAAACTGTTGAAAGGTGCCATAAAAAGAAGTAATAATCTTTATTCATATATATAATCAATTATATTACAGATTCATATATTAAATATAAATATAAATATAAATATATATTAAATATACTTTCAAAAAATTACCATGCCATTTTGTAACAAATATTTATATATAAAAAGTAATGTTCAAGGCTAACAATTAAAATATAAAACCTCAATTGTGCGCAAAGCCAAAGCTCCCTGTATATACGATGAGCTTTTTTTGTAAATCTCTATGTGTGTTTTACACTTCAGTTGCAAGAGAACTGTATACCACATGAGGTTATATATAAGCATATACGGTATACCAAAAATCACTAGACTTGTTTCATAGAATTCTATTTTTTATAATGTCACTTTTTATAAATTTAATTTAGTATAGAGTAAGTTGTAAGAGTATAGAGTAAGTTTATGATAATAAACAATGATTGTGTTATGTTATATTTATTGTGTAAAATCACGACTTATTATTTATTATAAAATTAACTTATGACTTAGAGATCATAAATTGAGTTATATTAAAACAATATTATTAAATATGTAATAATATGTAATATATATTATATAATAATATAGATTTAGTTCCTATCGCATAACTATTTACTTTTATTAATTTATAAACTATTATACAGATAATAATATATTTTATATTTATAAATTACTAACTTAAATGACTAACCATTTATGCGCCAATGACACCTAGCTATATATCACATTCGATAGATAAAATCAATATAGTAAAATTAATATCATTGACGAAACTACTGAACTTATAACATTGTAGTTTTAGTAACATATACCTGCGTAACTATGAAATTACTTTTCTTATAAAGAGAGCATATCCACAGATAAACAGGTATTGTATTATCTAAGAAGCTTAAACTACATCGTTACCGAACCATGGCAACCGATATTTCGCCATCTTCGTATCCGCTAACGTTATCATCAATACAATGGCATTATCGATACTTAGATATTGTTATAGCAAGTAGACTGTATATATACGACTAGTCTTTTCCTAAATATAAATACGTAGATATATAATCGATTGTATTAATATGGGCACATATTAAAGCTGCAAGGAAAATTACCACTCACATGTGTACTCAATAATCGCATTATCTCTAGAAATGTTATCGACTCACATTATTATAATTTAACCACTTATCCATTTATAAACTATTAACTGTCACTTATAAATGTATGTATATTAAAAAACCTGAACTATTTTATTTATTTTCTTAGGTATATATGCCAACTCATAAATGTATATAATCTTATACTTGAATAATAGTTATCCCCATCCATAATTAATCTTTTAGTTTGGTAAAATTCCCATAGTTAGCACAATACGATGTAACAAACTCGCAACATCCATAACAACGGACAATGAGAAGAAATAATTTTAAATAAATTATTAGTCTACTGTGTGTAAAAATGTGTTCTTATCTATTGTTGTCGAATATAGACGTACATATTAATGTTATATTGCATGACGTACAATGCACGTATATAAATTGATATCATGATTATTATAATTAATTACACAGTAATACATTATTATTCTTTTTAATTAATTAGATTTTGTTATTTATTACAGTACCTTAGATTATTCAAGGGAACCAATCAGCAATCTGTACTAGTACTAGTAATAGAGTTAATTTATTAGTATATATTTTGTATACAAAATCTAAATATAATATTTTATTATAATACCAATAAATTTATATATAACTTTTTATGTGTACAGAATATTTAAAAGATACATAATATTTGTTATTAAATTATCTTATTGATCTACTTTTGTGAACTTTATTATACCTTATTTGTATGTACACTACACTATATAGTATACAGTATACAATTATGTATTTGTGGGTTTGAATACAATTTAATATTATAAAAGATAACAAGTACAATGAAAATGTAACATGGCTAATTATGAATACTTGAAATTGGAAATTATTTTATTAAGTATACATGAAAATATTTTAAGTACCTCTATCTTATTTTAACCTTTAAAAAAGGAATTAGAAAGTCACGAAAATTATTAATATTGAAACATATGTAAATAAATATTATATACAATACATATTTTAAATTATATATTTAATAAATATCTTATAATACAAAATTATAACCTAATCTATCAATGAGAAAATTAATATTTATAATGGAAATATATTTTTATAAGTGAAATAATCTGTTAATTTATACTTATTTGTTAATTGAAATGTTTTCTTATATATTAAATGTAATTAAAATATTATTTATGTTTTCTAATTATAAGGATACAATTGCTAATTTATATTACCAATAATAGAATTACCTAGACATCCAACAACTTCCTTACTTTTCAGTATACAGTATGCTTTGAATACACTAGATACCAGGGTTACACTTTGAAAACTAATACTGTCCTATATTATTGAATGCGTGATTTAATATATTATATAACATAATAATCATATTCTCTACAGTTTGGGAATAGCATGGCATTCTTTGTAATATATAATGTATTAATTTAGTATTTAATAAATTCTAAATCACTTTTTTGTTATTATAATAAGTACTATAGTATAAATCGTAAACAAATAATAATGTCATAGAAAATGGTTCTTATATAATCGAAGTCATAATAACTTCTATGATCAATATTCTCAGGAGTAGTTAAAGCTAACAATAACATAGTATATTTCTTCAGTGTATACATTTTGAACTAATATATTAGATATGACTTTATCTTTATAAATCACTAATACATTTTTTACATAAATAAGATGTGCCTTCTTTCCCCTGAAAGATTATAATATATATTATAATCTTATTATTTTCAGCTATGGGAATAGTCCATTATGTTTTAGAAATTTAAATACAATTAATACAATGTTCACTACATTAGTAAAACTTTATAAGGGTCATATTATTTTTATTTATATTAAAATGTATTTATAAAAAATTCAAATAGTACTCCACTTGTTGAGAATTTGAGTATTTTGTTGTAAAATAAATTAAGCCATACATTCACTAATAGAAAGTCATATTTATTTATGGTGTCGACGATTGTAATTTTTATGAAATCACTTATTTGGCCTAACACTTCATCGTTTTTACCATCTACAAGTTTTGTAATTACTAATGGAAATAAGTAGTGTTTTACTTTCAAAATCCATTGATTTTAAGTTTTTATACAATTAATACATATAATAATTAATCCACTTAAAAATAAATTTAAAAGTTGGTTATTCTTATTAATTATTATTGATTGTATGATATTACACTGTTGTATCAATGTAATTACAATGGATATAATGAAGCCAAACATAGAATCATAGTACACAATGTAAATTAACATATATGTATAATATACACTGTATATTAAATACTGGTCATAATTAATAATTATATCATAATTAATTAAATACAAATTAATAAATTTTCTTTTTATATTAAATACTAATTATTTTTTACTTACTTTTTATAATATATATTAAATAAGTATTATACAATTTGAAAGACAATCAATTACACATTTTATTTAATATTTTTCATCCATCTAAATAAACAAATAGATTATTACTTATTTAGTAATAATATAAAACAATATTATTTAAAGTAACATTTATTTTTATTTAAATATTATCTCTAAATTGATCTTTCTTTTGAATAATATTTGAATATATAGATTTCTTATACGACAAATGCCCTATTCTGAAGTAAAGGGTTAATAGTTCTGCCATCGTGGTAATGTACCTTCAACAAAGCTCACATTGATATTCGCAAATATCCTATGTAAATAGATCAAATACTATGTAACATGCATTTACGGGTATGAAGTTACTTAATTATATTAGATATCAATTTATCTTCTAAATTGTATACTAAGTTGATTATTTTGTTTATGAACATAAGTATGATATTAAATTTTCATCAATAATAAGTAATTATATCCATGCCATTTCTAATTTGTCGCTATTTTACAATAGTTCAGTTTTAATTGTCATCTTCTATTCAATAAGATTAAACAAGACTTGTCATTTAATTAAAAGAAATATATATTAAAAAAATAATGGAGATTACTACTCTTCAAATAATATGTCAATAAGAAATTACGCACTCTTTTATTGTAATTTTGTATAATAGTAATAATATATAGATGAATACCATAAACACAATTTAACGGAATACCAGAATATTTAATAGATATGAAACAAACTAATAAATTAAAATAACTACAAAATAATTATTTTAACATGATTGTAGTATATTATATATTCTATTTATCAGGACTATATTAAAATAGAATCGTTTGCAATTAGATAAGGTAGGATGTAAATGGCAATCAGCTTGTAATCATTACAGTAATACTGGAATGGACTGCCATCCACCTTTTTCATCAGATCGATATTATTAAATGATGAACTCGGTAGTAAAGTGAAGACTGTAAAAAAGGAATTACTGATGTTTGATAAATACAAACATCATAATAAAAGAGAATTCAAAGAATATAAAGAAAATGCAGATATTTTGCGAATAAATCATGGACATATAATTTATTATAATAAAAATAAAAACAGTTCCTTTATGTCAACAACCACAGAATCATAAATCAGAGATTGTAATAAATAAATATATATATATATATATGATCTATATAATTATTGAATACCTTCTAGGGGTAAATATAAAATTTAAATGTGCGAATTAGCATAGATTCCAGGCACTTTCGTAGAGAATATGATATTAAATACCTCACTTGTGGCTAGTCGAAAAGAAATCGGTACCGCCTCCTTATCGGTAAGTATCAGGTAAAAGGAAAGCGTTCGACGTGAAATGCGAAACACGATTAGACGGCTTCGGTGGTGGTGGTGGTGGTGGTCGTGCTGGAGGTGGTGGTGGTAGTGGTGCTGGAGGTGCTGGTGCTGGAATGAGTTTGCAACGAGAACACTTGTATGCGCGATGCGTCGAAGTACAGATTCGACGAATGGTAGACAAGCGACCAGACATACGGCGAAAAGAACTCTTCTGGTTCTTCTTCCTCGACGTATTTGAAACGTAAATCAGGGAATTTCTGCGGAATTGAAGCTAGGTACAGATATGGAACAGGAATATAGTTTAGAATAAATAATGTTATTTTTTAGTTTTCAATTATCATTTCTTAAATTAAATATTGATAGTATGTTATAAGATTTATGCAAGGAAAATACTAATTAATCACCTAATTATTTAAATTAAATTACGATAGAATTGTAACTCATTAAATACCTTCATCTTTTCCTTCTTGAAATCAGGAATCTTCTTACTAATCATAGAATAAATAGAAACTTGGGATAATTGTTCATTACTATTTAAGGCAGACATGAAAAATTCTAGTACCTAGAAATGATATTTTATTGATAATAGTAAAAAAAAGGGTAATAATCTGTAATTAGTATTACAAAAAAATTAAATTGACCAACAATTTGAAGATTTTTGATAAGATCTTTCAGAAGAGAATGAGCCTGGAAAGGTTCAAAAATTTCTCTCTGTACGAATGTTAAATGTTTTAGAAGTTGCTAACATATTATAGTATTAATAAAATAAGCATGTTGATATTAATAGATGAGTAACGATTTAGAGGTACCTATATCAATTAAAACAATAATATAAAATAGTAGATTTTCAAGTATAAAAATTGTCGTGACATTTAAAACCTGGTATAACAGGGAATAAATAAGACTTTCATTTGTTGGCATGGAACGATAAAGACAACAATTTATCAACTCCAAAAGCATCCTCATTATCTCCTCGACTACTTCTAAATCATCACCCTAGTTAAAGAGGGTTACATTAGATTAGGAATATCTGAACATTTGAAATGAGTTGGTAATACTGGTAAATATTATTTAGGATTCATAGAATTCTAAGAGTAGTAAGTTGCAAACACTTTAAGAAATTAAAAAATAATATATATTAAATCATAGATAATTTATTAGATATAGAATATTTATAAAACACTATTTAATTTTAAAAAATTACCACAATTTTTTACTTTATTAAATAAATATTTTAAAAAGTAGTGATTTGTTGAGTTTCTATAATGATGTATGAATTAAACATGCACTTTATTCTATATCGATAGTAGTCATTTAAGTTCATGAATTACTAAACATCATGTAACGAGTTACAATATTAATTATTTTATTTAAATTGAAAATTGAATCTAAGATCCAATATAAATAGGTGTAAAGTTATGAGGTACGTGTATATTATTTTTATGTATTATTGTCAACAAATAAGACCTTATCATTGGCTTGCTCAGGATTTGTGGAAATTATAGATATCAGCTTATTCCTCTTTTTCACTAATAAAATAAAAAACCTAGAAGTGTAAGAAAAAAGTAAAATTTAAAAATAAACCAAATAAAAATAATGTAGATTTTGTTTAATCAATAAACTTAATATCAATAATATAATGGATAATTAATTAATTGGTAAACTATTGGATCATTACTAACATAACAATCTCTTCGGTAGCACATTGATTCAATTTGTAGAAGTGGGAAGACATATTTGCCAAAACTGCCATACAATTTGTGTGAAGGTATTTATCCTGGAAAAGTGGTCAGTATTATATATAAAATATTACACCATAATATGAATTGCATCATATATTGAATTTATTCACTTGTAAAGAATAAAATCAATTTGATATCTAACCCCCATTTTATTCATGTTCGATTTCACAATCCTAATCACCGTAATGATTACCAAGCCTCCGAGTGTAATATTGTTGATCATCTGGAATTCCCATTTGTTTTTAAACGCTGACCGATAGTTAAGCCACGAGATATCCTTCACAGGCTACAAAAGACATGCATTACAATAAACTAATAAAAGATATATTTGTGAAGTCTAATTATGACTTTTACATTTAAGATCTAATTATAGATTTTAAATGGGAACATCATAATTACGAGGTAAGGATGACCGAGGTAAGGATGACCGAGGTAAGGATGACCGATGTAAGGATGACCGATGTTTCAAATATATAAAGTACAGTGGAGCGAAATTTAATATTATGTAATCTGTCAAAATGAGAAATTAAATGCAAAGGAGGTATGTAGAGGTGTGTAGAGGTGTGTAAATGTGTATAGAGGTGTGTAAAGGTATGTAGAGGTATGTAGAGGTGTGTAGAGGTATGTAAAAGTGTGTAGAGGTGTGTAGAGGTGTGTAAAGGTGTGTAGAGGTGTGTAAAGGTGTGTAGAGGTGTGTAAAGGTGTGTAAAAGTGTGTAGAGGTGTGTTGAGGTGTGTAAAGGTGTGTAAAGGTGTGTAGAGGTGTGTAGAGGTGTGTAAAGGTGTGTAGAGGTGTGTAAAGGTATGTAGAGGTGTGTAGAGGTGTGTAGAGGTGTGTAAAGGTGTGTAGAGGTGTGTAGAGGTGTGTAGAGGTGTGTAAAGGTATGTAAAGGTGTGTAGAAGTGCGTAAAGGTGTGTAGAGGTGCGTAAAGGTGTGTAAAGGTATGTATAGGTGTGAAAAGGTGTGTAAAGGTGTGTAGAGGTGTGTATAGGTGTGTAAAGGTGTGTAAAGGTGTGTAAAGGTGTGTAAAGGTGTGTAGAAGTGCGTAAAGGTGTGTAGAGGTGTGTAGAGGTGTATAGAGGTATGTAGAGGTGTGTAAAGGTGTGAAAAGGTGTGTAAAGGTGTGTAAAGGTGTGTAGAGGTGTGTATAGGTGTGTAAAGGTGTGTAGAGGTGTGTAGAGGTGTGTAAAGGTGTGTAGAAGTGCGTAAAGGTGTGTAGAGGTGTGTAGAGGTGTATAGAGGTATGTAGAGGTGTGTAAAGGTGTGAAAAGGTGTGTAAAGGTGTGTAGAGGTGTGTAAAGGTGTGTAGAGGTGTGTAGAGGTGTGTAAAGGTGTGTAGAAGTGCGTAAAGGTGTGTAGAGGTGTGTAAAGGTGTGTGAAGGTGTGTAAAGGTGTGTAAAGATGCGTAAAGGTGTGTAGAGGTGTGTAAAGGTGTATAGAGGTGTGTAAAGGTGTGTAAAGGTGTGTGAAGGTGTGTAAAGGTGTGTAAAGGTGCGTAAAGGTGTGTAGAGGTGTATAGAGGTGTGTAAAGGTGTGTAAAGGTGTGTAAAGGTGTGTAGAAGTGCGTAAAGGTGTGTAGAGGTGTATAGAGGTATGTAGAGGTGTGTAAAGGTGTGAAAAGGTGTGTAAAGGTGTGTATAGGTGTGTAAAGGTGTGTAAAGGTGTGTAGAAGTGCGTAAAGGTGTGTAGAAGTGCGTAAAGGTGCGTAAAGTTGTGTAGAGGTGTGTAAAAGTGTGTAGAGGTGTATAGAGGTTTGTAGAGGTGTGTAAAGGTGTGTAAAGTTGTGTAGAGGTGTGTAAAGGTGTGTAAAGGTGTGTAAAGGTGTGTAAAGGTGTGTAAAGGTGTGTAAAGGTGTGTAAAGGTGTGTAAAGGTGTGTAAAGGTGTGTAGAGGTGTGTAAAGGTGTGTAGAAGTGCGTAAAGGTGTGTAAAGGTGTGTAGAGGTGTGTAGAGGTGTGTAAAGGTGTGTAGAGGTGTGTAGAGGTGTGTAAAGGTGTGTAGAAGTGCGTAAAGGTGTGTAGAGGTGTGTAAAGGTGTGTAAAGGTGTGTAAAGATGCGTAAAGGTGTGTAGAGGTGTGTAAAGGTGTATAGAGGTGTGTAAAGGTGTGTAAAGGTGCGTAAAGGTGTGTAGAGGTGTGTAAAGGTGTGTAAAGGTATGTAAAGGTGTGTAAAGGTGTGTAAAGATGTGTAGAGGTGTGTAAAGGTGTGTAAAGGTGTGTAGAGGTATGTAAAGGTGTGTAGAGGTGTGTAAAGGTGTGTAAAAGTGTGTAAAGGTGTGTAAAGGTGTGTAGAGGTGTGTAGAGGTGTGTAAAGGTGTGTAAAGGTGTGTAGAGGTGTGTAAAGGTGTGTAAAGGTGTGTAAAGGTGTGTAAAGGTGTGTAAAGGTGTGTAAAGGTGTGTAAAGGTGTGTAGAGGTGTGTAAAGGTGTGTAAAGGTGTGTAGAGGTGTGTAAAGGTGCGTAGAAGTGCGTAAAGGTGCGTAGAAGTGCGTAAAGGTGCGTAAAGGTGCGTAAAGGTGCGTAAAGGTGTGTAAAGGTGTGTAAAGGTGTGTAAAGGTGTGTAAAGGTGTGTAAAGGTGTGTAAAGGTGTGTAGAGGTGTGTAAAGGTAGCGTATTCGTACACACAAACCGTCCTATGAACAGCCTGGTTGAAAGCTGCGTGTTCACTGAGGATCAATAAGATTATAAGAGACATGTAAACGTGATGACCACTCTGTAACTTGTGGTCAATGAGAAGAATGACCAGCGGGAAGACCTGTAGGTGGAGCACGGGGTAGGGGGAATGCGACGGAGTAGAGATATGCAGTGGACGGGGGCACCGAATTTGGGTAGGCAATTCATTTACGGAATGGAAAAGAGACACGGGATGGGATGAGGATTCGGGAAGAACGTGTAATGGGGAAGAGCGTGTAATTGGGAAGATGCAAGGTAGAGTGAAATGAGGATAATGAGGCCGAAAGGAGTAATAATGGGTGTTGATGGGGGCAATGTGAAGATATGTAGAGAAATGTAGCTGTTAGTTAGGTAAATTAATGAGCCGATTTGGGTTGCGGTATACTGACAATATTGTCAAGATTTGGTTGTGAGAGAATGAAGGACAACATGTCCTTATTCTTGTGAATAAGCAGGTACAGAAGTAAGGTGGTCTCATTTGAGTGCAAGCTTAACGTAATGGCATCCAAGAGTTTCTGTAGGTAGTCATTATCTGTAAAGAAAATGAACAATTTTAGAAAGAAAGATATGGTTTCAGCAAAATGGGAAAATATTTAATTTAAGATATATATATATATATGGGAGTGGGAGTGGGAAGTGGATAGAGTGTATGATCATGAGTAGGAGATAGGCGTGTAATCTAAGGGAAGGTAGCTGGAGAGGTATATTACGTACTTACAGGAGCGCGGTAGAGGTAAAAAGCAGCCATGAGCTACCAGTCAACCTTTAACGGTGGGCAAGAGAAAGACGGCGGCACGATAGGGGTTCAAAGGTCGCGCCGATGGAGACGCCCAGTGATTGGACAGCACGAGCAGCACCTTTAAACTCTGATTGGCGAGCAGTTTTCCCTGCAGGCTGACGAGATCGGCATTGTGCTTCTTGACCGCGGGATCTTCCGCGGTCCACATCCGCCTAATGCCGCCTAAAGTAGAAACAGATGAATGTGTCGGGTAAAGGTCGGTCTAGTTGTTAGTAGTTCAACGGTGCGTTCGATTGGTTACAGCGGGTATGACTGGGAAAGTAGACCGTTACCGCATCGAAACGATAATCAACGATGTCACCTGGCGGAATTAGGCCACTGACCAGTAAGAGAAGACATCAGAGACTTGTAGCTGGTCATCCCGGCAGGACACTCATTGTTCTCTATGTAATGCTTGAGTAGGGAATCAACGAACTCACCGGCAATCTCACTACTGTTGTCGAATGGGTAATAGTATTAGTGCGTTAGTGGTGGTTGTGGTGGTGGTGAGGGGTGGTGAGGGGTGGTGAGGGGTGGTGAGGGGTAGTGGTGGGTGGTGAGGGGTGGTGAGGGGTGGTGAGGGGTGGTGAGGGGTAGTGGTGGGTGCAGCGGTAGTGTGTAGTAATAATATTCTATTAGTTAATTCTATTAGTATAATACACATTATATAGTCGCTGATACACATATGGAGAAAAACTATAGAATTCTATTTTTAAGGCATTGTGCATATAGAATATTATTTTTAAATTTTGTTGAGAATATGTGCATCTAAAAATAGATTTTTACATGCATAGGAAAATATTGGTCTACCTAAACACTCGTAACTACGCTGACATTAATTGTATCTATATAATTTATATTGAACGTAATAAAAATAATATTATCTAATAATATTATGTAATCATATATGAAAATATGAATTAATTGAATGCTTTATTGAATTAATTATGTATATTTCATGAAGAAATTCATCTAAAAAAATATTTTGAGTAAATTGACTTTGAAGTTTATATTTATTATTCTAATTATAAATTTAGATCAAATTAAATCAAAATAATACTAATTGTATTATTTTATTCAATTTTAAATCAAATATAGACTTTCAAAAGGCTTGCAAAAAGAATTTTGTATCTAACTTTGCACTGTCTCACATCCTTAAATACCATTAATTGTGCCTTGATCTCACTATGAATTCGTTTACATTGCATGGTATACTCACAAATATATCATAGCAAAAAAACCATTTATCGGAAACGAAAAATCCAAAGATCTGAGAATATTTAGCTGATTTAGTTTGGAACATTTGCGGAGACAACAATATCAATATAGAGTTCAGAACCTCGTGGTTCAGGTGGTATGTTTGATCGCTGAAATAAATAGCAGACGATTAAAGTTAATTAAATTATATAAATACTATTGTTTACTATGAAATTAATAATATAAAGAATTATAGTGCCTAGAATATTTAATAAATAATTTAAAATTATATAATGGTAGCATAATAACTATAATTATTATTATAGGACAAAATATATGGTTATTAATATAAAAAATAATAATAGATAATATTTATACTTTGGCCTAATTACACAAACTTTGACGGCAAATTTATAGTGAGTCGCATGAGGTTACGGATAAACTCAATAATGAGTTCGTCGCTTGAGGTTTCACCGACCTTTTGACCTGTCAATATTGCAGATGAACCAATAATGGGGGTGGTTATAGAGTGGTTTGTGGTTATATAGAGTAGGGAGAAATTGAGGTAAAGACAGAGATATGATAATTTTTTTAACATATATCAGAAAGTGAAATTGTCCTTTTAATAAATTACTTTTATAAAACTTGTGAATATAAATGAATAAATATGAATACATAAAAATGAAGATAAGAATAAACAACACAATTTAATTATCAATTAAAAGAAATTTATGACAAACTCATTATTGAATCAAAGTTTGCATAATGTATTTATAAATTAGAATATTAATGCATTTAATTATTAAACTTATACCATAACTATTTATAATATAAAAACAATTCCGAAGTCTTAATGCAGATGGTATAAATATATGTAAATATTGCAATCAATATTTACTTATAACTAATGAGATAAAGGTAATATACAATATACTCAACGAAGGAAAAATATGAAATAAGTTTGATTATAACTGGGTTGATTTTATATAAAAAAAGCAATTTTTTATTATTAATACTATGATAGACTAAACAATATAATATATATTTAGTATAATATATAATATAATATAATATATATATAATATAATACTATAATATTATATAACTATCATATTGTTTCTTCACAATTATATAATATTGCTTATGAGAATCAAAAATATTTGTTATGTGAATGTATGGGTAGGACTCTGTAGTGCGAAGGTCATAGGGGAGGGTCATTAGGTGGGGTCATTTGGGTTGTAATGGGGGATAATATGGATGAGCTGAATAAGACTAAGATGAAGTCTTATATGCAGTTATATGTGGCACATTATTGGGATGGTATGGGGAGTTATATAGGGATTGGTCGTAGGGTGGGGTATCATAAGGTTGGGTGGCATCGGGGTGTATAGGATCAGTAAAGGGTGCTAGGGGGTATTCGTATGGATGTCCGTAGTGGCAGCGGGAAGTGGGAAGGTAACAAACCCTTCTGCAGGTTCGCGGTGAACTGGGCTACAATGACATCTTCTGAAAGGTTCTCGGCAAAGTATTTTAAAACACTGCGCAATAGAAACAGCGCCTTCTCACATTCGCCGAGCGAAACGGGGCTAGATGAAGGAGGATTAGGGAAGTGGTGATGGAGTATGGTGGCGGAGTATGGTGGCGGAGTATGGTGGCGGAGTATGGTGGCGGAGTATGGTGGCGGAGTATGGTGGCGGAGTATGGTGATGAGGTATGGTGATGGAGTATGGTGGCGGAGTATGGTGATGAGGTATGGTGATGGAGTATGGTGGCGGAGTATGGTGATGGAGTATGGTGGTGGAGTATGGTGGCGGAGTATGGTGATGGAGTATGGTGATGGAGTATGGTGGCGGAGTATGGTGATGGAGTATGGTGATGGAGTATGGTGATGGAGTATGGTGATGGAGTATGGTGATGGAGTATGGTGATGGAGTATGGTGATGGAGTATGGTGGCGGAGTATGATGGCGGAGTAAAAGGTTGATGTCTAAAACAGAGGCGAGAATAAATAGATATAGAAAATTGATATATTATTATATAAATTATAATGTTTTTTAAAAAATATTAATTTAATATAATAAATATTAATAATTAACTATAAATATTTACAAATATTTACTAAAAAACAGGGTATATTAAACGTATAAGGAAATGGAATTGAATTTTACAATAAGCACATTTAATACACGTAAAGAAGTGACATGTGATTATTTATAAGTAATATCAAGTTCTTAAAATTTAGAAATTTTCTAGACATTTTACTGTATCAAAGTATAAGCATAGATACGGTGACTATAAAAATTGCAGATTAAGGAACCATGAACACCAACTCAGTATAATCTGTTGATTTCGAGTGGACAGCTCGCGACACAAAAGTGCAGACCAACGACTGAAAGTTTGAGGTCGAACAATTGTTGATTGCAAAATTCTTGAGCAGAGGACGAGTACATTCCTCAAATGAGCGGTAGTCGTCACTAGAGGGAACCACGAGTTAAAAGGATTAGAAAGTAAATGGGGATTCAAAAGATTTGTTTTCGTGTAGCTTATACTGATATGGTTACAGAATGTTTATAAATAAGTATGAGAAGGTCTGGATTTCACACATTAAAGAAGTATCGAGGACGTTATTATTTTAATAGGTGCTATGAATTGAATATAAGGATTACATTTAATGTTATTTAGCAGATAATAAGACAATGAGATACAACAATAATACATACGTTGCAGGATAGAAAGTAATTCGTGAATTAAAAAGTTAACAATAAACAGATAAAAGTGAAAATTAAATATTTATGTAAATATTAAAACCTAGAGATGAGGCTGGGAATCTGGAAGTCAAGCAGGTCGATCCAAAATGATTCGTTGGCGGCGATATGTTCAACGCCCACGAGACGACGTAGGCAGACGTTTGCGGGCAAATCAGTCATGGAACTGTTACCTATTCCCATTTCGGATTCTGTGTTTTATACAATTAAGCAAATCATTAATGTAAATATAATCTGATCATTTTCAATTAAAATAATGTATCTGATCTATAATCAAATTGTAGGCATAAATTGAAATTAGATGAATATTTTTACTGAGTGCTTGACGATTAAATAATTCTCAACGTAAATTTAACTGTACCGATAAATTCTTATAAGCATATCAATATATATTCAATAACTTAATAAATCAAATATATTGTAATGAGTATACTATATTTGTATAATTTTTAAATCATGTGAAAATTATATTTTTTATTATTATAATTCATGGTCATATTGTAGTAAAATATTGGGTAAGACTCCTGAGAAAATATTGATATATATTATCAGCATAGTAAGTTATACTAATTATAAAATATTAATAATGTGTATATTATAATACTATTAGTTATATTTTTCACCTTGTGTTTCATTAATTCTTATGTTTTACTTTATTATTACTCTGTTTACTAGTTGTATGTGTATAATTATTCTCTTTTATCAAACTATATCAATTAATATAGTATACAAATAGATCGCTAATATAATGTAATATGATATGGTAGGACAAGGTTGAATGTCTTTTAATATCTAGACATTGAGCATAAACACCATACTTATATATTTAAAATTTTCAAATTGTAAATTTAAAAATATTTCCACGTCAACATTATTAGATCAATTTTGATAAACTAGTTAATATCTATACATTATTTATTACTATTAATATTAGTATATTAAAAACGAACATTTTAACTTATGATCAAATATTTATTAACCTTATAGTTTAATTATAAATTAATATATCTCTGATAAACTATTCTATATTTGATAAAATTGAGAAATTTTATATTTTAAGCCACACCCAGTAAATGGAAATATTTATATGGGCTTTATATGATAAAATAAAATATAATATTTAAATATTATCATTAATTAATTAAATAGATTAATAATATTATATTGACCTATTAATATTAAAATGTACCATAAACAAGATATAATATAATTTTATTATAAAATTTTTTATTATCAATGTAAATTCAAATTTTCTAGAAAACTAAAATATCAACTATTTTATTATAAAATATCAATTATATTTCGTAGAAGGTTCGTGTTGAAATTAAAAAGTATTTACATTATGATAACATTACATATTTAATATTTAACTATGTTTTATTTATCTATCATAAAAAGTGCCCATTAAATAATTAAATGAATAGAAATTGTAATTATTGTTTATAGTGTTGCTATCTTATTAAACATAATTAGTGATGATTTATCCGTATACTCTACTACCAGTCCAATTTACCATATATATCTCATGACCGTTTATGATATATATATATATATTTATTATTAACTTGGGATAAGTGAAACAGAAAACCTTTTCTCGTATCTGAGATAGTTCAATTAATAATGTTCGCCATACAGCTTCTCATTGTCTACAATATACCTATGTACTGATATACGTGATATAATAAATTGTATTAGGTATAATAAACAAATTATGAATTGTTTCTAAGTAACATATAGTAACAGTACCGATGGCTCGGAAATGGGTGTATAAATTGTAAAATCAATTCACGACGATCTCAATCGCTGAGACTAATCTCATTTGTACTAATTGCAAGGTATATATTCTTGCAGAGACGATAAATATCCCGAAATATAAGTATACCACATTCAATGGTAAGACTACAAAGTTGCAAGAAGTAGCATCTTGACAAAAACTTAATAATTTAATGATTGTTCATCTTGTATACAGTAAGTAAATTATATCAATTACACATCGCAATAACTAAAATCAAATTCACTATTAGTAATACTACAAGTAGTTATATAACTAAGTATTATATAATACTATACCGTATGTCAGATTTAATCAAGATTCTCTTATAATAATCTTGTTTTTAATATTTATTAATTAATATTATATACTTCATATAATATTGCAGACTCCTTCTAATAATGTCACTCTACCCAAAAAACATCTGCGTACGGTTGACCCTACTATCGCAGCATCATCACTAACTTCCTTGTCACCACAAACCCTACAGCTACACATCCCACGTTACAAGACTCTATTACCACTCCCTCTTATTTGCATTTATAATTCGTGAGATTTTGTCCTGTAGCTGCATAATGTATTTTGTTAAAATAAATATATTCGCTTTGTTAAAGTTTGCTGTATTAAATATATTCTAATAGCATATATATTGAATAATCAATTATTTGAAAAAATGATTTCTTTGGAGAGATAATCATTTTAGTTGATTTAAAATATTATGTTATTAACAGTTGTGCCATATGAGTGTCATGCAGTACAATTTTAATAATAGATTATTGTACAAAATAAACAT
This sequence comes from Osedax frankpressi, assembly GCA_964035775.1. NCBI lineage: Eukaryota > Metazoa > Annelida > Polychaeta > Sabellida > Siboglinidae > Osedax > Osedax frankpressi. The sequence continues at coordinate 19,683,059 of OZ038312.1, read as the reverse complement.
TTGCTTTAAGTTATTGGTAAACATAATGAGTCACAGTGTCTACTATATATAGTAAACTATTATTATTTTTAATCATTTCATATAGTTTAAAGAAATGGTTAAAAATTGTTCGGAATAAATACAAATTATATCATTAATTTATATCTAATCACAAGTTTTGATGCTAATAAAACTAATAACTAAAATCAGCAAACCTATCGGAAAAATGTCTAAACGAATTAGTCAAGATTTGTACGATGAAGTAGTTTTGGAAAACATTCAGACATTTGAGATGACATCCGAGGAAGCCATAACTGACGCAAATGAACAATTCAAAACACAGGTACCTTTATTCGATCACATTACAATTACGCATATAAATGTACTCAAGTAAATGATAAAATACACTTTTTACTATTAGGTAGGTTCAATAATTCAAATTAATTTTAACCATACCCCGCCTCCACATTTTTTATGATAGATTCTAATCGCTAGTTCTATACAATTTCAAATATCTATATGTTATCTAAAATCTTAAATAATTAATCTCTGTTCTTAAGAACTTCAAATCTTTATAATTTGTATAGATATAAATAAAACGACAAATAATATTTAATTTTGAATTATAATTTAGATATAAAGCATTTTAACAGGTTCATTACAAAATACAGATGTAGCCCGCAAATTTAAACATTTTCCAAGCAAGGACCAACTAATGGATATATTTCTTCATTAGTCTTCAACTATAATAATGGACATATATTATAAAGTATATTATTTTGGACATAGCAGATTATTTCTTGATGAACAAACTATAAATATCAATGATCAAAATATTGTCAATTTATTTAATAAATAATTTTTTAAATTATATATTATTTACTAAATAGTGTATAATATATATTAACTACTATTTATTAATTATTAACTAATAGTTATTTGGCCTAACTTTTAACTTTAATAAATTATATAATACTGTACATTTTATATATTATATTATCATTTTTAAAATTAAATATTTTTACCTAAGAAACAAATTTATTATTAATTACCTTTAATTAATTGGAATTAATAAATTGTATTTGCACCGCTAACAATCTCGGAATCCGTAGAAAAATTATCATTTTCTGATGATGATATATTATAAATATTCCCTTCAAATATTAATTTAATTAAAATTAATAATTAATTATCAATCAATTATCCAAGAAGTCATGCGATTTGCATTCTATTTCCATCATCACTAGCTAGTCAGTAACTACCCCTCCGCAAACACACGTCACAACTGTCGCCCTTCCACAGGACATCAACCTCGCTGAAATCGTCCGCGACCCGTCCCTGTATTCCGCTGAAGGTGTGCGCCGACACCCTGTCCTAATCGCTCTGGACGCTATCTCTTCCTGCGAGGCCGTTGAAGCCACGGACATTAGCGATGACTTCGCAGACTACTGCCGCCGACTGGTTGAGCAGTGTGCGGTCGATGTTTCTATACGTTGCCTGGCCGGTTAATGATATTAAAGAGGACGCTTTCAGGATAAATATAAATTATTTGAAATTAGACTCTTACAACGATTATATAATCGTACATTTTATTCGGCTGAATATTATTCAAAGACTACAATTTCCACACGAACAGTAGATCGTAATACTTCACTGCACACACACACATGCACACACACATGCATGCACACACACACATACATGCACACACACACACATGCACACATACACACACACACACACACACGCTATCGACTTCTCAGGTAAATCTAACGCAATGCCGATTTTACTGAAAAACTTGCGCTATGATTCACGAACACAGATTTGTTTAGAGGCTTTGATCGCTGTCTGCTCCGGTAATCCAGATATACTCACCAAAGAAGGTAAGAGAACGTAAATATCTCGTCGGTTATGATGTAGACTGGCGGTAAGTAGGTGGCATTATTTCTTCATATGTAAATAATAACAAAGATCATCGCAATGTTCATTAACATTTCGAATACTTATTATATTAATTATAATATATAAAATAACTGACATAAATATACATTTTGCGTTTTAATAGATACAGTAAATTTAGAATGAATTAATTGTGCAGTTATTTCTTTAGTATCTAGAGATAAAATATTATTTCTCATGTAATGTGAAGTTTCACTCTAACATTTCTCTGCCTCTCCATTAATGAATATCGGTTTGCAGGAGCGGATGAGGCTCTAGCATTGTTGCGTGAAGTTGGTCGTCAACGTATACAGACGTTGGCAATGCAATTCATTCGAGTCAATTGCATCCTCCAGGAGACCAACCGTGTGGTCTGTAAACTTCTTATACTTCTTTATTATCGGTGATACTACAGCCATTTTCTCTATTGTTATTGTTATCAGTGTCTATTGTTATTAGTTATCAGTTACGCAGGGAGCTGCAGTACTTCAAGTTATTCGTTGGCATTAGAGTTGCAAATCTATATTTAGAACGGTTTACAATTAAGTAAATGTTCTACACTAATTTACAAATCTCAAATATTGCATCCTAAAATATTTACCTGTGAAATTTCGTATGAAATAATTGTATAATATTGATCATGAGCGGGTTTCACTTCTACATTTTGATTGGTTAATTGATTTTTGTGCATTTTGATTAAACCCCTAAAATTGCGAGAAGAACAATATTGTACAGGTAAATTATTTAGAACATGTTCTACTTGTAAGATTTGCAAATATAATCAACTAACTACATATCATTTGTGGACCATGTATCAATATAGTAATGCATATATGCATAATAGATTATAATCTACGGTTATATATGATATAGTTATATATATAATGATTAAAATGATGTAAGATAAGTTTATTAATTTAGAATATTTACAATAAAAGTTTATCATTGCATTGTTCTAAAATTGTAATATCAATAAATAATACTACTTGCGTAATCTTGCTGAAATTTCTACTTCAGAATAAACTATTAGAAAGTTCAGAGATATAATTACAAACATTTTACAATGACAAAGACACTACTACAGCACAAGTCCCTCTCCATACTTTCTGCATTCTCCATCTATAATTCCTTTCATCCTCCTGTTCTCCCATGTTCTCACTTCTCTATTCACTTTATGCTTACCTTTCTCCTTATCTCTCTAAATACTCCCTTCTTCATTTCATCTCCATTTCTCATCCTTCTCCACTCATCTATACTCATCAACTCCTTAACCCACTTCCCTCCTAACCACTCTCTGCACTTCTAACCCCATTCTGCTCCACTCTCCACTCCTTAACCCACTTCCCTCCTAACCACTCTCTGCACTTCTGACCCCATTCTGCTCCACTCTCCACTCCTTAACCCACTTCCCTCCTAACCACTCTCTGCACTTCTGACCCATTCTGCTCCACTCTCCACTCCTAACCCCCTAACTACCCACATCTCAACTTCTCGCAGATGTTTGTTGAGAAAGGTCTTATCAATTTGCTTCAAGGAATAATATCGGACTGCGAAGATACACCATCTGTGTTCACTGAAGCGTGTCAAGTTCTCTGCACACTCACTCTCGACGACGATATTCGAGTTCCATTCGGAAAAGGTCAATAGTTCAATACATTTCACTCAATAAGAATCAGAATGTTCATGTATTTGTATTACAAACTCCGGTGAATTCCATTCATACTTTTCTTCGACGAGAAAATATAATCATATATTTCTCTTCAATATTCTATTTTGCGCTGAAATATTAACGTATCACAATATGCTTACCTTACTCTAGGATCTCAGAATGTCGTTACAATCGTTGGCAATGGAAATATATTTAAGAAACTAATTCAAATGTGCCAGAGTTAGATTTACATTAATTGAAATCCTTGTTATAACCAATAATTTTCATTTTTATTTTTAATAATTTTTACGATCTATAAATAAACTGAGAATTTAAATTATAAATAATAAAAATTCTTTTATACAAATTATTTATAATGACAAAGAATATTTAGCTCTCTATTTATGTTTAACTTTAGTTTCATGAAAATACTCTTACACTCTTACTTACACCTCACTCTTACACCTCACTCTTACTTACATCTCACTCTTACTCACACCTCACTCTTACTCACACCTCACTCTTACTTACACCTCACTCTTACACCTCACTCTTACTCACACCTCACTCTTACTTACACCTCACTATTACTTACACCTCACTCACACCTCACTCTTACTTACACCTCACTCTTACTTACATCTCACTCTTACTCACACCTTACTCTTACTCACACCTCACTCTTACTTACACCTCACTCTTACACCTCACTCTTACTCACACCTCACTCTTACTCACACCTCACTCTTACTTACACCTCACTCTTACTCCTCACTCTTACTCACACCTCACTCTTACTCACACCTCACTCTTACTTACACCTCACTCTTACTCACACCTCACTCTTACTCACACCTCACTCTTACACACATCTCACTCTCACACCTCACTCTTACTCTTACTCACACCTCACTCTTACTCACATCTCACTCTTACTCACACCTCACTCTCACTTACACCTCACTCTTATTTACACCTCACTCTTACTCACACCTCATTCTTACTCACACTTCACTCTTACTTACACCTCACTCTCACTCTGACTCACACCTCACTCTTACTTACACCTCACTTTTACTCACACCTCACTTTTACTCACACCTCACTCTTACTTACATCTCACTCACACCTCACACCTCACTCTTACTCACACCTCACAGAGTATGAAAGTGATGAGATGACTCTGGCTATTCTCTACCGTACTATGGCTTGTTTGGTTACAAAGAATGAATACTGTTATCTCGTGATGAAGAATGGAGGTCTGAAGCATTTGTTCATAGCGATGCAACTACACAAAGAGAACATTGTTTGCTTTACTTCTGTACTTCTTATTGTTCTATAATCAATTTAGTTTAGCTATTATAGCATAGACTATCAAAAATCTATTTATTTTATTATATTCATTAATACTTTTACAAAATTTCCCATTGATCTTCTATTCATAGATTATTATGCATTATAATATTATATATTTATTGATTTGTTAAAAACGGTTACAGAACCTAATGAAACAATGTCTACTGTTTTTGAAAGTTGTCGCTGGTAACGATGATGTGAAATTAGCGATTGCAGACTATGGTCTACTTCATTGTATTGTCGAGGTTACCCCTTTATATAGTGAAATGCAAGATATTTATTAATATTTCGAAGATTTGTATATTATAATAATATTGATTAATTTACGCCCGAAATCAATTAATAATTAATTGTTATTTTTTGTTTAACCACAATTACAACTTAGCGGTAATCGAGAATGTTACCTGTAGAATACTTCAAAACTTAGGACAAATAGTTTACCGGCGAGATCTTTAATCGCACTATTTTAGTCGTTTACACCGCACGGGCACAATCCGTCGTTATAACAATTCTATCGGTCAGTATATCGGCTGACCGCACCGGCTACTCCTCGCTCAGATAATGTCGCGATTCGCCGTCGAGCCGTCCATTACGAAGAACGGAAGCGCTGCGATTGCTGCCTGCGTTCTACGCCAGACAACGGTCAGCGATGTGGTGATGCGGGATACAGATTTCCCGGCCGTCGTTACCAGGGCTCTCAGTATACACACTACCAAACCTAAAGTGCTCGTTAGTCCTATTAGAGTAGGGAGGGAAGTAGGTAGTGCAAGTTAGTCCTATTGGAGTAGGGAGGGGGCTGGGGGAGGGAGGTAGTGCAAGTTAGTCCTATCAGAGCAGGGAGGGAAGTAGGTAGTGCAAGTTAGTCCTATCAGAGCAGGGGGGAGGCTGGGGGAGGGAGGGGGAAATAGGTAGTGCAAGTTAGTCCTATCAGAGCAGGGGGGAGGCTGGGGGAGGGAGGGGGGAAGTAGGTAGTGCAAGTTAGTCCTATCAGAGCAGGGGGGAGGCTGGGGGAGGGAGGGGGGAAGTAGGTAGTGCAAGTTAGTCCTATCAGAGCAGGGGGGAGGGAGGGGGGAAGTAGGTAGTGCAAGTTAGTCCTATCAGAGCAGGGGGGGGAGGGGGAGAAGTAGTTAGTGCAAGTTAGTCCTATTGGAGTAGGGAGGGAAGTAGGTAGTGCAAGTTAGTCCTATCAGAGCAGGAGGGAGGCTGGGGTACGGGGGGCTGGGGGAAGTAGTTAGTGCAAGTTAGTCCTATCAGAGCAGGGGGGGGGAGGGGGAGAAGTAGTTAGTGCAAGTTAGTCCTATCAGAGCAGGGGGGGGAGGGGGAGAAGTAGTTAGTGCAAGTTAGTCCTATTGGAGTAGGGAGGGAAGTAGGTAGTGCAAGTTAGTCCTATCAGAGCAGGGGGGGGAGGGGGAGAAGTAGTTAGTGCAAGTTAGTCCTATCAGAGCAGGGGGGGGGAGGGGGAGAAGTAGTTAGTGCAAGTTAGTCCTATCAGAGCAGGGGGGAGGGGGGAGGGAGGAGGAGAAGTAGTTAGTGCAAGTTAGTGGTACCCGAGAACAGTTGGTAAACTATAATGTAAGTGTGCGGGAGGAGGAGGAGCTGCGTTTTAATTAAAGTTAGAGGCGTAGTTAACAAGTTTTAAAGAGTGTTGCGATGTTGAAGAGTGTGTGGGAACATTTCTGCATTAAGTATTAGGAGCAGTTGGAGCAGTTGGTAGGACAGGTTAGTGGATGTTGAGATGGATACAACATATCCAATGAAATGGAAGTTAATGGTTGGTTTAGTAGATGTTTAGTAATTAGGAGATTTAATGATTAGGTTAAGAATAGGCTAGGCATTCATTTACTTATTTATAAACCATTTGCTTATTTTATTAAAAACAAACTTGCAAAATAAAGTCCTAAATGACTTAAATTAAAATGTTTAGTAATTGAAGTATTTTAAATATCTGCGATATTTCATTATTTTGATTGTAGTTCATAAAGATCTACAGATTTGATCTATCCTATTGATCTATTATGTAATATAATAGATAACTTAGCTACTGAATATTCTAGAATTCACCTTACATTACGCTACACAAAATATACAACATTATTATAATTTCAATGTACAACTCAATAATGAGCAGTTGTTATCTGATGGAAAAACCCGCTCAAAGTTTCTCCACAATCTACACACAATTAGATCCACTAAATCAGCTCCGCAGTAGACCTTCGCTAGTATCTCTACACAAATACAGCATTATTCCATTTCAGATGCAGAGTTGTATCGCAATTCGCAACCTCGTGTCTCGAAGTGATGAACATCGGTCCAGTTTCCTGGAGCTATCGGCAGAATCGCTTTTACGTACCGCAGCAGCCGTAGACGAAACCGTATCTGAACCCGCCATGGCTGCACTGCGAGATCTTGGCTGCGAGGTCACGCTCAACGAAAAGTGGAAAGGTGAAGGTCACCAAATCGAGCAGTAATCTCTGCATCCATTGTTTATAATTATTCTATATTTATAGGCTTTGTAATTTCTATCTAATTTACAAAAATTGTACGAAATAAATGTTGAAATAAAAATTTTATTATAAAAGATGTTTTCATATTTGAGTTGTAGTAAGTTGTACGACAGTCTTGATTTCTATTCTTAATTGGTACCAGTGGATCCAAAACCGCTTGCTCCTCTATCCGTTTCAGTTAATGACTGGATAAATATACATTTTAGTGGTTAATAAACAATTCAGCTAATGAGTAATTAATAGCATTCATTTCTAGTATCAATTATATTTAAGTTGCAATAAGGGCCTCAGGTTCCTTAAACAAAGCAGTAATTTTCATAAAAAAATTTAATTTACAAAAATAATTGATACATTGATAATAGGGATGTACTCTATACATAGACTTCAGATATATTTATAAAAAATAGTAGAATATATAAAACTAGAATTTATTATTTTTTTTAACATTTTGTATAATAATTACATCACTCCATTTGCTGGGAGATCATTGTGATCATTATGTGGGAATCGAGTAGCAGTTTGTACAAGAGTGATACAACACAGTGATACAAGAGTTTGGTAGAATACTCGTGTAACAAAAATAATATAAAAGAATTATTAGGCCAACAAGATGCAATTAACAGAATGGTTTGATGGGTATAATCAGATACTCAATTTCATCCTAACAGGTCATATTACATTTTTTTAGGGATCCAATGTATACAAGATTAAATTGATCGTAGTTTTATAAAATAAGATATAATTATAAGAGCAATGACAATAACACATATGTTAATTATATATCATATTGATTGTGAGTGATTACCTTTAATTCCTTTAGTTCAGCTAAAAATATTTTTTCCAAAATCAACTGAGCAACTCTGTCACCTTTTTTAACTGTTAAATTCAGACACACATTGAGTACATTTATCTGTTATTAACATTACATATAACCTAGAAACCTTACTAACCAGTAAATTCTTCAACACCGTGATTAAAAATAACTACTCCAACGTTACCACGGTAATCTGGATCAATCACTCCAGCTGAATAAGGTTTGAATTACAAAATTAAATTAATGTTACTACGATATAGAAGAGATAGGTAAACGAGTATCTTGATAATTTTTCTATAATGCTTACCTCCTACAGCTATGGACTTCTTTACAGCCAGGCCAGATCTAGGAGCTAGATATAACACAGCATCGAATTATTAATATATCGATAATTACAATAATCCTTACTATTAAATTTCACATCTTAATAAATGCACAGATTTTTCATGTAGTGGTTTTAAATGGAATATTTATTATAAAATAACCTACGCGTCCGTAACAGCCTTCTGGGCACTCGATTTGAATGTCTGTTTTTATGAGGCATTTCCCCATTGCCTCTACGGTGTAATCATATGCACTGAAATATAAAATAAAAATGCACAAAATATATAATTACTAAGCAACTTTAATATAAAACATAATTTTAAATTAACCTATAAAGATCAAAACCAGCAGCTTTATTTGATCCACGTGTTGGAGTATATGCATGTACAGTCAATTTTGCAAAATTTAACACAGGAGTAACTTCGAAAACTTCCCCGTCCCCTTTTGCTAATGGTGATGATACTTCGGTAGTAGGCATAATTTTATGTATGACTCTTTAAAAACAAAAAGCAATAATTTAAGGAAATGAATATTTAATTAATTTTCGCGCGTTTTTCAATAACATTAGTATTTACAAGGATTTTACAAAAAAAAATTGATAATGGGTAATATAATTTTTTTGTTGGTCTTGGGTTTGGAAATTACATTTAATTTAAAACGATCTTATTTACTATATAATAGAAACGTATTATCCAGTTGCCAATCGAGCAATAATTATTGCTCGACAAATAGTTAACTATTTGTTATTTTCTAGTTTTAAAATGAATTCATTCATATCAACAATTTTGAATACCAATGATAGTAAAAAATCATTTTATTTTTTAGATTTTTAGTTTGAATTTTAAAATGGAAACTAATTCCCTTAAAAAACTCGTTGAACTGCAAAAAACTAACAGGTTATAACTCAATCTAAATGTTTTATCAGATAAACAGTTTTATTATATTGCCTATTAAATATTCTACAAAATGTAAATATAATTATCTATGTATTTTACAGATAGTGTTTATATGATAACCGTAATATTATAATTGAACGCTTGTTATACCATACCCTATAATCGTTTTAAGCTATAATTTAACATCTTAGATTCTAATTAATAAGTTATTGAGTCGGGTTTGTTTTATAGTTTGTGTTTTGACAAATAAAATCATAGCGTGTCTTATTTATAACGATCACAAAAACAACGCATATGCATATTAGCAGTTTATATTCATTTCACTATTTATCGAATACATCACTTATTTTTAGGAGAATTATATTTGAATCCTCTTGATTTATAAGTTTTTAATAGTTATATGAAAATGAATAATATTAGATTTATATGACTACTGAATAACTGAATCACAAACTAAATCTCATTAAAGTTACTTTCTCTTCTTAAACTAGTTTTTAATAAATTCTTGAATTCTAAAAATCTATTGTCTATTACAATTGACTAAAATAAATTGTGATACAGTTTAATAATGTATCCGTAATAATAGCTATTTATGCTTTCATAATATGTGCACAGTGTACGATGTTACAAAGAACAAGTTATCTGTAATAAAGTATCGATTAAACTAAGACATACTTTTTATGTTTTCTTAAAAATAATCGTAAGACTTATAATTTCAACAAACCGATTAATTCATTATTATTCTCTAGCTCTAAGGGTTACATTATAATTATATAATAATAATGTTTTACTATTAAACAATTATATTATTTTTTTGATCTATTTATTTAAAGTAATTTATTCAACTTTTATAGTGTGTATAAAAAATGTACCCTAATATATACATAAAATTAGTCCTTGCTTTCGATATAGATATTATAATAAGATCTGATAAGATGAAATTGTATTTAGTTATCACTTATATGACTACATCTATTAATACTATTAATTCTATATTAAAGATAAGCTTCGTGAATCAAAATGAATCATGAAAATAAATAGAAAATTATATATATATATGAATTATTATTTTATTAATTTTAACTATTATTTTAATTATAATTTTATCCAAATTTAATATTGACAATACATAAAAATTGATTATATTTATTATTTAAATATAATCATTTGTTTTGATTATTTACTAAATTATTATGTTTGCCCATATTTCAACATTTGATTTTATGCTAAATGGTTATATGTATGTCTGGTATATAATATCAAATACAACTATTTCTGGGATATTTAGCTCTAGGTCCCTTCCACTCACCAACGTATATTTTTTGTTTACATGTTTACAATCTATTGGAGTCCGTTTCATATACACGACGATAGTTTATATAAATCCTGTTGTGTTTACGATGTGTGCGGTGAATTCATTTCAATTTCTAAAGCAATAGAAGTTTAGATTTACATACGTTTGCAGCTTAATTGTGCAGCTCTACCACGATGCAGAATCCGCTCAATCTCTTCAGATTCTCAATCTCTGCACTAACATCTCCAAATTAGATAAGTACAAAGAATTGATATTCTTGCAGGTTATCTTATCTATACTTTAGTATTAAGTTAAATCATTTTTATGTAATGACCATATCATTAATTGTCATGTTTTTTTTATCAATAATAGTTGGGTCCTTATATAAAGAAATCAATAATAGATATACGGGTCCTTATATAAAGAAATCTATAATAGATATACTGGTCCTTATATAAAGAAATCAATAATAGATATACGGGTCCTTATATAAAGAAATCAATAATAGATATACGGGTCCTTATATAAAGAAATCTATAATAGATATACTGGTCCTTATATAAAGAAATCTATAATAGATATACTGGTCCTTATATAAAGAAATCTATAATAGATATACTGGTCCTTATATAAAGAAATTTATAATAGATATAATGGTCCTTATATAAAGAAATCTATAATAGATATACTGGTCCTTATATAACGAAATCTATAATAGATATACGGCTCTTTATATAAATAAATCAATATCCATGAATTCAATGTGCCTCAGTAGATGAACTCCGTAACTAATGATGACTTATAATAATTTATAACTATTGAATTATTTAAAGGCAAATGTTAACAATTCTCAAGACCTCGTCAAAAAACTAGGCATCGAAGAAACTCCTACAATATTAATATCTCATGTTGGTATTAAATGTATTTCATAGTATATTGTAATGTATCATAGAATGTAAGACTTTTTTCATGCTTATTATATTATTTCCTATATTTATATAACCTTGATATATTTGAGCCGTACTATTAGACTAAATTATATATTCATTAAAATTTAACATTCAATATTTACTCTATAAACACTTTAAGTAGCTGTATATCCACTACATTCAGTAATAACTACTATTGACTCATTGATGTTAATTTGATACTGTATATTTACAATATATTGTATAAATATCCTTATTTTACACTTAATGTGTACTTTACACACACATACTGTGGATATATCTAAATATAAACATAACATATATAATTTTAGTTTGAATAATTTACGACACGTATAGTAGATATCTTCTCTAACCGCTAGGTAGCTTACCCAACCTCAACTTGTTCAAACATATACACCTAATCTACAGACTTTCTACATACTTTATTTCTATGACCTTGACCTCATACCCGACTTCTTTACTTTATATCCAGGGCAGCAATGTTACTCAAAAGATCGTCGGAGCCGACCCTCGTAAGTTCATCTCGTTGCTTGACCAACAGATTACTAATTTCGAACAAGTCGGCAACGCAGAGGTTGCTATTCTCTTACCTTAACTCTTTTTTGTCTCCTTCAATTGATTTGCTCAAATAATAATCATTTTCATCATTCTACTTTCTTTGGACAAATATTCTCGCTCAATTTTATAAATTTCATAAAAAGAGATTTCTTTTTAAGAAATTATAAATGAAAAAAATTAAATATAAATGATACAACAATTTTCATTGCGTAATTTCTTTTATATTATTTCATGTTTATGGAATTAAAGCCAAGTATTTTATTAAATTTTGATATAAATCAATAAATATTTATTTTAATAAAATATATTTATTTCATTAAAATATTTAAATTATATAATCTAAAAATGATAAATTTTTGAAATCAATCGACAGAATGAAGAGAAGTTGAATGTCCGTATAAAAGCACTGATCAACTCCGATGATATTGTTTTATTTATGAAGGGAGACCGAAATGCTCCTAGATGTGGTAAGATATAGTGCAAATTTATCATAAATTTTGTAAAAGTAAATTAATGTAGTTATAATTGTAGTTCATCCAATATTTCCTAATCGATGTGTTTCGTCATAGGTTTCAGTTCCACAATGATTAACATCTTTACCACTCATAATCTGAAATATACAACATTTGACATCCTCGAAGACTACGACGTCAGGCAAGGTGGGTTTCGCGAAGTTCCTCCAACTTCTCTCCATCTCCTCGTATTCTTTAATCCTTACATTCCTCGACCGATTACATTCCTGCCATTTCTACATTTCCCACCATTCGTGCATTCATGCTCTCAGCCCTATTTAAATTCGGCTACGCCGCGCACCATACCTAGGCATTAAGAAGTACTCGGATTGGCCAACTTTTCCGCAAGTCTACGTGAACGGAGAGCTAATGGGAGGTCTCGATATCATCAAGGAATCTATCGAGAATGGTATAGCGCTAGTTGCAGAATTTAAATTCAAACTCGAATAGTTGATTACATAAACACCATTCAATAACAACGTTTACGTTGTAATTTATTATACTCGTAGGTTTGGTTTTGTTCTATTAACAGGATTAGTTTTTACTACTCCTATAGTATCTATAGTATCTATAATATCTATGCAATCTACTAAACTATTTGAATGTGCTTAGAATCTAACCACTATGTTAGTGAGTATTTATCTGTTTGCAAGTCTCATGGAGATATCTCTCTTATGAAAGGTCATTTTTGATATATAGTGCTCAGCTTTTACAATAAATATAAAAAATGTATATAACGATATATAGTTTAATCAACTATTCTAACTGATATCGTGAATTTGATCCAGTAAAGTCCTGAAATGTGTGTGGCTATTTTACGCTCGTACTAATTTCACTTTACGGCGACAGGAGATTTTGACGAAATGATGGCTAAGAAGGGAGGCGACTCCGTCCCTCAGCTGAAAGCTTTGATCAACCGCAGTCGTATAATGCTCTTCATGAAGGGAGATCGCAAGAATCCACGATGCGGCTTCAGTCGCACCATCATCGGACTCCTCGAGGGGTTAGTGATAGGGTGAGGTAACTGGGGTTAGCAAAGGGTCGAGGTAACTGGGGTTAGCGAAAGGGTCGAGGTAACTGAGGTTAGTGAAAGGGTCGAGGTAACTGAGGTTAGTGAAAGGGTCGAGGTAACTGAGGTTAGTGAAAGGGTCGAGGTAACTGAGGTTAGTGAAAGGGTCGAGGTAACTGAGGTTAGTGAAAGGGTCGAGGTAACTGGGGTTAGTGAAAGGGTCGAGGTAACTGGGGTTAGTGAAAGGGTCGAGGTAACTGAGGTTAGTGAAAGGTCGAGGTAACTGAGGTTAGTGAAAGGGTCGAGGTAACTGAGGTTAGTGAAAGGGTCGAGGTAACTGGGGTTAGTGAAAGGGTCGAGGTAACTGAGGTTAGTGAAAGGGTCGAGGTAACTGAGGTTAGTGAAAGGGTCGAGGTAACTGGGGTTAGTGAAAGGGTCGAGGTAACTGAGGTTAGTGAAAGGGTCGAGGTAACTGAGGTTAGTGAAAGGGTCGAGGTAACTGAGGTTAGTGAAAGGGTCGAGGTAACTGAGGTTAGTGAAAGGGTCGAGGTAACTGAGGTTAGTGAAAGGGTCGAGGTAACTGAGGTTAGTGAAAGGGTCGAGGTAACTGAGGTTAGTGAAAGGGTCGAGGTAACTGGGGTTAGCGAAAGGGTCGAGGTAACTGGGGTTAGTGAAAGGGTCGAGGTAACTGGGGTTAGTGAAAGGATCGAGGTAACTGAGGTTAGTGAAAGGGTCGAGGTAACTGGGGTTAGCGAAAGGGTCGAGGTAACTGGGGTTAGTGAAAGGGTCGAGGTAACTGGGGTTAGTGAAAGGGTCGAGGTAACTGAGGTTAGTGAAAGGGTCGAGGTAACTGAGGTTAGTGAAAGGGTCGAGGTAACTGGGGTTAGTGAAAGGGTCGAGGTAACTGAGGTTAGTGAAAGGGTCGAGGTAACTGGGGTTAGCGAAAGGGTCGAGGTAACTGGGGTTAGTGAAAGGGTCGAGGTAACTGAGGTTAGTGAAAGGGTCGAGGTAACTGAGGTTAGTGAAAGGGTCGAGGTAACTGGGGTTAGTGAAAGGGTCGAGGTAACTGAGGTTAGTGAAAGGGTCGAGGTAACTGAGGTTAGTGAAAGGGTCGAGGTAACTGAGGTTAGTGAAAGGGTCGAGGTAACTGAGGTTAGTGAAAGGGTCGAGGTAACTGAGGTTAGTGAAAGGGTCGAGGTAACTGAGGTTAGTGAAAGGGTCGAGGTAACTGAGGTTAGTGAAAGGGTCGAGGTAACTGGGGTTAGCGAAAGGGTCGAGGTAACTGGGGTTAGTGAAAGGGTCGAGGTAACTGGGGTTAGTGAAAGGATCGAGGTAACTGAGGTTAGTGAAAGGGTCGAGGTAACTGGGGTTAGCGAAAGGGTCGAGGTAACTGGGGTTAGTGAAAGGGTCGAGGTAACTGGGGTTAGTGAAAGGGTCGAGGTAACTGAGGTTAGTGAAAGGGTCGAGGTAACTGAGGTTAGTGAAAGGGTCGAGGTAACTGGGGTTAGTGAAAGGGTCGAGGTAACTGAGGTTAGTGAAAGGGTCGAGGTAACTGGGGTTAGCGAAAGGGTCGAGGTAACTGGGGTTAGTGAAAGGGTCGAGGTAACTGGGGTTAGTGAAAGGGTCGAGGTAACTGGGGTTAGTGAAAGGGTCGAGGTAACTGAGGTTAGTGAAAGGGTCGAGGTAACTGGGGTTAGCGAAAGGGTCGAGGTAACTGGGGTTAGCGAAAGGGTCGAGGTAACTGAGGTTAGTGAAAGGGTCGAGGTAACTGAGGTTAGTGAAAGGGTCGAGGTAACTGAGGTTAGTGAAAGGGTCGAGGTAACTGGGGTTAGTGAAAGGGTCGAGGTAACTGAGGTTAGTGAAAGGGTCGAGGTAACTGAGGTTAGTGAAAGGGTCGAGGTAACTGAGGTTAGTGAAAGGGTCGAGGTAACTGAGGTTAGTGAAAGGGTCGAGGTAACTGGGGTTAGTGAAAGGGTCGAGGTAACTGGGGTTAGTGAAAGGGTCGAGGTAACTGGGGTTAGCGAAAGGGTCGAGGTAACTGAGGTTAGTGAAAGGGTCGAGATAACTGAGGTTAGTGAAAGGGTCGAGGTAACTGTAGTAACTGTTGTATTTATTACATAAATTGAATTGTAATTATTATATTTGATTTGTTTGTGTGATGATATTATTGACTTATTTAAGTATTATCACTAGTTCAAATTCATAATTTAGTCATTTTTATGCCAACCTTTGAATTTCATTGAACACATTGTAAAACTCTTGTTTTTTAATTTTTTTCATCTACTCTCTTTTTTAACAAAACTCAATAAATTAAGTAAAATAATAATAATAATAATAATAATTAAACATATATATGACTTACTTACATTATTTCTTAATATAATTTAGTGCCGACTATGACACTTTTGACATTTTGACTGACGAAAAGGTGCGTCAAGATCTAAAGACCTATTCCGATTGGCCTACATATCCACAACTCTATGTGGAAGGAGAACTAATTGGTGGTCTCGATATTGTCAAGGTTATTGACTTTTATAACTAAGCAAATAAATGCAGATAACATATAAATTTAATAATAACTTTAAAATATCATTTATATTTTATGAATTATTTATCTACGATTTAATCGATTATAAATTGTAAAAAATTAGAATATGCACAGTAAGGGTGATATTATCAGATTTGTATGCAATTTATATATGGTAATATATATAAAATATATACCTTGATTGAATGAAAGAGAAGAACAATTTAAAATAAATTCATATATTTATTAAAACAAAAATGTCGACGCTGAATACAAAAATATATATTATGTTCATAGTTTTGTTTTGAAGAAAATCTACTCATAATTTGTGTTCTAAAAAGTTCACACGAATACGATAATCTCTTCTAGAGATGAAATAACTGATGATACTCGGGAAACCAATATTATATAATCGGGGAGTATCAGGAATTAAATAACGTGCATCCATTCTTATCGTATTTTCATAATTTGGAAGCGAATTCCTATAGTAATAAATATTACAAGAACACATATACTGTTTAATAATTAAATATTCTAAAATAATAAATTGTTTGTAGCTTTATCATACTACTAAGTAAAGATATCCCATACACACATAAAGATTGGGAGTGAGGTATCTTTCTTTTGGGCGAAGTTATTACTGCAATTTAATTCATATTTATTGTCGTCAGTCTGTATTCCAGTGGACCTGTTTGAACAAGGATTAATCTTGGAAGATTCTACTTCACTAAGATATCAAAATTAATTACTAAATAATTATAAGTAGTTAATAATTGATGTTAGCAAATACAACTCTTGGACATTATATAGTTTTTAATATAAAAATAAAATGTAAACATATGTAACTATTAATATGCCAATTAAAATTCTATATTATCAAGTCTTAGTGATAAATAAATGTGCATATAATGAATGTAAGATTCATATAAATAATTATCAATAGTATCAAAAATAAAACATTTAATTATATAAATGAATAATTTCATAAGAAACATAAATTCATTTGTTTATTTTATAACAAATACCATAATTTATAATACTAACAAATTATTGTCTGAGATATGTGGTGCCTAGATGTTCACCCTGCTCTAGATGTAAGTAGAAAATGAATGCACATTAAATATGTAGATAGTTGGTTAAGAAAGACGCTACTGATATAGGAATCCTCTCCTCCTCTGGACAGGTGCAAAAGGACCTTAACATTTACATGTGCAATTATGAAATCATTTGTTATACATTTCAATATGTTTTTCACATTATTCTTCGAAGATTTTACAGTTTATACATTTTCTTAATAAAACGAGACTTCATCTAAATAACATGTTACTTTTCTTAAAATGGAATTCTCAACATATATTAGAATTGAAGAATGTTTTAACATTTCCATCAGCCGATTAAGAGTTTCTTATTTTGTGATAGTTAAATTCGTTACGAAAAGCGAATTATTTTTCGTAAATTATAAATTTCAAATGGTCATTGTTTGATACTATACTATATATTTAACAAATCTCTTTGAACGGACAAATTCCCATGAAAATCATTACCTTTAATGCATAATTTACTTATTATCTTTATTTATAATATTAATAAACACTGAAGTCCTACAAATATATATGTTTAATAATTGTGTACAAATAATATTGCAATGTGCAATATAAAAAAATGTAACAGCCTTTAATTGCTTACTATTTAATTTTAATACACATCTTATCTTTATATATTCTAATTTATTCCACCTATCTTTTTAAATCGATCTTAATTTTAATATATATGTATATTATAAACTTATCCCATACTTATTCTAAATAAATAGATTTTATCAAAAAAATACATTGATAATACATTTATTCAAGAATAATCTCTTGAATTGTAATAATTTGTTTTTAAAGAAAATAATGAACACAAACCCAGTGTCAAAACAATTAAATTCATAGGAGACTTTTATTATCACAATACTTTTTTGCATCATTATTTAATTATTAGACATTATATAATAATCTTCTATCTTTTGATGTTTTTATAACTTTTATATGACTATCATCCTGTTCAATTTCAGCTCATTGTTATAATGTCACACAATAACAATATATAGTTTGTATTAAAACAATTTTCATTAATTTTCATTAGTTTCCATTAGTCTTTTAAACAAATATTTATTTCCAAATGGTAATTCGTAATTCTAGTTTTCTAGATTTTGCTAAGTTTATATTATTTGATATTTGTTAATCTTTATACAGGAAATGGAGGCAAATGGAGATCTTAAAGATATATTAAAGATAAGCTAGGATAGCTTGAAACATGATAAATAAATAAATGTAATAATATGAATAACAATAGTTTTTGTATTTTTCGGCAATTAGCCATTACGTAATAATGATCCGGGGAATTTCGCATAGATTATCATAGTTAATACGTTTGAGGCTACGTCAAGCTATGCTGGTCAAACACTGGTCAAATGCTGGCTGGCTATAACGTAATGCTCGTGGAACACAATGGGCAGTTGTTTTGAACGTAGAGCCATTTGCGAATACAACTCTTGTGGAATAGGTGGACACATTTTGTCTTCACTATGTAATTATGGTCCTTAGACTCCATGTCCTGCGGGGTTGTGTAGGGGTGGTAATGTGGGGGTTGTGTCAGTGATAATGTGGGGGTGAATCCTACTATATTCTATACTAACCTCCTATATTTTACATTAAGGGCATGCCGACACTGAGTAATTTTTCATGTAAGATAGGGAAATGAACTCATTTTATAAATTGCGATAAAAAGTACTAGCGCTATCAACCTAATTTTGTACTATATGCAGTTTATTTAGAAGTATAAACAAGCAGAGAGCTTTTTTAAATTATCGGTCTAATATATATTTAGATTTAAAAATATTTTTAATTATTTTATATATTTTTAAAAGTTACTTAAGTTACATAATAAATTTAATTATAAACTAAATATAAAATATCTATCTGAGAGTTCAAAGTGATTCCTTTAATGACAAAAAAGTAGATATACTTTGAAATATACTTCTCTTGTAAAATAATTATGAGAAAAATCGATCTAAACTATTTACAAATAAAATTTATAAATGCAGAATAAAATCATGTATATTTATAAGCCTTCTCTAGGTCCATACTCATCTTCTCTTCCCATATACATGTGAATATAGATAGAATAATAAAATATAATATAATTAAATAAGTAAAATTAAACAAATAAAATAAAATTAGTATGTAATTAGATGTTTGTATGATGCATAGTTGAAGGTTTGAATGAGAATATTGAATATTTGCAAAATTATTTCTATTTTTCAAGCTATCTGATTGGCTTTTAGAATCACATGACCACAAATGTGTACACTAACCGCAGAATATGGATAATAATAAATAATTCAGTTTTAAAATTTTAAATTTTAATCATATATTAATTTACTAATATTAAATTTATATTTCTGATATATTTATATAATTTTTATAATTTTTCAATGATTTTTGAACTCTAAAATTTTCACAAGTATTTAAGTTATTAACATTAAAAGTGATAAATATTAAATAATATTTTTTTTCAAATATATATATATATTTTTTAATTCATCAGTGTCGGCATCCCCTTAACCTCCTATATTCTACACTAACCTCCTATATTCTACACTAACCTCCTATATTATAGACTAACCTCCTATATTATAGACTAACCGAATAGCAAATGGAACATCTGTCATTAGCCTCTAAGACCTCCTTCTCCGTTGACACTTGTAAAAGATTTAGTTTACTGACCACATCCCGCCGAATTCTATACGACCTTGAAGTGTAGAGTAGTAGGGATATAGTGGGGGTAGGGTGGAGGTGGGGGTAGGGTGGAGGTAAAGTAGTGGTAGGAGTTTGATAGGCTGTGTATTTATATTTGTAGGGTGTGAGCAGATGAAATATACATATAGTGTGTAGTGAGTTTGATGAAGGTGTGAGATAGGTGTAGAGTGGATCTAAGGTAGGTGTAGTGGATGTAAGGTGTGTGTAGAGTGGATCTAAGGTAGGTGTAGTGGATGTAAGGTGTGTGTAGAGTGGATCTAAGGTAGGTGTAGTGGATGTAAGGTGTGTGTAGAGTCGATCTAAGGTAGGTGTAGTGGATGTAAGATAGGTGTAGAGTGGATCTAATATAGCTGTAGTGGATGTAAGGTAGGTGTAGTGGATGTAAGGTGTGTGTAGAGTGGATCTAAGGTAGGTGTAGTGTATGTAAGGTGTGTGTAGAGTGGATCTAAGGTAGGTGTAGTGGATGTAAGGTGTGTGTAGAGTGGATCTAAGGTAGGTGTAGTGTATGTAAGGTGTGTGTAGAGTGGATCTAAGGTAGGTGTAGTGGATGTAAGGTGTGTGTAGAGTGGATCTAAGGTAGGTGTAGTGTATGTAAGATATAGGCAGTGTGGGTTGACGGTAGTGAAAATTTGAGTTAAAATATGTGTAGAGTGGATGTGGAATTAGTATGGAATGGGTGTAGAGTGGGTGTAGAGTGGGTGTAGAGTAGGTGTAGAGTGGGTGTAGAGTGGATATAGAGTGGGTGTAGAGTGGGTGTAGAGTGGGTGTAGAATGGGTGTAGAGTGGGTGTAGAGTGGGTGTAGAGTGGGTGTAGAGTGGGTGTAGAGTGGGTGTAGAGTGGGTGTAGAGTGGGTGTAGAGTGGGTGTAGAGTGGGTGTAAGGTGGGTGTAGAGTGGGTGTAGAGTGGGTGTAAGGTGGGTGTAGAGTGGGTGTAGAATGAGGACTAACTTCCAGCCTGCACGCAATCTCTGAAATACATTCAGATAACAATGGAAAAATAACACGAATGTATTCAGCCAATGTATCTGGTCTTCTTCGCTATATAAGGAGTTAGGGGGTGATTTCTCACTCATGGAGTGGGGTGTAGAAGTAGGGACTAGGGTGTTATAATCAACTTTTAATAATACAAGTGGTAATGTAGTGAAAGTGTGAAAATAATAACAAATAATTAAATAAATACAATAAAATAATTGATATTCTTTTATTTTCATTATAAACAATAACTTGCAATAACTTACAAGAACCAGGCGCCCAAAGCTTCATATTATTACAACACATTTCCATTCTATCTCATAATACTAACTCTCCCACCATAACCCTACTTCCCACTCACACCATAACCCTACTTCCCACCATATATAGCTAATAAACATATCCTAACCTCCCATACAAGTCTCCCTTACTTCCTTACCTTATCCTAACCTCCCATAATAGACTTAGTAACCACACTTTAACCACATCAATTATTAAACTAACCCTAGTAATGATTCAGTCACCCTATAGATATCATAATCCCTACTAACCCCAGCAATGACTCTTTAGCCCCATAAGCCAACACAAACAACGCCACTATGAACTCCAGAGTATGGGTGACAGCCTTCGAATAGTAGATTGAATCGTCGAGATGTTTCCAGGATGATCCTCGGATTCCGTCGTACATGAATAAAGCGTAAATAATCATTGTGCCGAGTACCTGACCAATCAGAAACAGGAGATTAGCGAGAAATAGCTGCGAGTCTGAAACTGACCTAAACACCTTCAATTAGTGCATTAAACGCAGGCATAAACGTATGATATTATATAAACATTGATCTGGTCGACCATAAAAATAATATATTTGTAGCAAAATAAAATAAATCATTAAATAATTATTATGTAATCAGCTATTCAAAAGTGCCTGGTAAATCTCTAGGTGCAATTCTGACAAATTTCTTATATAAACTCTTTAAGCCAATTTTTTATCAACTAATGACCTCACTATGACCGGTAGTGAGGTCATCGTATAATGAAATATTCGCGACCCATAGAAAAATGAACAGACTCAATATGACACATAAATATCTCATTTGACTTGGATTAGTGAACTATCAACCTTATTACCCCGGACTCCCGGATACCACGCTATGAACTTTGACCCCTAGCGACCTGTACAGAAGTCAGCAGACAGCTCGTGATCACGATGAGCAGCCAGATGTCCGCGTCGAAGTAGGTGCGAATAGTGGCCGACATGTAGATGGGTAGCATCCACAGTACGGTGGTTAGAAGAACGGCTCGCATGTGTCGAGCCTTGTCGGGTGACCTCGACGCACCCAGTGTCAGCAGAGCCGGTTCGGTAACCTGCCAGACGTCAGAATATCAAATGGTGTCGTGTCGGATGGGAACATTCAGTTGTCGATACAAGATAGCCGAATACGTCGACACACTTAAGTATGAATATTTGAGTTGGGCGTCGAATGATTTATTTTAGTGTCGCAGGCATTTCAAATGTCGGAAAAACACCTCGATAGATACCAATATAACATATGGTAGATACCAGGGCATCGGAACATAACAAGTGGAAACCCTCGTGTCATATCGTGGCCGTTTACAGGACATACAGCCTAGGATTTGAAACTCTATTTTACAACAAACATGTAACGTGTATCACCAGGGCAAATATATTTGTTAAAAAAAGAATTACAACTACAGAATTACAACTACTCTATTTTCCAAAAAGCTTTCTACAATTACACGATTATATGAATAATATGTTATTAAAACATCATTATTTTATAGAATTATTATTTCTAACGCTCATTATTTTGATTTCACATTCAATTATTAATTTATCACATGCACCTTTAATCTATAATATTGTGTTTACAATAAAATACAAAAATTAAATATGTAACTAAAAATCATAAAAGATTTTTAAAATTAATCCCAGAATTTCTTTGTTTTGTAAATTAGAGTTATATAATTAATATAGATAATTTTAAAGAAAATAAATAAATTCTACAAATTGTTATTATAAAATTGGTTATAATATATATACAAATATTCCCAATAATATGTCAATAATAAGGTTAAATTAAATTTTTGCTTATAGATGAATTGTCATAAAAAAACATAATAACAACTTATATATATTTTTGGCTAAATACTAATAATATATTATAATATATTATAATAATTAATTTAATTTATAATTCAAACATGTAAATTATATTAATTAGGCAGATATAGATAATAAACAAATAATGCAAATTTTAAAATATTGATCTTTTACAGTTTTAAATAATTACTAAAGATAATGAATTATAATTATTAACATTTATTTTCATTAATTTTTATATCTTTATATATTATTAATTACTTAAAATAGTTATATAAGATTGTATAATAGTTACATCATCTGGTTTCTTGACACATCTTTTTAAATAATTCTTAATCTCTTTCATTGGAAAATGAAAGTTACTAAATAGCCTTACTTATTTAATTATCAATATATTGCAATGTTTATTTTAATTATTGAACCATAACGGTCATTTTATATAATGTTATATAATAAAATTGAATATATTTTATTTTCATTAATTTATTTCATAAATTATTGTATCACCTGAAGAAATATTTTCAGTTAGAGATCACTTCGAAATAATATCTAGAACTCATTTTATGGCTACAATATATATCACAAAATAAATAAATAGAATTTTGTAAACCGCATTTAAAATATTTATTACATGAAAAAGTAATTTCAAATGTTTTAAATATGTTTGATAAATAATACTTATTATAATATTATTGTGTATGCAGTATGATATAACATATTAGGATGTAACATATTATTATATAACATAGTATCATATAACCTATAGCATTACATACCATTTTATTTTTCAGTAATGGTGTTAGCACATATTTAAAATTCCATGCTACACATTTTGTGTAAATAGAATCCTAAATTAAATTATATCCTAAAAAAATTAAGTTAGTTAATAAAAAAATAAACTATATTTTGAACAAATAATAAAAAATATGCAAAATTCAATATTTTTTAGAGCCAATGGAAGGCTTTGAAAACTGCATACCCTAAAGAATATATAAATTAGATATATAAACTGGATACCCTAAAGAATATATAAATTAGATATATAAACTGGATACCCTAAATAATATATAAATTAGATATATAAACTGGATACCCTAAATAATATATAAATTAGATATATAAACTGGATACCCTAAATAATATATAAATTAGATATATAAACTGGATACCCTAAATAATATATAAATTAGATATATAAACTGGATACCCTAAATAATATATAAATTAGATATATAAACTGGATACCCTAAATAATATATAAATTAGATATATAAACTGGATACCCTAAATAATATATAAATTAGATATATAAACTGGATACCCTAAATAATATATAAATTAGATATATAAACTGGATACCCTAAATAATATATAAATTAGATATATAAACTGGATACCCTAAATAATATATAAATTAGATTTTTAGTTAGCATATCTACAAATGAAAATTCGTTTTTTACTTAGGTTCATCATTAATCGAGGGCTTTAATGTAATGTGGTCAAGACCACGGGAGGAGAAGGTTCACCTACCTCGTATACGGACTGCATGAGCGAAGACACCACGATGAAGAGCAAGAGACTGATCAGGAATGCTCTCTCGGTCACTTGTAACTCCAACAGTTCAGTTTGAAGGCTGATCAGTAGTAGGGTAAAGCCTTCTGTCCAACCGGCATGTACTATTGCGATGTCTGGAGGGAGGGGGGCAGGGGGTGTGAGGAGAGGTAGAATTGAGTTTGGGATGGAATTGTAAGATTTATGGTAAATTACACGTCGGAGAAAATTGATAAATGATTTCTGTCTTTTTAAAAGAAAAGTATAAGTAGAGAAGTATTTAAGAAATGTTCCAAATATATTAAAAAGATATAAAAAACACGTTAAAATTATTATTTAATAATTATATTGGTAAATTCATATTTTTATGATATACACGAAATTGCATAATAGTTATATAATTAAAATGTAACAATGTAAACAAAAGTGTTACTTTTGTTAGTATTTTGCATTTTTATACTATTATCAACTAATCATCTATTATCTACTGATAATACTTATTTATACTCTTGTTATCTCTTATCTATTTTCAGTTTATATAAATACTTACCTCGGAGTCTAGTAGTCTTCCCGGAAAGAAAATATTTCGTGAAAGTTAGACAAATAGAAGACATATAGGACACTGTAACGGAGAGACCTACGTAGGGATTTAAGGGCGGGTTAGGCATGGGGTTTAGAGGTAGGGTAAGGGGCTATATTTAGAGGAGGGGTTAATAGTTATATTATGGAGATGTAGAGGGCAAAGTTAAAGTGAGAGCCGTCAAAAGGGCCGAGATGTAACGTATGGTCTAGAAGTACTTTGCCAGAGTATTTTGCCAGAGGATTGGGATTCGTGTACGTGAATACGAGGTTAAAACTGCATGATTGATGATGTAATGATATTGCATCATCAAAGGAAGTACGTTCCCAACCCATAAGATGATCTATAATATTTTATCAATAACATGTTCCGCAATATTGACACGGAAATTTATGTTATGACACAGAAATAAGATATTAATCACTGAAAATGAATTGAAATGCCATTATTGTTACGCAGAAAGAGTTTTCTGTAAAGGTTCTAGTCCCAAATCTAACCAATCAAAGACACCGGAGTAGCACATGACTCAGCCACCGATGCTAGAAATATTACTGTATATTTACCCGCGGCCATCTGTAGAGTGAAATAATTAGGAGTTAAATCTTAACACAATACACTAATTCACACCACATTCACTCTCACACACTACATCCACTCTCACACACTACATCCACTCTCGCACACTACATCCACTCTCACACAATACATCCACTCACACTACATCCACTCTCACACTACCTCCATTCACACACCATATCCACTCTCACATCACATCTTTCATCCTCTCTCACACATTCTCGCATATATCAATCTATTACATCACACAGTCTAACATTAGTAACTGTCACACATTCACACAGACCACACCCTCTCTAAACTCTATAGATATCTTTCTATAAAACAATAGATCTATAATAATATCGATATTGTTATATTTATTTATATATAAAAATTGTAAAAATAAATAAACGTAAAAATATTGATATTGTAGCAGTTAATCTGTTATATAGAGTAAAAGATATACACACAGAACTACAGAAAACTCCATGTTCTGAGCATTAATAAATATATAAGTGATGCTATAAATAGAATGTTATTAAAGTGTGTTATTAGGTCATAGTGAATTCTACGTACTACTGTCATCTTGCATATATGAATCAGTTACTAAATTATAGTTTAGTATATTTTCTTACATTTATACTGATATTATATAATTAATATACTCTTTGCCAATGATATAGAATAACATGTTATAGAATAATGATAAATTTAAGGTCACAAGATATATACAGATTACGTTCGAATATGTAAATCATGCTTATATACATTTAATGTGGATATGGAAGTCAATTATTTTAAATTAACATGTAATACATGTTTTATAAATTGCATCTCGTGTTTATTATGATTAAAGATATAACAATAGATGACATCGTTCCATATGGAAGTGTATACATTTTTTTATTAGAGATTACTATACAATAACTCAATAGAATGTAGGTTCTATGCCATTATCGATGACAAATTCTATGATAAAAGATAATGTTTTGAACTGTAACAATACATTTTAAATAGCATATTTGAAATTTCGATGAAATAGATAAACAAATTAAATATTAATTAAGGCACACAAAAAAGTTTAAAAATTGTCAAATAAATCATATATGTTTATATTTAAGGGTTTGTTACTAAATACTAACTTTGAAGATATAGGTAATAGACTAAAACTTAATACTAATGGATAAATACTAAAGATTAATTCTAAATTCATAAGATTATTGCTTTAGCCTAAAGCTAATCAAATACTAACATGAGCAGTGTGGGTTTGTACTGCAGTGTACAGCTCCAGGGAGAAGATTGTCACCCAGAAGATAAGGAATTGTAAAGGTAAGAACACACTAACCCAGACGGCTGCTACAAATGGCAACCAACCGTATACCTGAGGAGGAAAAGGTCATAAACGGTAATAGAGGACATATGGGGGTTACGGGGTCATTCGGGGGTCGCAGAAGCTAATCAGATCATATGGATCATCTAGGGTTAAATACCGAGGGGTCACTCGGTATTAAAAGTGTAATAGTAGGAGGTTTGTGATGGCGAGAGAATTGTAATTGGTTGATGCAGAGATATGGCGAAAGG
This sequence comes from Osedax frankpressi, assembly GCA_964035775.1. NCBI lineage: Eukaryota > Metazoa > Annelida > Polychaeta > Sabellida > Siboglinidae > Osedax > Osedax frankpressi. Next base: position 19,655,583 of record OZ038312.1, on the reverse strand, counting down.
AATATCTCTGAAATTGGATAAGATCGCAGTGAAGCAAAGAAGTGAAACATAAGCATAGGTCCTTATAGGGGCGTGGTAGAGATGGGCGTGGCAGAGATGGGCGTGGCAGAGATGGGCGTGGCAGAGATGGGCGTGGTAGAGATGGGCGTGGTCTAACCTGGCCGCCGACCATGGCGCCGTGTACGAGTCTGCGGACAAACTCGATGGCGATGTGTACGTTGTTGAACAGGTGGTGAACCACTACGACGACGCACACCAGAGTCGATAGGTTCAAAGGTCGCTCGAGGTCGTGGGGCGCGCAGTTCGCCGCCCGCGCCAGCATCGGCAATGTGTAGACCAATAGGGATGCCTGTATGGGGCGACCGAGTGGGTTCGGTTAGCGATGAAATGAGAGATGGGGGTGATTGCGCAATGTCCTTGGTTATGATATAAGGGACAGGTGAGTAGATCTAGATATAAAATGGAGTGGGCGCAATTAACTGTAGAATCTGAGATTAGCAGGCTGAAAATTATGGGGAAGTTGATAAGATTTAAATAATATGCGGTAAGGGGTGAATATTGTGAATAATGTGAGGCAGGGGATGATGAAATGGGGATAGGGATAAATAAATGATGGTAGCAGATAGATATGAGGCTGATTTGAAAATAACAAAATGAAATGAAATGTTAATTGAATACGATATTATTCAGAACATTGAAATTACAATGCTTGCAATTTTACTTTAGTTATAAAGTGTTCAAAGTATTGAACAAATACTATTATGTAAGAGTCTGTAATATTGAAAGTAATGAATGAAGTAAATTATACTAAGTCGATATGCGAAAGCTACATGTGAAAAGAAAGATATATATATCTAATATGAATAATAAAAGATTTACAATGAAATAATTTACGAATAAACGCACACAATGTAAACAATTGGAGTTTACATAAAGAAATCAATCATAAAAACACAGATGAGATTATGCATCGTAACAGAAACACGCCATACACTACTGTTATTGTGGCCATTTAGACGACGGCATTTGTTTACCACATGCAGAACGTAAGGATAACGTCCAAGATGGGCAGTGTGCCTATCGATAAACAAGTGCCTATAAAAACTTCCAGAGATAAATACGATTTGTTGAAACCGCGCGCCGTATAGATTAAATCAAGATCTGCGAATTCGGTTAAGACATAACAATCGACGACGTAAAGTTTACATTACTCTCTTCTAGAGAGGCAAAGTCTCATCGAGAACGAAGGGTTCAAACCTTGGTTATCGCGCTCCTCAGTTGCAAGAGGAAATCAATGACTATCGCAATGAGAAACTGAATAAGAATGTGAAGCACCAAGTGAGCCAGCACTTTAACGTCTGAATACACCGTGCTACGTGTAGAAATGCACGTTTATTAATAGCTTAGGATTGGTTTGAATGATACAAATAATAATTAAAAATAGTAATATAGTTTTTATAATATAAATTATATATATATATGTGTTCAGAATTAAATATAAATTAGATATTCAATATAACAAAGGCATTACGCACTACCAAATACAATAATAACATCAAACATTTTTTCAATATTATATAAATTGTATGAAAGTACAAACTTTATTTCAAGTGATAACATTTCATGTTCGATGAATGTTCGAGCCAAATGGTGAGCGCCTATCAGCAGTAGACCAGAAACGATGTACATATAGAAGTTAACGAGGCGTTTCAGTGGTAACAGCAATAGTGCAGAAATGTAGACCAATGCTTCAAATATAATTAATTATATCGATAACGATACTTATAAGTATTATTAGAATTTAAATACAAATTTATAACGCGTTATATAATTAGGACATTTTATAATTTAATTATATTATATTAAAATATTAAACAGAATACATTTACTATTAAAATATTTAAGAGAATATTCATTAATAATTTTAAATATCTAAATAATAGTGTAATATTTATACTATTTTCAATTTAATTGAAACCTGAGTAATAAACGAAATAAGTAAAGAACTCTTTTGTTGTATCCAAAGCTGCATTTGGAATATCCTCATGGTGGATGTGAGAAACTATAGTTTTAGGGTCTATACGAAACCATATTTCCGCTATGAATAGTGCTGGAACTCTTAGAATTATCGAAACAGAACGCTTTATGAATTCTCTATTTATCTTATAAGACATAATTAATGTTAAACTATTGCACAATTAACTTATTAAAAATTGTGACAATCGATTTTTAGTTATGCAGTTACTTATTATTAAGTAGATTTTTTCATTCATTTATTACAATATAATTATATATTACGCAAACAAATATGAATATACAAATATTAGATAACGGAAATGTAATTAAGGTTTGTAAATTCATATATTACGAGCATTCTAAATTTGAATATATTGAAATTTAAAATAAAATATTAATTTGAATTATTTTAAAAATTATTATGACCATTAAATCATAAAAGAATATTATTTTACTTATACTTCAATATTTATAATTAATATAGTAATTGATGATGTTTATATATGAGAATCAATGATGTAAGAGATATATCTAGAATGCAAATAATGTATTTGTATATTAAGTAATTAGGTATTCTAATAAAAAATGAACAGATAAATATTGATTCATGTGACAATAAAGTTTAAAAAGAGTTCACATAATACATAATTTTCAAGTTGTATTTATCAATATTATAATTTTAATATATAATAATAAATATTTATTATTAAGTTAACACGATTTATATAAATGATTAACTGAATATAAATCAATAATATATAAAATAATATATAAATCCTATCCGATCCTATATTCAAAAATTTTATTTTCAAATATTTATATTATATTTATTTGTTAAACATTTCATGTTATATTATAACGTGTAGTATAAAGTATACTATATAATAATAATAATAAATAATACATTTAATACTATATTATAGTTTATTTAAATATGTGTATTTTAATCTAAATCTATATATTTTAAAACTGCAATTTGGTACCAATATAGATGCAATTTACTATAAAATGCATTTATTTAATAGTTTATTTTAAAAGGTTATAGATGATATAATAAATCGTAAACAGAAAGTTTAAACCTTTTTTATTGAATTGCTCTAATTCCTTTAAAGAACTTTATAACTTAACAATTGTCGTTTTAGGGAAACTATATGTCAATTTATTACACTATTATTAATAATTATTAATGTTAAATGAATACCATTTTACTATTACTATATATTATAATAATCTTATTTTGTAATAGAATAAATATGCTGAAAAAATTTAATTGAAAATTTTTTTTTAAACAATTGTTTAGATTTCTAACTTTTACTTTATCCATATATACTTAATAACAGATTGTATTGCTAAAAGAAATACTATTTCACAGAATTATTATGATACACATTTTATATTTTAAATAATATTCATATATATTTATATATACTGGTTATATAGAAGAGAGTTTTAATGATTATAAGCTTGTAATCGTATTCTACATTTACTGAAAAGATCTGCAGAAAATTAGTCAACATGTTGCTAGATTACGAAAATGATATTATCATGAACAGTATGACGGAGGATAATTTATTGATAATGGCAAAGTTTGTAAATAACACCCACTTTTACTCGTGTGTGTTAACAATTACAATTTTATTTATTCACATTACACAATTGCTTATAAGTATTAATAATTTAACAAATGTATTCAAATAATGAATCTATTTTTATTTTTAAATTTAGTAAACTTTTTTACGATATTGATTATTACCTTCTATAAAGAGGTCTAGGTATTAAGCGTATTTTCACTAAGATGCTACAGTTATACTGTGAACCTGGGCATTTAATATTTGTGTTGAACACGTCGCAAAATGAACAGGTTCATAATAAAATGTAACTAAATAATTTGAATTGTACCTGATATATATAATCATTTACTTTTGAAGAAATTTTTCATCGATGAGCTCACGAAAGAGGATAATCTCCGATTGCCAAAGATTGTAAACTCGTCCTATACTTCAGTTGCGAGGTGTGTCTCCGGGAAATAATAATTAATGTAACTGGAGAAATTGTACCATTTGCACATATGTGTGTAATATCATTCTCTATGACCAATGCGCATCTACCCCATTCTAATTGCTTCTAATTTCTACAACCGTTCACTCTAAGCGCCTTCCCACGCTATACAACTCTTCCCGCCCCAGGGAGGCACTTTACTTAGAAGGTGGGATTCATTTCATCACATCTCGAGTACTCGTTGTGGATTTTCTCATGAAACGTATCCCAGTAGATCTCGTGTCTGGAATACTGGTATTCCATGCTGACAGGTTCACTGTGATATTGGCAACTTTCAAATTTTACCCTTCGCTTTTATATAAACCTATTAGTACTACACAAAGAAAATTGTATTTGTATATATTGTGTATATATATATATATAGTGTATATATATATATAGTGTATATATAGTGTATATATATACATGTCAGAGAGGCATTAAAGGTTTTATTTTTGAGCATTATGTAATGATTACATGAAAATTCTACAAAATCATGAACACCAATGATCATGTTTACTGACTTGTTGTGCCCTATCTCAGAGATATCAGCTTATTATATAGAGTTCCTCGGCTGAGTCTCTGGACATACCTGGAGACTCGAATAACATTCTTTTCAACACATTCCCTTCGCATACAGAATACTAAAGAATTGCCAAGACAGTTTCATTCTGAGGCTATTTAAAGAGCAGAGTAAGGTTTTAACTTTAATTTACTTTAATTTGCTAAATATTAATCTTTTTTTCTATATGATTTTTACTTAGTAATCATGTTTTCCATTTATTATATAATTTATGTTTTCCATTTATTAACCAGATTTTCTTTATCTATCCCCCAATAGACTGGTGGATTTATCAAGGCATTTTCTGAGAGTTCTGTTGCTTTTACTCGTGGTTACTCTCGCATCGAAAGGATTATCTCTGAATTGCGAGTCGAACATTTGTCGTTGTGGCCACGATTTCGGTCCGAAGTGGTTCAGTGCCTGGATGAAAGCAAAGTTTATTGAACATTTGTTTCTATGGCCTAGTTTCATCTTGGATTCTGTCATTTTAAAATCACTCGAATTGAATAATATTTAATTGTATAATATTATTTTACATTTACATTTTATGATAATTATAGTGGAGTTTTTGAATATAACTTTGCAAGATCTATATAGATGTTCAAACATTATCTTGCCGTTCAGTACATGACTCTCAAATTGTATTAGCTTTGATTAGCTATATCTTCACTACAATTACTACATAACTTAAAGTATTTCTCATAAACTTTACTTCATTTATTGCGTGAACATCCCATCACCTAAATAACTTGAAAATAATGATAACATTCCTATGTGATCTTCGCATGACCTTCCCATTATCTACTTGATTTGCTAATTTACTGCAAGGTAGAGCTAATTGAGTTGGGCGTTCCGTTGACGAAAGCGATGGTGAAGTGTCAGTCAGCACTGCTCGGACTCTTGAACAAGTGTATCCATCAATTGAAGCAACACAAAATCAAGGTAGCCCAATACAGTGCACCAATGTGTGTGTGTGTGTGTGTGTATTTATGTTTGTGTGTATGTGTGTATATTCTTGTATGTGTGTGTGTGTGTATGTGAAGAATTTAGTAACCACAAAGAATTTAATATATTAATAAATGTTCTACAATGTGTAACCATGCGAATAAAAATGAACGGTATAGTAAAATAAATAATAAAAGTAATGTAGCGTGTCAAGGTATGTGTAAGTGTTATAAAATAAAATAAAATATAGGGGAGGTGATTAGTCTCACCTAAGAAGGAAGCATTTTAGCTTGCGCTTAAACATGTTAATAGTGACTGTGGGGGATAATAGATTTTTAGGAAGGTGGTTCCATTTGTTTGGGGCTGAGTGGCGGAAACTTTTGTTTCCAACAGAATTTAATGGCATGGGAGGTAGTAAGAGGGTTATGAGGTGAAGAGATTGTAGTTTTCCTTAATTTGTCTCCATATATAATACTTGTCTTAAGTATGCCTTATAGTAGTCTATAGTCGATGGAGTTAGCAGTTGTCATCCAGTTTAGTCGTAATCTTAAGTCTGTAATGCTTGTAGTCATATGTTTTGAGTTTGTAAATTAGTCGGATACTTCTGTTAATAATTGCGTCAAGTCTTTTGAATGTAGTCTTAGTCTGTCCCGTGAGTAAAGTATTACAATAGTTTAGTCGAGATAGTATTAGCGAATGTGTAAGTAAAATAACAGTGTTTTTATTTATGTAAGGTCGGAGTTTATATAGGTTGTATAAATGGTAAGTAGTGGTCAGTTTCAGTGAGAGAAAGTGTTGGTATAGTTTAATTTGTTGTCAAATTTGACACGTTGTGTGTAATCACGTGTTATAATGTAACTTGGTGTGGTGACACGGTGTGTGTCATCACGTGGTGTGGTGACACATTGCGTGTCATCACGTGGTGTGGTGACACGTGGTGTGGTGACACATTGCGTGTCATCACGTGGTACGGTGTCACTTGGTGTGGCATAGTATTGTTTTAAAATCAACACCATTGGTTTTTGTCTATTTCGCTCCAATAATAAATAAAAGTAACCCAGTGTTTACAATCTACAGCACTATCAATAGCATTACTCATCGATATCTCTTCATAACACATTTGACATAATTATGACATCGATACTTAATTATATTGTGTTATGTGTCACATGTTTCTTATTCATGTCACACCTGTCATACCTGGCAGATTGATGACAACTTACTGACAACAGAGAATGTGCTTTCAAATCATTTTGAGAAGCTGATTAAGATCTACCTAACGCCAATATGGCATCAATTGTCAATCAACTCACGACAACTCATCGCCGACATCAAGGCACTGAAGCTTATGTCGGAGTTAGTTCCACAAACAATTACATTTATTTAATAAATTATTTCTTTTTCCATTTTTTATGTGTCTTATTCTTTAACTTACTATATTATTATATATCTACAACCAGAGTTTATAAATACTTTTCAGCTTGCATTATTAAATTAGTATTAAATTTTAATTATTGACTTAAAATAAAATAAAATAAACACCTTCACACACATAATATCCACACTATATCTACTCTATATTAACACTAAATCTACATTATATCCACTCTATATTTACACTATATCTACACTATATCCACTCTATATTGACACTATATCCACTTTATATTTACACTATATCTACTCTATATTAACACTATATCTACTCTATATTTACACTATATATACACTATATCTACTGAAAAATCCAATAGATATCTGACAAGATATGATTGTGTTCATTTTTACAGCCTCGTCAATACACTCAGGTAATTATTTAGTAATTAATGTTCTTTTATTCTTCTTAATCCTCTGCTTATACTACTACATCCTCCTACTACCTCCTACTACATCCTCCTACTACCTCCTACTACCTCCTCCTACTACCTCCTACTACTTCCTCCTACTACTACTTCCTCCTACTACATCCTCCTACATCCTCCTACTACTACATCCTCCTACTACCTCCTCCTACTACCTCCTCCTACTACTACATCCTCCTACTACCTCCTACTACATCCTCCTACATCCTCCTACTACTACATCCTCCTACTACCTCCTCCTACTACCTCCTCCTACTACTACATCCTCCTACTACCTCCTACTACCTCCTCCTACTACCTCCTCCTACTACCTCCTCCTACTACCTCCTACTACTACATCCTCCTACTACATCCTCCTACTACCTCCTACTACATCCTCCTACTACCTCCTCCTACTACCTCCTACTACTACATCCTCCTACTACATCCTCCTACTACATCCTCCTTCTACCTCCTACTACTTCCTCCTACTACCTCCTACTACCTCCTACTACCTCCTACTACTTCCTCCTACTACCTCCTACTACCTCCTACTACTTCCTCCTACTACCTCCTACTACCTCCTACTACCTCCTACTACTTCCTCCTACTACCTCCTACTACCTCCTCCTACTACTACATCCTCCTACTACCTCCTACTACTTCCTCCTACTACCTCCTACTACGTCCTACTACCTCCTACTACTTCCTCCTACTACCTCCTACTACCTCCTACTACTTCCTCCTACTACCTCCTACTACCTCCTACTACCTCCTACTACTTCCTCCTACTACCTCCTACTACCTCCTCCTACTACTACATCCTCCTACTACCTCCTACTACTACCTCCTACTACTTCCTCCTACTACCTCCTACTACCTCCTACTACCTCCTACTACTTCCTCCTACTACCTCCTACTACCTCCTACTACTTCCTCCTACTACCTCCTACTACCTCCTACTACCTCCTACTACTTCCTCCTACTACCTCCTACTACCTCCTCCTACTACTACATCCTCCTACTACCTCCTACTACCTCCTACTATCTCCTACTACTACCTCCTCCTACTACTACATCCTCCTACTACCTCCTACTACCTCCTCCTACTACTACATCCTCCTACTACCTCCTACTACCTCCTCCTACTACTACATCCTCCTACTACCTCCTACTACCTCCTCCTACTACTACATCCTCCTACTTCCTCCTACTACCTCCTACTACCTCCTACTACCTCCTACTACCTACTACATCCTCCTACTACCTCCTACTACCTCCTCCTACTACTACTGCCTCCTACTACCTCCTCCTACTACCTCCTACTACCTCCTCCTACTACTACATCCTCCTACTACCTCCTACTACCTCCTCCTACTACTACATCTTCCTACTACCTCCTACTACCTCCTCCTACTACTACTACCTCCTACTACATCCTCCTACTACTACATCCTCCTACTACCTCCTACTACCTCCTCCTACTACTACCTACTCCTACTACTACTTCCTCCTACTACCTCCTACTACATCCTCCTACTACCTCCTACTACCTCCTCCTACTACCTCCTACTACTACCTACTACTACCTACTCCTACTACTACTTCCTCCTACTACCTCCTACTACATCCTCCTATTACCTCCTCCTACTACTACATCCTCCTACTACCTCCTCCTACTACTACTTCCTCCTACTACATCCTCCTACTACCTCCTACTACCTCCTCCTACTACTACCTACTCCTACTACTACTTCCTCCTACTACCTCCTACTACATCCTCCTATTACCTCCTCCTACTACTACATCCTACTACTACATCCTCCTACTACATCCTACTACATCCTCCTACTACCTCCTATTACCTCCTCCTACTACTACATCCTCCTACTACCTCCTACTACCTCCTCCTACTACTACTTCCTCCTACTACATCCTCCTACTACCTCCTACTAACTCCTCCTACTAACTCCTCCTACTACTACACTCCTACATCCTACATCCTCCTCCTACTACCTCGATACTAACTCCTCCTGCTACTACTTTACTCCTACCTCCTACTACTACCTCCTCCTACTACCTCATCCTCCTACTAACTCCTCCTGCTACTACCTCATCCTCCTACTAACTCCTCCTGCTACTACTTCACTCCTACCTCCTACTACTACTACACTCCTACCTACTACTAATACCTCCTCCTACTACCTCATCCTACTATATCCTACTAACTCCTCCTGCTACTACTACACTCCTACCTCCTACTACTACTACACTTCTACCTCCTCCTACTACTAACTCCTACCTCCTCCTACTACTACCTCCTCCTACTACCTCCTCCTACTACCTCCTACTAACTTCTCCTGCTACTACTTCACTCCTACCTCCTACTACTACTACACTCATACCTCCTCCTACTACTACCTCCTCCTACTACCTCCTCCTACTACATCCTCCTACTACCTCCTCCTACTACCTCCTCCTACTACCTCCTCCTACTACCTCCTCCTACTACCTCCTACTAACTACTCCTGCTTCTACTACACTCCTACCTCCTCATACTACCTCCTACTACCTCATCCTACTATCTCCTCCTACTACCTCCTCCTACTACCTCCTAATGCTACTACTAAACCCCTACCTCCTCCTACACAACTAGTCTCACCTACTACTACTATTCTATACCCTACCTACTACAATCTCTGCAGCTCCGTCGGACCCAACCAAAACATACCCAGTTGGGTTTTGATGAGTGAAGCAGATTCCTTGATTTCGGTCGGTCGATTATTTGACACCAGTAGATAAATATCTTAAAACATTTGGAAACTTCTTGAAACATCTAGATATATTTATATCTTGTTATATCTAGATATATTTAGATATATCTTGTTATATCTAGATATATTTAGATATATCTTGTTATATCTAGATATATTTAGATATATCTTGTTATAACTATAGATATGTCTTAAAATAACTATAAACATAGAAATGTTAAATTTATAAAAATTTGATCACTACTAAATATAGATATTGACGAATTTATAAATATGCCACACATATCTTTATATTGATATGTCTGTTCAATATGCCTTCACTTAGTCAAACTCTGAGATTGTTTAATCTATTTATAGACAGCCAAGGAAAGGGTCTACGGTTCCGGCAAATCCGACAAGACCGAATCGGGTTATTATCAGATATTGGTGGTGGTAGTGGTTCTGTTGGTGAAGATATATGTGTAGGTGTGTAGGTGGTGGGGTTAGTGGGGTTAGTGGATACGGTGGACTCAGAGGGGGTTATAGTAGTGATAACGGTGAATGTGAGTGCATTAATCAGAGTGAACATGCAGATATTTGTGGTAGTGTATGAAGTTGAGGAGGTTTGTAGACGGTTTGTAGACGGTACCATTAAAACTAGTGAAGTCAATGGTGGCAATAGGTGGCGGTAGTAGTAGTGCTTGCGGAGTTGTAAGTATTGCGGAGTTGTAAGTATTGCGGATGAAAGAGATGCGGTGATGATGTAGATAGGTTTAGGTGATGGTGTTAGTACTTAATATTTCTGATGCTGATAATTTGGTACATTAAGATCTCACTAGGCATCTCTCTATGGAATAAGGTCGGTTACCTAGGAAGCTGATAGAATATTGTTTCAAAACGGATCAATGCTGGTTTACCTCATTTTAATTGATCCGATATCTAAATATAAATTTCCGGTATCGAACACATTATGGCCAATTAAGTGAACATTTGCAAAACTTTGCAAATTCAAAGGCATATAACTCAAGATTCCAATTGGTCAACTTAACATTCCAATTGGTGAATCTCTTACGAGATTCTATCCGAGGATATTGTCTAGTCCAGTTCTGTATAAGTATACGTAATCATCTCCGAATACCGCGGACGATTACGTATAAATATTACAATTATACTCGCCAGGCGGCTATTTTACCGCGCAACCAAAACAGCACTCGCTTTTCTGCGCCTTTGTTATGTAATGCATTGCCCCGGACGTAAACGCGAACTCGCCCAGGCGCATCCAAGATCGAGGAGTGTCCGAAGTGGACTGCCCTCAAGGACGTTCTCCGCGAAATCGACGACACCCTAGCGGCCAAAACGGGCGGCAGACGCGTCCTCATTACCGGATACGATACCAAGGCCTGCGCGAAACTCGAATCGGTGGGTCGTACGGGGGTTATCAGCTCACGAGATGTGCTGCGTAAGAGGTCGTGGAGGGGTCAAGTACGGATTGCATGCAGATCGCGCGACTAAATACGAGATGTTTTTAATAATGTTAATGAAATAATCTTATAGTAAGAATAATAGAGGATTATTTAAGAGGTGACTGGAGGATTATATAAGATGTGACTAGGGGATTATATAAGATGTGTCTAGAGGATTACATAAGGTCTGACTAGAAAGTTATATAAGGTCTGACTAGGGAGTTATATAAGATGTGATTAGAGGGTTAGATGTAAAATTCATCTATAGATAATATCCAAGGACCACTAGAAATCAATAGGTACCTCTCTTTGACCTCTTATTGACCTCGCCTTAACATTCCCTTCCTCTGCGACCTCAATTAGTTCCTCAACTACGGAGCACAACATGTCCTTCAACGCGAATTGAAACGACTAGCGAAATTACGAAATGAGAAAACGGCAACGGCGTCAGCAGGAGAAAATGAAGTTATCGATCTCCAGGAAATCAATGACAACATCACACAAATCGACGTTAGATAACATTGTTAAATTGGGCACTTGTAAATAAGGGTGACTAAAGTGTTGATATGTGTGAATAAGGTGTAGGTAAAGTGTAGATAAAGTATAGATAAAGTGTAGATAAGGTGTAGATAAAGTGTAGATAAAGTGTAGATAAGGTATAGATAAGGTGTAGATAAGGTGTAGATAAGGTGTAGATAAGGTGTAGATAAGGTGTAGATAAGGTGTAGATAAGGTGTAGATAAGTATGACTAAAGTGTAGATAAGGTGTGAATAAGTGTGACTAAAGTGTAGATAAGGTGTAGATAAGGTGTGACTAAGGTGTAGATAAGGTGTAGATAAGGTGTAGATAAGGTGTAGATAAGGTGTAGATAAGGTGTAAATAAGGTGTGACTATAGTGTAGATAAGTCTGACTAAAGTGTAGATAAGGTGTAGATAAGAGGTTTTAAAGGTTATCTAAGGTGTGAATATTTCTTATATGGATCTGTTTTGAATAAAGTTTGTAGAATCTATACAAAGTGAACCCCATTACACATCCACACCTCTTCTTCCCTCCACGTCACTGATTCTCACTCCTCCTCTACCCTCGCCAACCACCTCACACGGCTTACTTACTTCTATCTTCGACCTCTCACCTCATATAGGACGAAGACGATTATGCACGTGAAGAAGCCCCACTCGTAGAGAACTCCGCCACCTCCTCCACCAGCCGCGCCGTTTTTGTTCCTTTTCCCGACACCGACTGCAATATTTTGAAATCCACTTTGACAATGACTCATCCTTTGACCGGTCTCGCCGACTCGGAATCGCTGACGCGGACGTTGAACGACTTCCGGCCGGATGCCATCGTACTCTACGATATAAACGTTGCCTTCGTCCGCGAACTAGAGGTAAACGGAGGTAACGTAATTCACTGGGCGTTAAGGAATCAGTGCATTCGAAATCTACACGGGTTAATAGAGGTCATCTAGGTCAAAAGTTCAAATAAGGTCACTAGGAGTTAACTAAGAATACTAGGAATTAACTTGAGTCAATAGAGATGAATCATATTAACCAACGATAAGTTTGAATCCCTACAGGTTAAAGGTAACTAATATCAATGCAAATTACTTAATGTAATCACTAAGCGGATTTTATCTTCAACTATGATCTGTAGAAGTTATTCAGATCGCTAGGAATTAACTAGATAAATAAAAGTCAAATCTGATAACTATAGGTCTACTCAAATCACTAAAGGTCAAATTAGATACATGTATAAGAGTATTAAACTAGAGTATTAGAGTAGAGTATTAGAGTATTATAGTAGAGTATTAGAGTATTAGAGTAGAGTATTAGAGTAGAGTATTAGAGTAGAGTATTATTGTAGAGTATTAGAGTAGAGTATTAGAGTATTAGAATATAGTATTAGAGTAGAATATTAGAGTAGATTATTAAAGTAGAGTATTATAGTAGAGTATTAGAGTAGAGTATTAGAGTAGAGTATTAGAGCAGAGTATTAGAGTAGAGTATTAGAGTAGAGTATTAGAGTAGAGTATTATAGTAGAGTATTAGAGTATAGTATTAAAGTAGAGTATTATAGTAGAGTAGAGTATTAGAGTAGAGTATTATAGTAGAGTATTAGAGTATTAGAGTAGAGTATTAGAGTATTAGAGTAGAGTATTAGAGTAGAGTATTAAAGTAAAGTATTAGAGTAGTGTAGAGTATTAGATTAGAGTATTAGAGTAGAGTATTAGAGTAGAGTATTAGAGTAGAGTATTAGAGTAGAGTATTAGAGTAGAGTATTAGAGTAGAGTATTAGAGTAGAGTATTAGAGTAGAGTATTAGAGTAGAGTATTAGAGTAGAGTATTAGAGTAGAGTATTATAGTAGAGTTGAGTATTATAGTAGAGTATTAGAGTATTAGAGTAGAGTATTAGAGTATTAGAGTAGAGTATTAGAGTAGAGTATTATAGTAAGGTATTAGAGTATTAGAGTATAGTATTAGAGCATTAGAGTATTAGAGTAGAGTATTAGAGTATTAGAGTCGAGTATTAGAGAATTAGAGTATTAGAGTATTATAGTAGAGTATTAGAGTATTATAGTAGAGTATTAGAGTATTATAGTAGAGTATTAGAGTATTAGAGTAGAGTATTAGAGTATTAGGGTAGAGTATTAGAGTATTAAAGTAGAGTATTAGAGTATTATAGTAGAGTATTAGAGTATTAGAGTAGAGTATTAGGGTAGAGTATTATAGTAGAGTATTAGAGTATTAGAGTCGAGTATTAGATCATTAGAGTATTAGAGTAGAGTATTAGAGTATTAGAGTTGAGTATTAGAGTATTAGAGTAGAGTAATAGAGTATTAGAGTAGAGTATTAGAGTATTAAAGTAGAATGATGGGTAATAAAGATTTACAAAGATTATTTAAGATTACAGGAGATTTTACAATTTACTATTCTAAGCCATAGATATTGATAACATCGATCTGAGTATAGTAGTCTCAATTATTAAGCCACTTCTCAATGGAATGACCTCACCATGACCTTAGGTCTACAAAGCTACACGGTACAGAAACCGTCCACTTCGAATATATTGTCTGGTCTACGATCAGTCAATGGAACAGCAGCGATACTTGACCGATATCCGACTTGAGAAGTTGGCTTTTGAACACCTAATACAGAAGAAAGCTGTTAGTTTAGTAATCCAATAATTTGGAACAAACGATCATTTACATCATTTACATTGTAAAAATCATCGAGACCATTTTTGGAAGTTGTAATCTATAAAACTATTTTACATTTACTAATTTTAATGATAATATTACACCTGGTTTATATGTTTCCATATTTTTGTTAATTTTTATAATAATTTTAGACCATGGTATTTTCCACTGATAAAGATGATTTAGAATTCAAGAAAACCGATGAAAAGGTGATGTTTATGAATATTCCATATCTATTCTATCTATTCTATCTAGGCACATCTATCATCCAACATAATAATATAATATTTCAGATAATCGTTGATATTCGAGAATTTGGATGTGTTTTACCGTCACTGATACATAGAAGAAACATTTCTATAGATCCAATCACTCTTGAAGTTATAATTATGCATTTAATTAGATATATGAACATACCTCATTTGTTAATACTCATAAAATTAATAATTTTTAAACAAAAGTAATACTTAATAATAATATAAATTAATTAATAATAATATAGTTTGAAGAATTTTAAATAAACTGCTTTTTAATTAATATATTTTTAATTATTTGTATAATAACTTATATATTTATTGTTTCTAGCAGCATATAAATTAACTACATTGAATAAATTAACAAGATTATATTCATGAAACTTATTAAATACATCGAATACATTTAATAGATTGAATACATTAAATATATTAAATACATTAAACATATCGGATGCGACTTCAATATGTAGGTGGGCGATTACATACTGACACCCGACATATGCGTAGAGCGCAAGAGCATTAGCGATTTGATTGGTTCACTTGCCAATGGACGGTTATACGCACAGTGTCAAAGCATGACGCGTTACTATAGAATTCCGACACTGCTTATTGAATTCACCGCCGACAAACCATTTTGCCTGCAGGTACGAGATTCTCGCAGCAAACGGAATGATTTCTATATGTATTTCTATATGTATTTCTATATGTATTTCTATATGTATTTCTATATGTATTTCTATATGTATTTCTATATGTATTTCTATATGTATTTCTATATGTATTTCTATATGTATTTCTATATGTATTTCTATATGTATTTCTATATGTATTTCTATATGTATTTCTATATGTATTTCTATATGAAATATAAATACATTTTTTTAACAAATTAATATTTACGCAAAAATGAACTCACCCGCATTGTTTACTGATTTTGAAGGTGTTTGCTAATATAGTTATTGTAATAGGTGAAACTAGTATGTCAATTTAACTGTTGAATCTATTATTTACATCGTTAGTTCTCATACCTTGGTCAAATATTTCTTTATAATAGGGCCAAATATATATTGTGAATATGATCATATATCATATTTGGAAAATTCAATGCATGTATTTATTAAATTATTGAAATAATTGTTAAGATGTATGAATGTGTAATTTATTTGAGAAACTTGTGTTTTCTGTAACGCTATTCCAATGGGCTAACAGTCGAAATTCTCTCGCGAAATCAACAATTTTGATGTGATTTCTCAGCTTACCCTTCTGGTGCTACATTTCCCTCGACTGCGCATTATCTGGGCACAAAGTCCTCATGCAACCGCAGAGTTATTCCGTATTATCAAGGTCGGTCAATTATCAAATTCAGTATTTGTCGAGTTCACCGCAGACATGTAGATTTCTTCTCTCTTTTCATTTCTTTTCGTTTCTCCTCCTTATCACCCGAAGCTTGTTAACGGTTGTTGCCGAAGCTCTCCATCTGCCTTTTGCAGCGTCTTTATTCTCCATATTCCCCTATTATAAGTCCTTTCAAATGATTTCTCCGTCAGAAAAATCGCGACGAGCCCAACTCAGAAAAAGCCATGACCATATCAGAAGACGGAGCTGAAGATCTCAATGAAAATAGATTCAACCCCGATGTATTGGTCTGTGAGAATTCTAATGTAAATATCTGATTATTTGGTTATCTAATACCAATATCTTGATTAGTAAGACATCTAACTGTAATATCTTAATTAGTAAGACATCTAACTGTAATATCTTGATTAGTAAGTCATCTAAACCTACTTGCTTATTGAAACCTATATTTCTAAAGTCCTGGATAATTAAACATCTAACTTCAGTTTTAAACGTGTTACGTCTAGTGTATTTCTGTATAAAAAGTTAAATTACTTGACATTATTACAAACATATGTAACATAAAGTATCTAATTAGTGTCTCTTCTTTCTTTCGTAAGTATAAACTTTGTTTTGTTAATTTTACAGAAGGTTTTATTAAAGTTTCCTGGTCTAAATATGAAGAATGTATATTCATTAATGGATAAAGTGAAAGATCTAAAAGAAATGGCTTCTCTTACAATGGAGGAATTCACGCAAATCTTAGGTTCAAGGATAAGTGGCAGCTACTTAAAATTTAGTTTAATTTCGATTTGCGTAATCATTTTAACATCAAATTGTTTTAAGGGAATAAAATGAATGCACAATTACTGTATGACTTTCTTCGAAAACAATACGACACTAAAGTGGTACCGCCGACAAAGAAAAGACCCTTCAAACCTTATGGAAAATCTTCGAAACCAAAATCTTTCCAACTCAACAAATGAATATAAACGTCTCAAGAAGTCATTAAATCTAATAAATTTATATTTATCATTAATTTCTTTGTAAATTGTCATCTTATATATAGGCTTTTTTGATTTTAAAAATGATAATATTATTACTTATGTTTAAATTAACTGAATTGTCAATTCAAAATACTCACCCAATTACATAGTTAAATAATACATCTATATATATTATTCATGCATTCTAATTAATTATCGATAGTGTCAACAACAATAATTTATTTTTCTTGGTTTCTAAAATTAATATATTATTTTGTTTAATTTTTTTTAAATCCATATATTTTTAGTTATAATATAAATAATAGGTAATGAAATGTCTATTAATATCTGTTGTAATGTAAAGTGTTAAGAATTTATATTTATTTCCATACATCTATTTGCAATAAACTAACAATTATCTTAATTTCGTATATATTTTTTTTAAAAAACATCTTATTAGTTAAATAATAATTAGAATATATATATAATCAATATACTCAAGAAACTACTATGTTACGAATTCAATCATTTCTATGATTCATATGTTTCAATTATTAGTCTAATCATATACAATTGAATAATTGACGAATTTTTAAAATTTTAATTTAAATTAATAATATAATAAATTGATAAAATATAACTTTATTTCGATTATCTGATTTATGAAACTCCAATTTATTTATACTTAATGTTAATATATATATTGAATTACAAACGTTATGTTATACTATTTTATATGTATAATGATTCTAAATAAGTTATATTATCGTTATGTATATTTTAAATTTTCCATAAATATAATTTTAATTTTGGTACATTTTTGAGTATCGAATACAAATATTGTGAATTATGTATGGAATCCAATAGGTGGACATATATAAATTACCATGCCACTAAACTAAATTAAAAATTTTAATATACTGATCTTGGACAATATTAAATAAACATTGTGCGTTGATATGAGTGAGCTAAATAACATGCAGAGCCTTTTTATGACGAAATATAACATATACTCGTAATGTATGTATTGTATATTAAATATATATATAAATATAGATATAAAATAAATATACATTAATTGATAGTGTCAAGGCTAGGCCAGATGGTGTAGTAAATTATATGTTACCTTATTTATGTCGTAAATAAAGATATTTCACCCATCGGTTAGCCATACAAACTCACAATAACAACTGCGATATTGTCGACCACGTTTATATACAACAATTATTCAGTTACTAATTATATAATAATTGTATATTGTATCAATTATTTTTTTTTATGTGCAGAGATTATAATCAATATAATATATTAATTATTTTTAGGTTTGATATTTACTATTGCTATAATGGGAATATTACCAGTAGGTTTGCTGACACAAGTATATGAAATATGTGAATTAACCGCACATAGGGTAGTTTTCCCAGTAGAATACCAGACAATATATACAGTATAAAGTATATTATTATATCACATAGAATACTTGCATCATATATATGATTGTAATAGTTTTATGGTGATTTAAATCCTAAGTTTTAAAGTTGATTTGGTATAATATCAGATGATATACAATATAATACTACTTCCCATATATAGGAAGTTAATATATTAATGTTATATATATAATATACAAATCATATGTATTTTATACATTTTAACAGTTGTTAAGTGATTTAACCAGTAGTATGAATGGTAATTCGGTATATACTTCATATTATAATTATATCAAATAATAAATATCCTATTGTCTGATATTACTGAGTCAACTACCCTACTATTGTAAATTTATAATAAAATTCACCTTAAAACTATTATGATATATGTTGTATATATGTTGAATATGTATCATATGCCAATATATATCCTCTGATATGCTATGTAGTCATGTGTGGCGGATGTATATATTTAACCCCAGTCAGCTAAACTACATGGAATAATCACATATATAAGAATATCATTAATTTCATCAATAAAAATATATTATAATATCTGAATTTTTTATAAAATTGATTTAGATTTTATATTGATGTAATTAATAATATTCTTATATATGTGATTATTCGATATAGTTTAGCTAACTGGGGTTAAATACATCAATCCACCACACATGACTACATAGCATATCAGAGGATATATATTGGCATATTATATATTAAATTTACAACATAATATCAAATGATATCAAATAGAGAGATTGATCTCATTAATCTTAAATACACAATCTTACTTACAATCACATATTTTTAATATTTCAATTTATAGTTTATAATTACTGCTAAATTATGCATAGTTTATACATAGTTTATAATTACATGCTAAATATATACATATATATATACATATATATATATATTTACACACATATGAAATAACAACATATGTCCTCCTAGAATGCAGGATTCCTTGTATATAGTTAATCATAAATCTCATGTTATGCAATATATTGTCATACGTGTGTTATTTTGAATATACTTCTATTTTTACTTTATATTATAATGTAAAAATATACAATCAGTATTTCTATTTGCTAAATTCCATTTAACTTCAACAGATTGCAATATATTCTTCAAAATGGAGATCCAGATCGAAAGTAATTCTTGCACCAATGGAATATCCAACATTAATGAAATTCCAATTGTCGATAATCTCAATACTACAAATAATGATAAAAAAATGCCTTTGAAATGTGAAATGTGTTGTGAGACATCTGCTAAATATAGATGTCCACGGTGCAATACTCGTACATGTTCTCTCTCCTGCGTAAAGTCTCATAAAACCAAACAATCCTGTACCGGAGTCAAGGATCCCACAGAATTTGTGAAAATTTCTAAATTCAATACTGGTAATCTGCTTAGAGGTTTTCATTTGTGTTATTTAAAATTAGTATTTTTTACTTTAATCTGTTTATTTGTGGTATTTTAGAAATATACAATCACAAAATTATCAAATATTACTAATATTATATTTGTATATTAAATCTTTTAGAAAATTCTAAACTTAAAATGAAATCTTTTGATTACAAAATTTATTTTATATTTTGATGACCTCTGAAGATAATGGGGATAGAATTTACTTTTATTTTATTTAGAATTACTTTATTATTTTATAATTAATTATAGATATTTTTAGTATATTTTATATTGTGTATTACTATATATCCATTATAATATTTTCAACCTATATTATTACATTATTATGTATATGTTCTATAGACTATAGATTTCTTGAATCTGTAAATAGGATTGCTTCAGTATCAACACGCAACCCGATGAAACCATCCCATAGCGATAACCAAAAGGTATCTATAAAGATCACCTAAATGACAACAAATATTAATATAATATTTTACTTGAAACATATTTCAATCTTTAATAAAATCAACATTATTATTCAATAGATTACAATAACATATTTTTTTTCCTCAGAATTTTATAATTAAATACAAATTTCTAGTACAGAATTGTTATAATTTATATATAATTTAAATGTACATCGTTAAGTTTTCAATTTCATAATTAAATTATGTTTTATTGCCTCGGACATAGTCAAAGATACTGACAAAACAATCTCGTATCAGAAATACCTTGTTGAAAATACTACCATACACCTTCACACGACATATCAATAATAAGTCTTTCTTTTTCACGAGGTTATTTATATATTCAACAAACACTATGTTTCTATATTTTATAACTAAATCATATGTATAAATATATCTCCTTTGTTTTTCTCATTTCATTATTTATATACATACCAATACTTTTATTACATTATTCCTACTTAATTTTACTATATATAGCGCTATTATATCTACTATATATGTATAATATACACATATGTAATATCATATATGTGTTATACATATTATACGTAGAAATCTGCAATCTCATTTACAGGCGGAAGGAAATAATGTGGAATTGTGAATTCTATTTTACGGCTACAAACTCGTCTATTGATATCAAGTTTAAATTTAGACATTTAATATTTTCGTATATCCTTTTAAACATTCGGTTAATTTTCTAGAAATTTAAGATACAATAATGAACTGAAAATTCATTATATATGAGTAATATACGAATCACTATTTATATTTATATACAATCTCCAACTAATATTGACTCTTTACATTGAAGCATTATTAATCGCATGCATTTTACACACACTTTTGCAGTATATGTGTATTCACATCTAGTTATGAAAGCCCAACGATACATATTTTACTACAGATTATTTGAGAATTTAACATTGGAAGAAGGTATATCTAAGATCACCGAGGATAGACTGCTCCCCTACAACGTAATGATGCCATACACTGACTCAGTAAATTATATGGTTCTCTCTAAGAATACTAATTCACCGGCTAATTGCATCAGGTCAACTTCATAACTTTAAAATGTTTTTCCTTTCGCAATCATTGATTTACTTAATGAATAATGTTCTTTTGTCTAAAAAAAATGTTATTAAGATAAAAGATATATTTTACTTATTTATATATATATATTAACTATTAATAATATATTATTAAAACGTACTGAATTTGTAATCATAAATTTAGAATTCAAAAATTATGTTAATTTTTAAATTTTAATAAATATATTTGTAACAAATAAATAAATAGTTTAGAAAGTTGATATTCTAGAATATATAACTTAAATAAATGTTGTGTTTTAAATTCCGATCTCATTTTAGTTTTTACAAATTGGATATAAAGAAATCGATAAAAGAAAATTTATCTTATCTAACTATCATCGAGTATCCTTCATTTATTGTTACATCTCCTGTTGAGCTAGATAATTATAAAATAATTGGTTAGTGTAATTTGTTACATCGCATCTATTCCAATTCATCTGCTTGCTTAAATATTGAACTCATTGTAATCTATCAGAAAAACCGACTGTTATTGAAGAACTGGAGATTATAAATCGTGAATCTAATTTATCCCGGAATAGAAATAAGAGTACAAATCGCAAACCTAATCAACCTGAAATTAAATGCAATACTGAAAAACAACACGAGACTCGGAATGTTAAAGAAGTCCTATCAGCTGGAATGGCAAAATAATTAAACGATTTTTAATAAAGAATATATAGAGATTAACAAAGATTAATAAAACCTATCAATTTTAATAAATTATATTAAATTAAATTTATTTTAAAGACACAATTTTACGGTTGCAATAAAATATCTGAGATAAAAAAAAGTATAAGAAGAATAATATATAAAAAAGTAACTAATGGTAAATTCAATTTGCCAAATATAAAATATGAAATAAATTAGTATAATAGTGTGGTTTAAATTTAATGATTTTGATTTTAAATGAATTATTAATGATCGAAAGTAATGCATATATATAATTATAGTTTTGATATAATTACTCTTTTTACCATATTACATATCTGCATTTTATTGATAAACTAAGTATACTTTTGTTGAAATAAAGGTTCATTATAAAATTCACTAAGTCTGTTGATCCATACGATTATAAATATAGTTCTTAAAATAGTAATAACTATTATAGAAGTTTGATTATTTCTAGTGAACATTGTTATATATATGGAATTATTAAGTGTAATAATTATTATAAACATTTTATATAAAATGAAATATAAAGTCATACTATAATTATTATAAATTAGTTTTACGAATATTAATATTAGTACTGATGATTATATCTGTTTACAAATATATCCTAAATTTTGTAATTATAATGGCGTAGTCTTATATTTTGATTACAATTTGAAAAATACATATATATATATAAATCATGTAATTATATTTAGATTTAATTTAAATTTACACTCGATGCACGACGTGCATTGCACGTATTATTTAGTCATATATTGTATATATTACTTTCGTTTATACATTAATTATACATGTGGATATTGTATATGCAGCTATTTATTATAGTCATTACAAATCTTCAAACTTACAACGACCCCAGGTGAAATTTTTTGCAGCTGCTAGTTCTTTTTTCTCCTCTTCTGTCATGTTACATGAAACAAATAATTCTTCTAATCCGGTTAATTTTGGAGGCGAGCCGGAAGAGTTTTCTAATTCTGTTTGGGAATTTTTTCTAGACCAAAGTTGATTATCACTAAAACTTTGTTCGTGTTGTCCTTCTTCACGCGAGGAAAGTTTAGTAGGATCTATGTTTTCTTCACAGGCAGTATAAGATTTATATATTTCGGTAGATAAATCGTCACTTTGAGATTTGACATCAATTTCTTTTACAGATTTTCGTGATTGATTTTTCGAGCATTCTTTAATTTCTGTGTTATGTTCTAAGACAGCAGATGAGGATGAAAAATAATCAGAAATAGCTTTTTCTGTTATTTCTATATTGGATGTAACTGGATTCACATAATGCATATTCAATAGATTCGTCGTTTGACGATATAGTTTATTAGAATGCAATGACCGGGCAAGATTAGTTATATACTCTCTCGAAATAGATTTATGGATATGTTTTTCATATTCAATATTTTGATCGCATATGTTGTTGGTTTCCGTTTTGCGATCTTGCTTACATGGTACTGAATGTATTTCACTTACTATATTAGATCCGATTTCGTTTAACGATTCTGTATCATGAATACTTAAGAGATGAATTGCTTTTTCACATCTATGCAAAGTATGCATATTTTCATTGGAAAGTTTTTCTTTTCTCATTTTTTTACCACTTTCATATATAGATATTTTTCTTATATCGGTTTTAAATTGTATATCTGTCTGTTTTTGAATTTCCGATATGTTTTTTGGGATATTTTTGTTAATATCTATTTTCTTGGACGGGTTTTCAACTCGAATATCAAATTCTTTGGTAATATCTTCATCGGCGACGTTTGAAATAATTTGGCTCACGGATTTAGATACGATACCTTGAATATTCTGATAGTCGGGTGATTTAATATTTGGGGAGCTCTTCGGTGATATTATCTTTGTTTTGGATTCTGCCTTCGAGTTATTCAAGATCGTAGAACTTTTTATTCGAACGTTTGAACGAATATCTCTCGACGATGGACTCTGTGCCGACAACCCCGTTGTAGCACAGATCCTACCAAGTGCACCCATCATGTATTCGTCAGAAATGTTCTTGGTTTTACAGTGTTTCACTTGTATGGATGAACTAGGTTTAGCTACAGTTGTATTCGATGTTTGCGTAGAAGCTCCTACACTTATTGGAAGAGCATTACAAGCCTTATTGGCCGCCAAAGTTATTTGAGATAATATCTTGTCTTTTTTTGCTCTGGCTGCGCCTTCACTGTCTATAATTTCTGTCAGGAAGCGCTGTATTTCTATACTCTGTTGTGTGGAGGCTCCATATTCCGAAACCAAAACACACCGGAAACAAGTATTGTTCGAATAATCTTCACACATTGTTACCAGTCCGGCTACATTTGTTACACCCCTTGCGCATAGCGTCTTTTCTAGTGTCTACAGTTATTAGTATTATTAATATTATTATTAGAATTTTTAGAATAGTATTATTAGAATTATTATTATAAAGAAACCTTATTCATGCCGTTAACCTCCTTAAATTTCATTTTCATTATTCGTTTAGAGAGCTTATGAAATGTACATTTGCTTACAGAAGGTTTAGAATACGATATGGGAGACATGTTATACCTTGTATTTCAATATTGTGATAAGGATACGTTTTTAAATTTGCCGAATATGTTTTAATTGGTTTTTTAAATGTTTGTATAGTATAATGATTTCTTGTTTTTGTACTTTGCGAATTTCTGAATTGATAATTTGTTACAATTAATGTACTGGACATGAGCAACTATTATAATGTCATATTTAGATTAAGAGAAACTTATTATATATATCTAAAACGTATGATATAGGATAGTATATAGGATATATAGGATATATATATATATATATATATATATATATATTTAAATTTACGTTTTATATCTCGAACTTAAATATTTATGTTACAATTGCTAGGTCTTAAATAATATTTAAATTAAAACTATAATTCAATAATAATAATAATACTAGATAACAATGTATTGCATACATACACAGAACACTTTGATCATATGGTATATATAGTAAGTATTATATTCATGAGAACGAACTCCTTGCAATTATAAATGAAATTGTTGATGCATATTTAAATATATATATATATATATATATATATATATATATATATATATATATATATATATGTAGTTACTAGACTACTTTACTATTATAATATTATGCGTTTAGTTAGTGTTTAGTTAAGGTTTTGGATTTAGTATAGTCATTAGGTTTTAGTTTCATTATGAGTATATTTATTGGTTCGAATTTATGTTTAGTTTCGGTTTTTTTATTTCAAAGCTGTTTTTGTATTATTTATTAAAATTACTAATAAATGAATATCGTTGATTAGTAATCAATGATTACCGATCATCGCCAGTTTTAAGACAACTATTAATATATATATATATATATATATATATATATATATATATATATATATATATATATATATATATATTATATATATATGTTATGTATATAATGTTTATAATTATATAATCTGATTAATCTAATTATATATGCTAATTTACAACTAACGTTAGGAAGATACGTGTTGTGTATATGGGAATGTTCTTGTGTTGCTTTTAGATCTCGCAATAGTAACTCTAAAATTATAAAGTGAAAACTTATTTTATTAATTATTTTATTTGACAATTAAATTATTATAAAAATAGTAAATTATTTAATTACATCGTTATTTGCAATTAGTGCATTTAGAAATGAAAAAAATTAAAAATAAATATTCTTATTCAAATAACAACTAATTTTTAATGACCAATGTTTTGATTTCCATCAATAGGTCTTACTAGATATAACAGTGGCATATGCTATATACTATATAGTACTAGGTATAATAGCCAATATAATAGTGGGCTATTGTGCACATATCCAATACACGTATATACGCGTTCAATATTTATATATGTGTGAAATGAAATTTTAATTTTAGAAAAATATATAATAATATATAAAGAGAGAATAGCAGTATATTTACGGTAGTTGTGTGTAGTTACACTTTATACCATAACCATAATCTTAAAAGAAATAAATACTGATACAAATACAAAATAAATAAATAAAAAAGTAAAAATATAGTAGAGCCACCCAGATTTTATAAACATTCTGATTTTATTCACATCGGATCTAATACATAAACAGCTATATCCATAGAAATTATCGTGTCTTTATTTATTAACGTCTTTAAATCCCAGCGAGTGGGCGACATGAATACATTTATGAGATACATTTTATGTACCCAAGTAAGAGTTTTCTAGGGATTCACCTTAGTTATATGTGCGACGGCTAGGGTTTCCTAACACAAAAAGCAAATCGGCATTTAGGACAAAATGCTCAGCACTTCAAAGGATATTATTTAACCAGGCCAATGATCAAATTACAATGTACCTAAATGTATGCTAGATCTTGACCCTACACGACACAATATGAACCATGTTGTTTTGTAAGATATTCGTATGTCCTTTTGTTGTTTCAAAGTGATCTAGTAAAATATGTATGAGCTAGTATAAAAGCATACTATGTATCGAGATAGATAAAAGAATAATAATATATCCATGAAAGGGTTACAGGTTATGTAATGGTTACGAATCTGAATTTAGTACCAAGTTGTGTAAATTAATCAATTAATTTAATTTAAGTTATCAGCTAGTATTAATTCTTATAAAATAATTTAAGTTTTTTAATGCTTTATTTTTGTATTATAATCTATTTAGATTCACACACACATATATATATATATATATATATATATATATATATATACATATATAAATATGTATTTATAATAACTAGTTCTTTAATAATCTTAGGAACAATTGAAAATATTAATTACAAATTATTCATCCCGAAATCTAACATTTTACATATAAGTAAAGATTAACTTGGGCTCTTAACACTGTACATCCCAATAACACTGGTTACACTGTACATCATACAGTGTACAATGTACACTGTTAACAGTGTAATCAGTGTTATTACTCATTAGTAGGTCATTGATGTTATAAGTACTTTTACAAATTTCAAAGAAAATGACAAATATTGCATATTCTTTATTTATCACATAGATTTGTATATTTAAATTACCGATTACATATTTTTAAATAAATGAATTAATGATTTAATAAGATGTATCCTTATTTTGTATCTGAATATTAAAAGTTAACGTATTATTATAATTATTATCATAGCATGTTATTATAATAATAATATAATAATTATATTTACTATAATATATATATATATATATATATATATATATATATATATATATATATATATAGACCTCCTATTACGGGCAAATACACCCTCAATGTATATTTTTTGTATAACCAGACAAATACACCCTTTTGAATAATGATTGGTTTTAGTCGAAAATTTACATTCGGGCTACTATTAGGTTAATAAATAATGCCTGGAAATTTGAGAAAGAATAAATCATTATTTTCTGATATACATGTTTTGGTGGGTGTTTCCATGTTCGTCATCTCCTATTCACGACAAATACACCCACCTGATTTTCCAATATAAAACCAGACTAATACACCCTTTTAATACATTACACTATTACGGAGTAATACACCCAATAACACATTCATAGATTTAGATGCATTAATAGATAATCATTATTTATATATATATTATATTTTAATATTATATATTTTTAATTGTAGCCTAAATAATTCCAATTTATTTAAATATTAATAATATATTAACTATTACTAATATTTTATTATAAAATATTACTAAACCATATTCAAATACAAAGATATGGTATTATATATTATATTATATAATTTAATAGTATACTATCAAACTACTATCATAATCAGAGATTTAATTTGTAATCTTGTCGATTACTTATATACATTATTATATTTGGAAATATGGCATATGAAATAATCCTCATAATATAATATACAATATTTCCTTTTAACTTTAGCTGCTGAATATAAATTTAATATATACATATATATATATTATATTGCTATATTTTTGATTATAAACAAAATTTATATATTTATAGAATATAATTTCAAAAGTATACTTTATAATATAAATACATTTTTATTTTATGAATAGGTATTTTACTAAAATGTATTTAATGTATAATTGATATCTAATAACAAACTAATATATTAATTATTAATAAATCGATTATAAATATGATGAACATAATAAGCGTATGTTTTTATATGCATATTTTAATTACAATAGTATATATATTTATAATATAGAATTCACTATATTTTACTTTTATACAATATATAATAATACTTTATTAATTATAAATTATTATCATGTATTGTATAAAATATACGATATATGTTAACAGAATGTATTCTATATAATATAATTTAAAGTATATTTTTATAATTATGAAAATATAATAATTTGTTTATTTCTACATTATATAATGACAACGAATACATGAAATATCTATAATTGAAGTGATTAGGTTTATCAATGCAACATGTATAATATAATTTCTATTCGTGTATCTAATTCAAAATATTTATTTCAAATTCGTTATATTATAAAATATGTGTATTGCATATGCCTTATAATTTATAAAAAAAACGATGGTTGTAAATGTATAAATTGAATTATCAGTCTAGATATAGATAGTTATCTTTATGCAAAAAATATGTAATAGTTTATATTGAAAATGATAATTACCATTATTTTTTTGGGGGAAATACAATTTTTTTTAAATCCCAAAATTTGGAGTAATCTTCGAGTAGTCATACATTTTGACAAAATCTTCGATATCGTAGTAGCAGGGATAGTTGCTAGCGCTCCGCGCTTGCTGGGATTTTCTGAAGTCGCATTATATTATGGGGGATACTCGTATGTATAAATATGAGTAATGTCAGTATATAGTATATCTATAGGGGCAGCATCTTATATTAAAGCTTCAATATAACTAGCTCGGACACGGGCATTTTATTTTGACTTATTTTAAGTTATACCAATTATTGTTAAGTATTATAAACATTCATAATATTAGTACTTCGTGATACATTTGAATAATTATGGTGTTTATAAAGTATTTTTTATATCAAATATTATTTACAAAATCTTTATAATAAAATATATAACACGTGTTATGTATAATGCACATTGTTAAATATAATATTATATATGTAATAAATATACTATGAACATTTTATAAACATGTTATTAACATACTATTAAAACAAATGTTTTATTTACAATATTGCATATATATTTATATTACATAGTATACACTATGTATTACTGTATCTTATATTATTTTATTACTATACATTAATGTATCTTATATTATTTTATTACTAGATTGTTTTATAATAGTTTTTCATAGTGATATTGTAATATTTTATTTTTGTATAGAAATAATAAGATATGTAATTATATAAAATATATATTTTATAACAATTACAAAAAAGTCTCATTTGTCGTGTAGGTTAATGCGCTGTAAATTTTCATTATTGCGTTATGTAGAATTACATCTAATTAAATATTTTTAATGATCCTAGGTTCAAATCTCTCTTGTAATGCTTTGAATTAATATATCAATTAAAAAAATATTTGATATCACTATTAAAAACATATTTAAATGTAAATGACAATACATAACAAGGATAAATTGTTTTACCTATGTTAATTTACATCAAATATTGTTACATATTATATCCATTTATAATATTAGTACTTATAAGTACTATAAGTATAATTATAATCATGATATATCTGATTAACTATGGTTATTGTAAATTTTAAATATTTTTTTATAAAATTGTTACCATAAAATATATAACATATACGATATACATGTAATAAATATACTATGACAATTTTATGAATATGTTATTAACATACTATTAAAACAAATGTTTTATTTACACTATTGTATATATATTTATATTACATAGTATACACTATGTATTACTGTATCTTATATTATTTTATTACTATGTATTAATGTATCTTATATTATTTTATTACTAGATAGTTGTATAATAGTTTCTCATAGTGATATTGTAATATTTTATTTTTGTATAGAAATAATAAGATATGTAATTATATAAAATATATATTTTATTACAATTACAAAAAAGTCTCATTTGTCGTGTAGGTTAATGCGCTGTAAATTTTCGTTATTGCGTTATGTAGAATTACATCTAATTAAATATTTTTAATGGTCCTAGGTTCAAATCTCTCTTGTAATGCTTTGAATTAATATATCAATTAAAAAATATTTGATATCACTATTAAAAACATATTTAAATGTAAATGACAATACATAACAAGGATAAATTGTTTTACCTATGTTAATTTACATCAAATATTGTTACGTATTATATCCATTTATAATATTAGTACTTATAAGTACTATAAGTATAATTATAATCATGATATATCTGATTAACTATGGTTATTGTAAATTTTAAATATTTTTTTATAAAATTGTTACCATAAAATATATAACATATACGATATACATGTAATAAATATACTATGACAATTTTATGAATATGTTATTAACATACTATTAAAACAAATGTTTTATTTACACTATTGTATATATATTTATATTACATAGTATACACTATGTATTACTGTATCTTATATTATTTTATTACTATGTATTAATGTATCTTATATTATTTTATTACTAGATAGTTGTATAATAGTTTCTCATAGTGATATTGTAATATTTTATTTTTGTATAGAAATAATAAGATATGTAATTATATAAAATATATATTTTATAACAATTACAAAAAAGTCTCATTTGTCGTGTAGGTTAATGCGCTGTAAATTTTCATTATTGCGTTATGTAGAATTACATCTAATTAAATATTTTTAATGATCCTAGGTTCAAATCTCTCATGTAATGCTTTGAATTTTTATATCAATTTAAAAACATATTTGATATCACTATTAAAAACATATTTTAATGTAAATGACAATACATAACAAGGATAAATAGTTTTACCTATGTTAATTTACATCAAGTATTATTACCTATTATAACCATTTATAATATTATTACTTAATCATGATATATCTGAATAATTATGGTCATTGTAAATTTTAAATATTTTTTTATAAAATTGTTACCATAAAATATATAACATATACGATATACATGTAATAAATATACTATGACAATTTTATGAATATGTTATTAACATACTATTAAAACAAATGTTTTATTTACAATATTGTATATATATTTATATTACATAGTATACACTATGTATTACTGTATCTTATATTATTTTATTACTAGATAGTTTTACAATAGTTTCTCATAGTGATATTTTATTTTTGTATAGAAATAATAATATATGTAATTAAATAAATATAAAATATATATTTTTTTAAATTTACAAAAAGTGTTCGTATGTCGTGTAGCTTAATGCTCTGTACGTTTTCTTTATATATATATATAAAGGAAACGTACAGCGTATTAACGTATACGTTATGTAGAATTACATCTAATTACATATTTGTAATGATCTAGGTTCAAATATATCTTGTAGCGCATTGAATAGTCGCTATATTTGTAATACAAAAATTATATATTTATTTACTGTTACAATATTAAGTTTCATAGTATTTGTTTTCATTATACATAAATGAGTTAAATTTTTCTATAGATATATTATTAACTAGGTATTAAATAATAAGTGATACATATATCTCAAAAATAGTAGCTTCATAATAATTAAGTTCGATATAATTTTCATGGAAATAATATATTAATTGAAAACGAGTTCATAGTAAAATTAATTATAAATATACTTCAACTTGATCATTTTTATGATTAAATAAATTTTTTTTAATATTGCAAAATTTTTAATTGATCACGGGTCCATAACTCAGAAAAAGTTATTAATTTTAAGAATCTTACAATATATTATCTAAAATTATAAATAAAATCGAAATATGTTTAAAATATTTTGTGCTCGATAATTCTATATTAATTAAATTAATTATGAGTTGTTAGATATTTATGAGTTAAATATGTGCATTACATTAAACATATTAAATAAGTAAATTACAATAATTATCAGAAATTAAATTAAATACTGTATTATATTATAACCAAATAAAAAATTATATTGTATATAATGATATTGCTTTATTCTATTAATTTATTTAATGTTCTTATATTAGATTTTAATACATTATTGAATTTCGTTCGGACTTTTAAATATATTTCTTCCTCGGAAAGTTTTAATAAACACGGTGGAGAATATATTTTTAATATTTCTATTATTTCTTGCTTTCCTGAAAATTTTTAATTAACTATTTGTAATTATCAGTATTAAAATTAAATATGAATTATACATAAATTAAGAATAATTTTTATTTGCATATTAATAACCTGGCATTTTTTTTTTTAAATGATATAGAATGTTCCGATAATTTCTGAAATTCTGTTTTATTCCATTTGATATTTACAGCTGTTTGAAATAATGATGTGTTTAATTATATATTTATATACATATATATATTATACATAATTAAATATTTTTAAATTGTATTTATATACCTTTTTTGATTTTTTTGATATCATCATTTTCACAGTAACTATACTCATCATTATTTATTTCATCTTCAACACAAATATTTTTGATAGATGGATTTCGTGAAGTTTCTCCTGGCGTATCATCTGAAATGAAATATAAGTAGATTACATGCATACACACATGTATATATAAGTTTGAGTATATGGGTGTGTGAATTAAATCATGTAAGGTATTTAACTCGGTCAAATAGTCGATACTGCTATATAATAATGTAATGTTCCTTATACTAAGCTTTCATATATATGGTCAATATATATAGGCCAATATAAATAATAAATCTGCATTGATTTATTTGTATGAATGAATTTAATTTTTTATAAAACAATTAACTTGTATTAAAGCAATTACATTTTATTTAATTATATTTTTTTATTGGTATGAAATTTATTACATATGTATGTTACATATGTAAGTTTGAGTATATGGGTGTGTGAATTAAGTCATGCAAGGTATTTAACTCGGTCAAATAGTCGATACTGCTATATAATAATGCAATGTTCCGTATACTAAGCTTTCATATGTATGGTCAATATATATAGGCCAATATAAATAATAAATAATAAATCTGCATTGATTTATTTGTATGAACGAATTTAATATTTTATAAAAACAATTAACTTGTATTAAAGCAATTACATTTTATTTAATTATATTTTGTTATTGGTATACAATTTATTACACATGCATATGTAAGTTTGAGTATATGGGTGTGTGAATTAAATCATGTAAGGTATTTAACTCGGTCAAATAGTCGATACTGCTATATAATAATGTAATGTTCCTTATACTAAGCTTTCATATTTATGGTCAATATAAATAATAAATCTGCATTGATTTATTTGTATGAATGAATTTATTTTTTTATAAAAACAATTAACTTGTATTAAAGCAATTACATTTTATTTAATTATATTTTTTTATTGGTATGAAATTTATTACACATGTATATGTAAGTTTGAGTATATGGGTTGGTGAATTAAATCATGTAAGGTATTTAACTCGGTCAAATAGTCGATACTGCTATATAATAATGCAATGTTCCGTATACTAAGCTTTCATATGTATGGTCAATATATATATATAGGCCAATATAAATAATAAATAATAAATCTGCATTGATTTATTTGTATGAACGAATTTAATATTTTATAAAAACAATTAACTTGTATTAAAGCAATTACATTTTATTTAATTATATTTTGTTATTGGTATGAAATTTATTACACATGTATATGTAAGTTTGAGTATATGGGTGTGTGAATTAAATCATGTAAGGTATTTAACTCAGTCAAATAGTCGATACTGCTATATAATAATGTAATGTTCCTTATTATAAGCTTTCATATGTATGGTTAATTAGTGTATTTAATATACGCAAAACTATAAATAATATTCAAGTATATAAGAATGATAAATTTCATATCATTAATAAAATTAATAATACAAATAAAAAATATAATTATCTATTACATTATTTTTATAAATGTATTGATTTATCATAAATTAATTGAATTAGTTATTCATTAGCGCTAAATATACGATTTTTAATTAGGTCAGGTTTCATAGGTATATATTTAAAACTATAAATATACATACTCATCATAATATAAATATTAAATAACGTATATTGTAATAATTACATTGTTATATTTCATTCTCAATTATTAATTCTTTATAATTTTAATAATTGTAATAATATAATTTAATATCAATCAACTATAAAACGGCATGAGGTATTATATATAATATTATCAATACTATTAATTATATTAAATATATCTATATTTTAAAAGATATATATAATACAAATATATATAATAATATTAGTATTTTACTAACATAATTCATTATAAAAATGTAATTTTAATTAGATAATTTAAATAAATTACAACTCTACAATATATAGTCTTGAATAAAAATGAATGACGGAAGTTTATTTTTATTTACAAATAATAATAATTAATAAAAATTATAATCTTTGTTCCTTTTTAATTTAAAAAAATATATATTCCGGAAATGGAAAAAATAGTCTCTTAATAATACATTTTTCTAAAATTTGTAATAAAATAGATTTTTTTTTGAAAATAAAGATAAAATATGAAATATTAATATAAAAATTCTTCATCAAATAAAATATTAAATATGTATCCATTTTCATATGAAAAAATGACTTTATAATATGGGTGTATTAACCCGTTTTACATATTTTGAGGATATACATCATCAATAATGAACCTTATATATTTCCATAAGTTATCGATAAAATAATATAAATTAAAGGTATACATGAAGTATAGCTCATCTTTTATAACATATCATAATTGCAATATCTAAAACGAACACTATCATGTTAAACTATGTAGCTGACATGGAAACATCCGGTATATTGGATGTTTCTATATTGAGGGTGTATTAGTCTGGTTTTTTTTCCTGATTTGTCTGTAATTGTCTGTGTTAGTATATATATATATATATATATATATATATATATATATACATTTATTCATCTATTTAGGATTTGTTTATAGTATGATATTACGTGATAATATATATAACTTTACTAAGATATTAATTGATGGTAGTATAACAAATACTCCTTAAGTAAGCGTAAGACGATGTGAAAATAAGACTTCTGCTTACTACTACCGTCACATTACTGGTTCCCCATAGATACATGATCTACCGCCGACAATTGCGAATAGGTCATACAATGTACGTTGTACAATGTACGGTGTACATTGTACACTGTACAATGTACGTCGTACACTTTACAATGTACGTCGTACATATTTCTAAATGTGTTTGTAATAATCATTTAACTTGCAAACTTATATTAACAAGTAATGTATTTAATATCATATATATATACCTTAGGAAGACCATTCATTACATTAGTAGGATAATAAATCTACCCCATAAACTGCAATGTATATATGCCATGTATTACGCTAATTGCAGCATTAAATAGTATAGTTGAGTATATTGTGGTTTTATATGATATGTAAAATTAAAAGTATATCCTATTAAGTTTACAAATATAATAAAGATATATGTGAGGAGATATATAATATTTATTAGGGTTTTGATGACGTGATATCCATATAGAATTTTCATTACTATTTTAATTGTTCAAAATGTATTTTTTATATATAAATATTTTCTTAGAAACATTTCAAACTGATAATTATAATTTAGATTTGGACAATATAGGAAAGTGAGAGGATGTAATTTAATGTATATTCAAGCATATTTACACATGTATACAAAATTAAAAAATATAGTTCAAATGTATTGATATTATATTAATAGCAATGCACCTAACTTAGTACAATGTACCTATTGTTTGTATAGAACAATGACTTTTTATTTTCAACTTTACAAATATACAAAATAATAAAAAAAATCATTTTCGGTTATATAAATACTTGATAATTATTAAAATAATACATTGTATAGTAATTCCTGTTTTTAACTTGAAATTGTAACTTTCACATTAAAATTAGAGTAATTAAAATATAATTTGGATGCTTATTCAACAGAGTAAAAGTAGATTATAGTAATTCAAACAATTATCTATTAACCAGTTAATTTAAATAAACTTGTCGTGATTTTGAATGATCAGAATTGAGTATACTCATATAAATTGAGGGGATTATGGTTATATATTATATGCATTGATATAGTGAGTTGTCTACTATGAAATGTCCTAGTGGGAAGATGAGTTTATTAAATATATATTACGATTACTGATGAACTGTTGACAAAAATGTTCTCTTATTATAATCTCATAATATATTATTAGTTGTTTTTAAGAAATTTGCTACTTAAATTAAAACTTTAATATTGTAATCTAAACGTAGCCGGGTTTATAATGTTAAATATAAAGATAAATCACAACGTAGGGGTTATTTATTGAAAGATTAAAGCCGTCGACGTCGCGAGAACAAAAGCGAGAACGAAAGCGATCACTTGAAGCGATGAGAGCGAAGACAGGATGCCGTACAGAACTTGAAATCATAATATTCGTAAGGTACCAAGCCAGTGATATCATTGGCACATTCATAGCATCGTTTGGTCAGACTCTCAGCCAGCGAATGCTTCTGTACAATGTGTGGTGGTCAAGGGGTGAATCAACTGAACGTCTACGTTGACAAACCTTTACTATACGTAGGTGTAACATTTAATATATTAATTATTATTAACTTTTTCCGAGTCTGCGAGTTTAAGAAATATTTTCTTTTCTGCCTCTTCCTTTTCAAAAGAATTCACAATGACTTTATTTTCCTGTATATACATTTCAATTTAATAAATCTATTGTTAAAATTAATCAATTTTCAAAATAAATGGTAAATAAAAAATTGAAATTTACTTTTTGTTTTTCCTTCCTGACTTTCTTTTGATATCTTCTTTTGCTAGCATCCTTGATCCTTTTCGCTTCCTGTTCATCGGGATTGTAGCCATCCGGAATCTGTTTATGGATAGTTTGCGGTGTCAATAACGAATATTATGAGAGAGTGATAAATAGAGAGGGAGGAGTAGAGAAGGAGGGAGATAGAGAATAAAAGAAATAGAGATTAAGGGGAGACCTCAGTGATTGCATTGTAAAGAATATGTCAATATACTCGATACTTGGAACTGTGCCAACAATTTGTCACCTACTTATAGTAAATATATAGATGAGTAGTTTCATTTAGAAAACGCATTAAAATTAAAAAATATAAAGGTTTTATACAAAAAATGTATTAGATTTTTCCCTAATTTATTATTTTCAAAACCCTTATAAACATACAATTTATTCAATTTATATTGATTTTACAATCTGAAGTTTTACAAAAGTATTAATAACATATAAATAAATTTAAATAGTAAATCAAAATAAAATTAGTAAACATTTTTTAATTGATATTTGATTGCGGTTTCCCCTTCAGAAAGAGAAAGAGAGAGAAATAGTGAGAGAGAGAAAAAGTGAGAGAGAGAAAAAGTGAGAGAGAGAAAGAGTGAGAGAGAGAAAGAGTGAGAAAGAGAAAGAGTGAGAGAGAGAAAGGGTGAGAGAGAAAAAGTGAGAGAGAGAAAGAGTGAGAGAGAGAAAAAGTGAAAGAAAAAGTGAGAGAGATAAAGAGATAAAAAAGCAATGTAGAGTGTAGTAACCCTAGCGGCAGTGTAGTCAAACTTGTCGGGGTTTTCATAACGAAATAATCGCAGACGGTTCCTAGTGGTGCGGTTACCGGTGGCATCATAAGCAGTCTTACCATCACTATCTCTGAGGTGGAGTAGGGTTGTAGAACACCACCACACATAGCTATACAGCGACCTATCTCTTCGATGATCATCCCCAATCGTACCTGGCGATTAAGCTTCCCTAGCATTATACTCGTAATCTGGTGACTCATTCTCTACCCACGCAATGACTCACCGGAAGCAGGGGTCGGCTCCTCTCGAGAGCAGAGCTGCAGCGACCTCAACATTGCCGGCGACGCAGGCGGTGTGTAGCAGGGTCGTAGCGGGGTCACCAAACTCGGAACTTAACACGGCGTCGAGGTCTCGCAACTCGGTGTCAACGAGGTACGCAGATATGTCAATTAACGACGTATTCGACACCATCTTGCAACTCGTAAACAAGAGATTGCGAAGTGACAGCTGGTCGTCGGCTATACAATATACATATAATTAATGGATGTAAAGGAGGAGGAGGAGGAGGAGGAGG
>OZ038312.1:19531498-19616645 GCA_964035775.1 Osedax frankpressi | reverse complement strand
GTTAGTTTTACGTAATCGGCTAATTTGTATTGACCATTCACCAGTCTAGATTTAGCTATTCTATTTATAATATGAATGTATATTATATATTATATATTAATTATAATCTATAATATCAAATATTTAATATCAAATTTAGATTTTCAACAGAATTTTATTATTATTTAATAATTATTTAAAACCTCATGAAGTAGAAACACATTTTATGACGTCAAATCAAAGGAAATATCACAAATTGAAATGTAAAATAAAAATAAATAGACAAATTTGAAAAATATGTTGTTTGCAAAAAGCTATTTGAATTAAAAAATAAATAAAGGTGTCATTTAAATGTAAACAAGTTTTATAACTTAGAGATTTACTATATATCTTACTATATAGCATTATGATACTTATATACAAAATTAGATTTATATTAATGCCTCTATGGGTTTCGATACTATCCAGTGAATAATATATATTATATTCATGAATTGTTTTAGTTTTTTAAATTAACTTAGAATTCAATATATCGTATTATATATATATATATATATATAGTTGTATGTAATTACAAACTACAAACAAATTTGATATCATTGAATTCCTTTACATACATGAACATGTGATATGAGAATGTTATATTACTAATACCTGACTTTGAAGGTATATATTATTCTTTTGTTGTAATTTTATATGTGATTATAAAGCAGATGCCTCATATGCTTACAATTAATTATTATCGTAATAATTATTATTCATAATTGCAGGTGTATTAATTCTATAAATAGATCAGATTTATTAACTCTGATATAATTTTATTCAGATTTTAATCATAAATCTTTAATCGTAAATTTATAATTTTAAATACAGCATCAGAATATAAAACCATTTAAATACAAAACTATTTAAATATATACGGCAAAGTAAAGTTTTAAATATGGTTACATAATTATCCTGC
Source organism: Osedax frankpressi (assembly GCA_964035775.1). Classification (NCBI taxonomy): domain Eukaryota; kingdom Metazoa; phylum Annelida; class Polychaeta; order Sabellida; family Siboglinidae; genus Osedax; species Osedax frankpressi. The sequence goes on along the minus strand of OZ038312.1, from coordinate 19,615,705 downwards.
GAAGTGGTGCTTCCATAAATTGTATTCTATTAAATATTCTGAATTTAACTCATTTAAACCTTTATCACAATGCTTTAAAACAATACTACTATACTAATCTAACATCATTTTCTAACTTATCCTTCTGACATTAACTGAAATTCAAACCAAAAACCCAACTAAAACAAACCCTTATTAAACCTTCTTTCTTAATAAGAAATACTCTCTAAACTTCATCCCTTAAATGTACCCCCTAAACATTACTCATTATACTTTTGTCTTTAATTCTACCCTCGAAACCTTTCAATTATCTCTATTAACTAAATATTACCCCCTAAACATTACTCCCTATACTTTTGTCTTAAATTCTACCCTCGAAACCTTTCAACTATCTCTATTAACTAAATTTCACCCCCTAAAATTTACCTGATAAACTTTACCTTTAAAACAAGACCCTAAAACTTGCCGTAGTCCTTACACACCGTACACCTTAAACATAAGCATACTAGCTACATCCTACCCCCTAAATAAACTTCTTAACCTTATTTCAAAACATTACACCCTAAACCTCACCCCTAACAGTGGTGAGGAGGTCTGGTACTTTGCAAAGAACATTCAGACTGGAGAATGTGGTTATATTCCTAGTAATTATGTCGTTATTGACGACAATAAGCCAGAATCTCAAGAGTTAGTTACCATAGCAACTGTACTTTCTAGATCACTTATTATCGGCATACTATTCTAGATTTGTTCTTATAATCATATCGAGTTCATTTCTTAGTTTCAATAAATATCGTGTTCAATTAGATTTAATTCACCCGGGTAATAAAATACTGAATTACTATGATTACATAATATTACCTTTAACCTTTAAACGATTGTCACTTAGGTGGTTCTTCCCAATAGAGCGTCGAGAGGCTGAGAAACAATTGTTGAAACCTGTTTTAAAAAGAGGAACGTTTCTAATTCGTCCTTCAAATGGAGGCAACAACAAAGGTTTATATAGATATCGTGTACAATGATAGTATATGCTATTTTAAAACTTTTTCCATATTTATAATTTGAATGAACGACTTTCTAGGTAACATATTCTCTCTATAAATCATCTTTATTAGGGATTAAGTTTTTTTTGTTTTTTTCTATATAGTCTGTTAATATTTTATCTATATTAGAATTATATGGCGTTGTTTATAAAATAATATGCTACATCGTAATAATCTCTCAGTTATACGAAAATTTCAGTCTATTCCTTTCTTCCATGTCTTATCATAAATTCATTTAAAATCAATAACATTCATATTATTTATCTATTCGCAGTGACCACATGTAAATACAATGTCCCTATCTATTATCACTATGTATTCATCCCATTTCCTTTCCTTCCTAATAAGCCATGGAAACTCAAATATTATTTTACACTTTTCAAATTTCAGATAATACATTCTTTTCTCCCACTTTTTACTTTCCACGTAATATTTTATTAATAATTGACTAAGGAAGTTTATTCCAATAAACGACCTCAGATCATTGTAACATTTACGTAGTAGAATATTGTCGACGTCAGTTAATTATTCATGTACATTTCTTCATACTATATTGCATAATGACTTTTATTGATCGCCTGACAAAGAAAGTATTTGGTAGAGAAAGATAGATAGTATTTATTTTCTCTAGTTGACCTATAAATTATTTTTACACCACCTATTGTAATTAGACTACCATACAAATGACATATACGTATATTTACGTGTGAAAAATATATTTTATAAATAATTTATTGTCTATTTCATGAATCATTCGAATGACATTCTGTTATTAATAAGCCTTTTTAATTGTAATGGAAAACAGCCAAATTTGATATATTGATATATATATTTTATATATATTGCATATGATATTAAAATAACATTTAATAATGTATATTTATGAGTTATAATTAAGTTTGATAAAATTTTTTTTAATATATGCACAAATTTACAATTTGTCGGAAAGTTATTAATTCTATTTATTGATTTACTATTAGGTATTATTCTTATTTATATTATATCTTACTTACTTATATTATATATTACTTACTTGTATTATATATTACTTACTTATATTATATATTACTTACTTATATTATACATCAGCAATACTTTTCTAGATCAAATCTAATTATACATTAGTTTCCAAATTGTGAAATTCATAATTCAAATTTGTTTCCAATTTCGTCCTATCAATCTTTTAAATGTTCATTATTTGTAATTATAAATGATCTTAAATAGATATTTCGTAAATATATTAATTAATTTTTATTTATATATATTTAAATTTTTTTCTAAATTGCTACAATTTAAATTTATGGCAAAAAGTTGATATTTTGTATAAAAACCTTATATTTAGTTTAATACATTTACTTTTTAATCTCACAACTTCTCGATTGCCAAATTACAAACAAAAACATATAAACTCTGCATCTGTACTTTAGTAGACCTAATATCTCATTGGATAGAATGTGAATCTAACAATATATAGATTTACAGATTTGTATAGAAAATAATGTAAATAAAATTCATCGCGATGTAATAAATTTTAAAATTCTTTCAAATGTTATATAACAATTATCATTATGTAATAATTTAAAAAACCTTAGATGTGCGAATACAAATTTAAAAATAATACAAAATAAATAATGGAATTAAAAATGACCTGGATTTGCTAGATTTCTAAGGGAAACTGTTATGTACAGTATAAAATATATTAATACAATTATAAATATATACTATAGTAGGTATTTATAGTTTAATATAACAATAGTGTTTATATAAACCGAATGATAAAATAATGGCTCATGAAATGCTACAATCATTTGTTAGGTTTTATAAATGTTTAGTCCATATTCAATGACTCACTTTTAGTTTGAAAACGAATCCTTTTTTATTTGTATTAACCACTCTAGCTCCACTATCTTTAATACCTTCTCCTACCACCTTATCCTTAACCTCTGAACTCTACCTTTCAGCGCGGCCAAGCTATGCCCTGTCCATACAAGATATCGATGAAAAGCAGTCGAATAGACCCGCGATTAAACATTACAGACTACGACTTATGGACAATGGATTTGAATGCTACATCAATCATACCATGGTATTCCACTCCCCGCAAGATCTCATCCACCACTATTCAGGTAGTCGACCGGCCTTTACACCCTCACCATATACCCTCTACACCCTCTACACCCTCTACACCCTCACCATACACCCTCACCATACACCCTCTACACCCTCTACACCCTCACCATACACCCTCACCATACACCCTCACCATACACCCTCACCATACACCCTCACCATACACCCTCTACACCCTCTACACCCTCACCATACACCCTCACCATACACCCTCTACACCCTCTACACCCTCACCATACACCCTCTACACCCTCTACACCCTCACCATACACCCTCTACACCCTCTACACCCTCACCATACACCCTCTACACCCTCACCATACACCCTCACCATATACCCTCACCATACAACCTCACCATACACCCTCTACACCCTCTACACCCTCACCATACACCCTATACACCCTCTACACCCTCACCATACACCCTCTACACCCTCTACACCCTCACCATACACCCTCTACACCCTCTACACCCTCACCATACACCCTCACCATACACCCTCACCATACACCCTCACCATACACCCTCACCATACACCCTCTACACCCTCTACACCCTCACCATACACCCTCACCATACACCCTCTACACCCTCTACACCCTCACCATACACCCTCTACACCCTCTACACCCTCACCATACACCCTCTACACCCTCACCATACAACCTCACCATACACCCTCTACACCCTCTACACCCTCACCATACACCCTATACACCCTCTACCCCCTCTACACCCTCACTATACACACTCTACACCCACTACACTCTCACAATACATCCTTTACACCCTCTACACACTCAGTGTACACCATTTACACCCTCACCATACACACTCTACACCCTCTACACACTCATCATACACCCTTTACACCCACTATACCCTCATCATACGCACTTTACACCCACTATACTCTCACAATACACCCTTTACACCCACTACACCCTCACCATACGCACTCTACACCCTCTACATATGCATTGTACACCCTTTACACCCACTATACCCTCATCATACACACTTTACACCCACTACACTCTCACAATACACCCTTTACACCCACTACACCCTCATCATACTCACTTTACACCCTTTACACCCTCACAATACACAATTTACACCCACTATACCCTCACAATACACACTTTACACCCTTTACATCCTCACAATACACACTTTACACCCACTACACACTCATCATATACACTTTACACCCACTACACCCTCATAATACATACTTTACACCCATTAAACACTCATCATATACACTTTACATCCTTTACACCCTCACAATACACACTTTACACCCATTAAACATTCATCATATACACTTTACACTCTTTACACCCTCACAATACACATTTTATACCCACTACACACACATCATACACACTTTACACCCACTACGCACTCATCATACACCCTTTACATCTTCTACACCCTAATCATACACACTACAAATCCTACACTATTCAAAACCGCATACACACACATACACACATACACATACCCATACACAAACACACACTATTAGAATTCACACACACACACACAACCCACTACAATTCATATAAACAAATACCTCAAAACTACCCACACATCATTTCTATATCTTGTCCTTCATACTCCTTCACACTCTTTTACAATTCCCATCTACACAATCCCTCCACCCTTAAAATAATTATAATATTCTCCGTTGTAATCTGAGAGTTAGTTGTCCCTACTTCCCTCATTCCCCACATCTTCAACCCATCCCTTAGAGAAATCTGATGGTCTTTGTTGCCGCTTGACCATTAGTTGTCCACGCGAGCTACAACCCTTTCCTTTCAAGTATTTGGAAGTAGACCGCGATCAGATCAAACTGCAGGGCAAACTTGGCCAAGGAGTTTTTGGGGAGGTGTTCCGCGCCACCTGGTGTCAACAAGTTGCAGTCGCCGTCAAAACTCTAAAGGTTTGTGCTAAGTACCGACGCTAGGGATGTTGTAAACGGTGTTGTTAGCTTACTACCTTCCTCCCACCCTACTACCTCCCTCCCACCCTACATTCCTCCCTCCCACCCTACATTCCTCCCTCCCACCCTACATTCCTCCCTCCCACCCTACTACCTCCCTCCCACCCTACTACCTCCCTCCCACCCTACATTCCTCCCTCCCACCCTACATTCCTCCCTCCCACCCTACATTCCTCCCTCCCACCCTACATCTCTTCCTCTCACCCTACATTCCTCCCTCCCACCCTACATTCCTCCCTCCCACCCTACATTCCTCCCTCCCACCCTACATTCCTTCCTCCCTCCCACCCTACATTCCTCCCTCCCACCCTACATCTCTTCCTCTCACCCTACATTCCTCCCTCCCACCCTACATTCCTCCCTCCCACCCTACATTCCTCCCTCCCACCCTACATTCCTTCCTCCCTCCCACCCTACATTCCTCCCTCCCACCCTACATCTCTTCCTCTCACCCTACATTCCTCCCTCCCACCCTACATTCCTCCCTCCCACCCTACATTCCTTCCTCCCTCCCACCCTACATTCCTCCCTCCCTCACACCTTACATTCCTCCCTCCCACCCTACATTCCTTCCTCCCTCCCACCCTACATTCCTCCCTCCCACCCTACATCTCTTCCTCTCACCCTACATTCCTCCCTCCCACCCTACATTCCTCCCTCCCACCCTACATTCCTCCCTCCCACCCTACATTCCTCCCTCCCACCCTACATTCCTCCCTCCCACCCTACATCTCTTCCTCTCACCCTACATTCCTCCCTCCCACCCTACATTCCTCCCTCCCACCCTACATTCCTCCCTCCCACCCTACATTCCTTCCTCCCTCCCACCCTACATTCCTCCCTCCCATCCTACATCTCTTCCTCTCACCCTACATTCCTCCCTCCCACCCTACATTCATCCCTCCCACCCTACATTCCTCCCTCCCTCCCACCTTACATTCCTCCCTCCCACCCTACATTCCTTCCTCCCTCCCACCCTACATTCCTCCCTCCCACCCTACATCTCTTCCTCTCACCCTACATTCCTCCCTCCCACCCTACATTCCTCCCTCCCACCCTACATTCCTCCCTCCCACCCTACATTCCTTCCTCCCTCCCACCCTACATTCCTCCCTCCCACCCTACATCTCTTCCTCTCACCCTACATTCCTCCCTCCCACCCTACATTCCTCCCTCCCACCCTACATTCCTCCCTCCCATCCTACATCTCTTCCTCTCACCCTACATTCCTCCCTCCCACCCTACATTCCTCCCTCCCACCCTACATTCCTCCCTCCCACCCTACATTCCTTCCTCCCTCCCACCCTACATTCCTCCCTCCCACCCTACATTCCTCCCTCCCACCCTACATTCCTCCCTCCCACCCTACATTCCTCCCTCCCACCCTACATTCCTCCCTCCCACCCTACATTCCTCCCTCCCACCCTACATTCCTCCCTCCCACCCTACATTCCTCCCTCCCACCCTACATTCCTCCCTCCCACCCTACATTCCTCCCTCCCACCCTACATTCCTCCCTCCCACCCTACATTCCTCCCTCCCACCCTACATTCCTCCCTCCCACCCTACATTCCTCCCTCCCACCCTACATTCCTCCCTCCCACCATACATTCCTCCCTCCCACCCTACATTCCTCCCTCCCACCCTACATTCCTCCCTCCCACCCTACATTCCTCCCTCCCACCCTACATTCCTCCCTCCCACCCTACATTCCTCCCTCCCACCCTACCTTCCTCCCTCCCACCCTACATTCCTCCCTCCCACCCTACATTCCTCCCTCCCACCCTACATTCCTCCCTCCCACCCTACATTCCTTCCTCCCACCATACATTCCTCCCTCCCACCCTACATTCCTCCCTCCCACCCTACATTCCTCCCTCCCACCCTACATTCCTCCCTCCCACCCTACCTTCCTCCCTCCCACCCTACATTCCTCCCTCTCACCCTACATACCTCCCTCCCACCCTACATTCCTCCCTCCATATTGTAACCGATGTAACAAAATTCGCTTTTCATCTTTGATCTCTAACCAAGCGACCCCGTTGACCCCTACGATTAGGAAGGTCAAATGTCGCGAAATGATTTCCTCGAAGAGGCCAAGGTCATGCATAAGTTGATTCACCCTAAACTCGTGCAACTCATGGGCGTGTGCACGATTGCCGACCCGCTTTACATCATCACCGAGCTCATGGTGAACGGTTCCCTAGTGGACTACTTGAGACAAGATGGCGGCGTTACTTTACGCTGCGGAAATCTTATCGATATGGCGGCGCAGGTGAGTGCAGCATATCGGGGGCGTGTCTTGGGAGTGGGCGTGGTGTGCAGAGAGATGCGCCTTGTAAGGAGGCGTGTCTTGTAAGGAGGCGTACCTTGTAAGGAGGCATGCCTTGTAAGGAGGCGTGCCTTATAAGGAGGCGTGCCTTGTAAGGAGGCGTGCCTTGTAAGGAGGCGTGCCTTGTAAGGAGGCGTGCCTTGTAAGGAGGCGTGTCTTGTAAGGAGGCGTGTCTTGTAAGGAGGCGTGTCTTGTAAGGAGGCGTGTCTTGTAAGGAGGCGTGCCTTGTAAGGAGGCGTGCCTTGTAAGGAGGCGTGCCTTGTAAGGAGGCGTGCCTTATAAGGAGGCGTGCCTTGTAAGGAGGCGTGCCTTGTAAGGAGGCGTGCCTTGTAAGGAGGCGTGCCTTGTAAGGAGGCGTGCCTTGTAAGGAGGCGTGCCTTGTAAGGAGGCGTGCCTTGTAAGGAGGCGTGCCTTGTAAGGAGGCGTGCCTTGTAAGGAGGCGTGCCTTGTAAGGAGGCGTGCCTTGTAAGGAGGCGTGCCTTGTAAGGAGGCGTGCCTTATATGCTGTATGCGCTACAGTACATCTATAAATAGACTTTTATATAATAGGGAAAATAGAACTCTACCAAAATACCCATAACTCAGCCGATATTAAATAAATCTATATTATATATAATAATATATAATAATATGAAAGATATAATATTGATATATTATATAATTAATTTTGTTATTATAATATACAAAGAAAAAATAATAATATTATTTATACAAATATTTTCTGAAATAAAATCATAACTTCGATAATATTTGATATAATATAAAAAAAAAGATATGTATTAATATATTATTTATAATAATTAAATAGAAAATTGCGTAAATTGATATGATTATATAATAAATAAAGAAAACTTTAGTGAGTTCAAAGATTATAAATAAATAAACAAGCTTTTTGATATTGAAATTTTTTAAAATGAATATATATTCATCTATAATAATATAATAAGAGTTCAGAAAATGTCAGCGAGCATGGAGCATGAGCAAGTGCCTCTCTTACTCTCACGATATCGAATATTTAGTAGCCACAATATTTGACGACTCGTCGAAAACCTCTTTCTGCATATTCTTGCAAATTTTTCGATTTTTAAACAATTTATTTCCCCCCACAAATGTCTTTTTTACCCCTTTTTACATTTCGTCAACATATCAATTGGACATGTTTTTTAACGTTAAGGGATAGTAAATACGGCGAGTTTAGAAGAAAACACATTTTTGAAAAACGACGCATATCTTCAGCTTTGTACGATGTACGCTGTACCGAGTTTTTAAATTTTTTAAATCAGTTAAATTTACTTAATCAACGCTTAACTAATAAAATACTAAAATCTTTACCGAGATTTTTTTGAAAATTCTACGACGGTCACCAAATTCTCCATAGGGTTTATTAAAAGGGGGGATGGAAAAAAAGTTACAAATAATTTGATAAGTATAATTATTTATATTATAATTTTTAAAATGTCTATAAAACCTCAGCTATCTCATTCGATTACTCCAATAATATTTAATATTTACCTTTATTTAAACCTACCGATAGAAAATTGATAAAGCTACAAATTCCTTATAGACATTTATATTCGATAATCCAGTTTTTAGTACAGTAAATAGGTAGTAAAGATGAAAAATCACTTTTTTCGATTTTACATTTTTGGACCCAATTTTCATATATTAATTTAATTATTTTTGATAATATCTAAATCCTATGTCTTAGAGTTCCTCCGTATCTTTCTTATATCGATATCAATATGTCTTATAATAAATTACGAGATAATCGCCGTTATATTTTTAGAAGTTTTTCGAAATAGAAATCAGAGTCTTCAGTAAATTGATGAGTTAAACCGATTTCGATGAATCACGCCATGATCGTAATCTCTATACACACATAGGAATGTATATGTGATACTATGCAAGAGTAAACTTCAATATGAATTTAAATATATATACTGTATAGGACTATTATATCATTATAATATGATATATTATCTGCACTATAATAATACCTATATAACAATGACTATTAAAATAACTCCCAGCATGTAGGATATATGATTTTGGTTTGGGTTGTGGTTTGGGTTATGGTTTGGGTTGTGGTTTGGGTTGTGGTTTGGGTTGTGGTTTGGGTTGTGGTTTGGGTTGTGGTTTGGGTTGTGGTTTGGGTTTAGTTCTGTGTGTGTGTGTTTTTTTAAATAAAATAATATATATTTAATCCCAGTGCTCATATACAATAATTATAATGTTTGAGTTTATGTTTTAGGTTTGGATTCGATTTGTTCTGTTTAGGCTTTTTTTTTTAATAAATTAATATAAATGTTATGTCATTCTATATTCATATATTATAATTACAATGTTTTGGTTTATGTTTATGTAAATATGTAAATATAATTTTTAGATTTGGTTTTAAGTTTAGTTTTAGGTTTGGTTATAAGTTTAATAATGGGTTTGACTTGACTGGACTTCTATACCTTGACACTAATGATCAAAGAATGGCTACCCAACTGCACTAATTTACTAAATATTTAAATGTTAATGTGTTATATATACTAGTTTTATGAGGCTTACGTTATGTTTGAGTATGGTTCTATACATTGTTTGTAATAATTTTTGGATTTGGATTCGGTTTTGGATTTGGTTTTGGATTCGATTTGATATTGGGTTTTATTTTGGTTTGGTTTTGTGTTGGATTTAAAAAAAACTTTAAATGAATCTGATACCAAGTTAAATTCATATAATTATAATGTTTAGGTTCGGGTTTTGTTATTAGTTAGGGTTTGGGTTTGGGTTAGGGTTTGGGTTTGTGTTTTGGTTTAGTTTTTGTTTTAGTTCTATATGGTTTTTTTTTATTAAAATAGTATAAATTTGATGTCAGTCTTTATTAATATATTATAATTATAATATTTTGAGTTTGGTTTGGGTTTGTTTTAGTTCAATAACAATATTTTATGAATAAATTATATAAATTTGATGTCGTTCGATGTTCATATACTTGTAATATTTGGGTTTAATTTTTGTGTTTAGATTTTGGGTTTAAGTTTGGGTTTGGTTTTATGTTTAGGTTTAGATTTAAATCGACTGTGATCAATTTTGATATTTAAATACATTATGGACATCCATAGATTTATAATTTATATAATTATAAATATATACATAAAATATTCTATGACTGAGATTTGCGGATAAAAGAAGGCGTGTCTTAATTGTAATCAACGCGTCGACCAATCAATGCATGAGTCGCGCGAGTTGTATTTAATGAATCTTAAAACTAATTCTTATAATTGTTAATGTCTATTATAAATGTATCGGTATTCCCGCCTAAACTAATATTTATTATATATTGACATCGTCAATGTCTTGCACTTCTTATTATATTATTGTAAGTATAGAGTATAATATAATGTTGTTCTAAACAAAATAATACATTTGATTTAATTTACTATTAAATATGAGTTTTAAAAAGCTTATTTTTGATACTTTGCGTAAAAACAAGATTCTTATATCAAATTAAAGATATTTAAAATATTAAATAAAAAAAAATGTGTGAAATTTTCTCTTCCCATTTATTACTCCCGCCCTGTACCCGATACCATTAATACCGTTCTTACCGTCACTCTAACTACTCAGATTGCGGACGGTATGAATTATCTAGAAGTTAAGAAGTTTATCCATCGAGATCTTCGAGCGGCCAATATTCTCGTGGGAACCAATAACACAGTAAAAGTCGCTGACTTTGGTCTTGCTCGTCACATGATCTGTGATACCGGCGACGATTTTATCTACACTTCGAGGGACGGTTTGATCCTCTATCTAATATCTTTGTTATCTGGTGTCTGTGTTATTCTAGAATGACACTAATAATAGACATTCTTATGTATTCTTTTGAAAAGTGTAATCAGTGTAAAACTATATAAATTCTATTCTATAAAATACTAATATTTATAAATTATTCTAACAAACTACTTTTCACCATTTATAAGAGTAAATATATGCTATTTATTAAATAAATATTTCTTTTAAACTATTAGTTATATCTATTTCAATGTTTATATTATATATTATGTTGTCTGCAATAGAAGATCCGTTTACATCTCTTGAATTAGTGTGAAATCATCGTCAAATCCGATGTTGAAATTTTAAAATATATTTTCAATAGATTCAAACTCCTCGTGTAGAATTATTTTTCCATGCAAATCAAAATCAAACATATTTTATATTTTCATCATAATCTAAATGAATTCAAAGACTTTTAATAATATTCTTATTTATAAATGTTAAATTCAAATATCTCATGAATTTATAATTGAAGTATAATTCAAATATAATCTCGAATAAACATCAGATAGGCTATTACGGGATCCCAAAAATATGAATTATCAAAATAGATATAATAAGATATTTATCTAAAAAACCAAAATAAATTACTTTGTTTTCTGGGTTAACTTAATTCTTTGAATTAAAATCAAATAAGTTTATAAACAATGAAATCACATTGTTATTCAACCTTCGATATTCGAGATTAAATATTTTTCCATTTTAATTTAAATTTAAATATATTTGAACTCTTCTGAAATCACAATGTTGACTATTTTGTATTTTCAGTTCATAATTATTACTGTCGCTAATTTCACGGCATTTTTCTACATTTCTCTTGAGTCTAACATTTTATATTCATCAACTATCTTTTATTTTCTATATTCCTACTTAATAATGCTTATGCAATAACTACTATAATCACACCGTCATCATGATCCAATCCCTTCCCACCGCAGTAACTAAATTTCCCATCAAGTGGACGGCACCGGAGGCAGCCTTCGAACGTCTTTTTACTACGAAATCCGACGTCTGGAGTTACGGAGTTCTTTTACATGAAATATTCACTTTCGGAAGACTTCCATACCCAGGTTTGGTGTTTGGGCGTTTACACACTTACATTTAAACATCTTCTCTGCACTAAATTTACACTTCTGTACGCATTTCTGTATTTTCCGCAATGCTCGATGAAATGAATTCCTTCAATACCATTTGCCCATCTACATCGCAGGCATGACTGGTCAGGAAGTGCTCAGGAAGATTCTGGATAACTACCGCATGCCGAAACCCAACCACGAACGCGTAGAGTGTCCTATTGCCACCTACGATAAGATGTTGGAGTGCTGGAATATAAAACCCGAAGCGAGACCCACATTCAGCCATTTGTATTCCTTCTTCGACGATTTCATGAACACCTCGGACTCCCAATACCGCTAGCCCCACGCAAGACCGTACCCCCACGCTAGACTATACCCCCACACAAGACCATACTCCCCTATCGGTCTTTTACTAGGCCAAAACGCCCCCCGTCATTAGGCCAAATACACACACAATCATACCATGTCAACATTCCAACTTCTGATCACTTGCTTTTCAAGCAGGCCTTTAGCCATCTCTATCATCGCCTATCTAAACACCATGGCTCTTTTTAATATGGAATTTTTTAATGTTTTATAGCACACGTACAAACGAAAATTTGTAAATATCGAAAAGCAGGAGTTTTATTGCATTTCGTGAAACATTATTTGTTACAGCTACAATTTCTAGCTTATTCTATGTTTACTAATTATGTTATCAAATAATAAATAAATAACAGATATATGAATATATAACAGATATATGAATATAAACTTCAATGAAATGTATTAAAACGAATATTTACTGTTGTTTTATTTCTAAAAGTATATAAAAAAGAAATAACATTTTTAATGAATTTATTATATGGACGGCACTTTTCAATGAGGTGAATTTGTAAAAAGGATGTAAAAGCATCTTGATTAAGTATAATCACGTTAAGTATTCATTTAATTATTAATACTAATCGGACCAGCCATAATATTGCATAATAAAGCTCTACAATATAAAATAATATTAAATAAAATTGATATCACAATATTGTAAAAATATAGCAAATTAAATTTGTTCTCTTTTTGAATTCTTTTGTATTTCAATATATTCCTAAATTGATAAAGAAAACATTTAGATGAATTTTATAAAACTATATTCACATTATATTCACATTATATATAACAAATTACCTTAACTTTGTCAAGGATTTGTTCTGCGTATTTGCTACAATCTAATGCCATATCTTCACTATACTCATCGTGAGGTATGCTCGAGTGAAAGTCCATTGGATCTGCATTGTAAAATTTTGAAGATTCTCCGATGATTTTCTATAAATAATAATGTACCGATTAAAATTCAATCCAACAGCGCTACGGAGTTGAAATTGAATATATTTAAAGTTGTGAACCTGTAAACAGTTTGCGAGTTTTCTAATCTCTATGTCTTTAATGGTGGCAGCAATCGACATCAGATCGTGAGAGAAACTCGTTGAGTTATCGGTGAAAAATTGGGCCGCTTTTAATGCCTTCTCCGCAGCCTATGGACGGAGTAGGAATATATATATATAGTATATTACTCGGTTGATTATTTGGGGACTTTGGGATGAAGGTATAATTTAATACCGACTTGGTGAGACTTGAAACATGCCCATTCGTAATTCACGGTTTTCACGTATTCCTCTTGATTTGTGTAATCGTTGTAAGAGGACACCAAGTCAATTTCAGCCTAAAAGAAAATTCTCCGATTTACTAAAACTACGAATCGTTATATAACAAAGTTCTCAGGAAACTTCTTCCAACTTCTAAATTGAAATCTACAGTTCCTAAGTCTCTATTAAATTACTACTATTAAATTCTATCTCTTCGTAGCTCTTCTCCTCTTCCTTGAAACTCTTTACTCTTTCGCAACTTCGTCTCTAAGATCATCCCTCCTGCTTAATCTAAACGTTTACCATATTCAACAATGCCATGCATCCCAAACCTGTTTAATGAACATTGCGGTTCTATCGACTCCTTCGTCATCATTGAAGTCATAACCGAATCCCTTTCTTGCGGGTTTTGCTTTGGCCTGCTGTTCCTTATAGCGACGCCTCTCCTCGCGGTTCTCCTGTAATTCGTAGAGTTCATTAAAGTACAGTTATTATTCTATTTGAAGGTAATAACTCAATTTCAACATTAAGAGTATTTTTATTGTGATACGACGTATCCACAATCTATTGAAAATAAAAATAAGTAAGAATTGATTGTAAAAAAATAATGAAGATTGTTAAAAATTTATAAATAATATTTACTTTCACATTATAAGAATATCATATTTATTAATATATTGATAGTATTAATATCATATAACCTTTGATCGTTTTTGAACTTTTTCAAAGAAATCTTTGTACGATTGATAATAATTAGCTTTAAATTTATCGCTGTGAGCAAAAGGATTGCGAGGATCGATGTTGGAAAAGTCAAAATCTTTAAATTGTTCTGGCCTTGGCAACCCCTACACAATTGTGAATTCAAGATAAAACTATAAATAGAAATAAAATGATGTACACATTTATCATATATATATATATATCTATTCATATATAAAAATATTGTCACAAGTGTCAGTAAATGGCGCTAGTAAAAGTTGACTAACTTCAGTGAGGCGTTCTATTTCCTTGTAAATATGCTGCATGATGATTGTAGAGACTTTGATGTTGTCTGGATTTTTATCAGGATGCCATCTCAACATCAAACGTTTGACAATCTGTAAAATATTTGAATGGATCAAATAATAGCGTTGTTAATAATCGTAATTAACTGTTTATTTTCATTAGCGTGGTTAATGAGTTCGATTATTGAACTAACATTAAATTAACTCGATATATTTAACTAATTAGATTTAACTAGATATTTTGAACTAGATAAATAGTTAACTAGATAACTAATTAAATCTAAGAAAATAATATCTAAAGGTCATTAGATCTTATGATAATGACCTTCCTTCGTTCCTTGTCCTCCAGTTTCCAAGCATCTTCAAGTTGATCACTAACCGCATTCAAATCATCTTCGATGTCGTCGGCCAATTTTTTCATTTCTGCGTGACAATCACTAGTACATTAATTAGTCAATCAGTATATCGTTCTTTGTCATTAAATCTAACAGGACTTAATCAACTAACACTCATTTCACGGCAGCAAAGCTGTTACAATAAAGAGTCTAGGCACATAATCAAGGTGCACCTCGTAAACTTGTGACTTAATGTTAATAGCTCCCGAATCATTTATTAACCGTCTCTCATCGCATCTTTACGTTTGGAGTCTTTGGTTCCGATGAAATCTGCGATTCGGCTGTCATTGCTCGTGGCGTAATGCGTTTTCTCCGCGTCGATTTCGTCTTCGTAGAACCCGCGCTGCGTCTCCTCCCCCTGCGTAGACTCCTCCCCCTGCGTAGGCTCCTCCCCTTCGAGCACATCTTCCCGATCGTAGACACTCGAGTCTTCATCTACGTCCGCCGCATTTCCGTAGAACCGACTTTTATAACTGGAGATTTCAATATCAGGAACGTCATTTGGATTATAGGAATCCTTGTTATCCATTGGATCAATTCCATGTTTGCGACGTAGTCTAGCCTCCTCTTCCCGTCGAGTTCGCTCGAGTTTGTCTCGACGCTTCGCTTCCAGTTTTCGGTCGCGTTGCCGTTGCAAACGGATGTTGGGGGTCGACCTAACGTTCGCAGGAGTACTGCTGTCTCCGTTTGTGTTGTTGAAGCGACTTCGGCGTCGCGATAATAAATCTGAAATAGAGCGGAATGAAATTGCGAGTCAAATCATCAACGAATGGCGGTAACAACGGATTGGGGTGGATACAATTAGGACAATAGTCCTGTAGATTAGTTAGGCTATTATTTAAGGAAATGAGATGTTAATAGTTAATAGAGTTGAGGATGGCAATTATTAAGAATTAATGAAAAGATTCATGTGATCGTTTATCATAAAAAAGTGAATATTCAAAATTGCCAACCCGATTGAAATTCTTTTTCAAACTCTGAATCGGAATCTGAAATATCCGAAATTTGTTCTTTTCTAACTCTTCTAGTTGGGATTGGAGTATGTTTCGGGGTATTGGAACTTGTAGAGGTATGGCTCGCTGTTGGGTTATCAACCATGCTCCTTCTTTTAAAAGAGTGGTTTCGAGAAGGTGTATGGTCACGGCTACCAGGTACTGGAGGTTTCAACTTGTTACTCCTCCTAAATAAATTTATATCGTTACTTTAATTTCAAATTAGAATTATAGATACCACAAATAATATCTTTAGTTATAATATAATATATTTAGTTATAATATAATATCTTTAGTTATAATATAATATATTTAGTTATAATATAATATCTTTAGTTATAATATAATATATTTAGTTATAATATAATATCTTTAGTTATAATATAATATATTTAGTTATAATATAATATCTTTAGTTATAATATAATATATTTAGTTATAATATAATATATTTAGTTATAATATAATATCATTAGTTATAATATAATATCTTTAATCAATAGTTTTATCTATAAAATCGGATATTTAAAAACAAAATTGAAAAAGGGTGAACCGTGATGTTTGAAGTTTATAAAGATCAACACTAGAGACTTGCAATTTCTTTTCATTTCCGGAATCTACAAGATAATGACCAGTGACATATGGAAGGTCATCCACCTTGCCTATCTGTAATGGGATATAAGGATATAATCTATATAGGGAAGGACGAATGTAGGGAGGGTGGGGGAGGAAGGAAGGGAGGAAGGGAGGGAGGGAGGGAGGGAGGGAGGGAGGGAGTGAGGGAGGGAGGGAGGAAGGGAGGGAGGGAGGGAGGGAGGGAGGGAGGGAGAGGGAGATGGAGAGGGAGAGGAAGAGAGAGAGAGAGAGAAAGAGAGAGAGAAAGAGAGAGAGAAAGGGAGAGACCTGGCGTAGGATTCGAATGTAAACATAAGAGTCTTCCTCATCATTCGTATCTTTTCTGTAAACTGCAATCTCTCCAACTTTGAATTCATCATAATCCTAAATGAGAGTGAAAGTTCTAATTTTTACAATTATTTGATCTATGTCCACAGGATAAGATATCCAGGGCATCAGGAGTTATCACAGATCATATCAAATAACTACAAATATTAATACATTAATATCAATTAGTTTTAAAAGTTTAAATGGAAATATTATAGACTTTATTATAAATGTCGAAAACTATGTGATCACTTTGAAAATGTTTTAAATCTATTCGAATGTTTTCAAAATTAATTAAATATATAAATCAATAATTAACTAAATTTAAAAAAAGTTAGAATTTCATAATTAATTTCAGTGATTATATACTTTATTAATAAATGATTATTAGTAAATGTGTTGGAGGGTAATATATGCTTCCTTCGGACAATCTTTAGTAATGTAACATTCGTATAGGTACAAAAGAATATGGAGCTTGTACCGTAGTTAGAAGGTGACGTTGATCGATGGGGAAACACGTTCCGGTCCGGTGAATTTGCAGATGAGGTGATTCATCATCGCGTTGGTTTGCATCGCGGCCAATACGCATGCGATCTAATAAAGGACGTAAATCGCAAAGGGGCGTGGTCAGCATGGCCATGACAACATGAAGAGGTAGACGTACACCCACTAGAGACTCGAGGAGTTCGGAGAGACAGGCTGAGAGGTCGGGGGTCATCGATGTCACCTCGGAGTCCAGGTAGATAATACTATTGCGAATAAATGATTTTGCACTCAATAATGGTAACATTGTGTAAACAATCATAATAAAGTATTCAAAATTATTATATAATATAGGAAATTATATAATATATATAATATTTCAATAAATAAAACAATAATAATATTATTAAGAATAAAAACAAAAGAGTAAAATTTCAATCAACTTAAAAATTAAGTCAACTTTCAGATATGTAATTTATACCTTTGAGTATTCGTTCGATGTAGATAGCATTGGCAACGCCTCTCACTGTCTAACAGCGGTTCACCTTTGAACTCGAGATATGTGTAGAGGTCGCAAACCGCGTGAACTTTGACATCGCGTAAACGCATTTCAATGGCTTTGAAGTCTAGGCCGACAATAGACTCCTAGAGTAACGAGAGGCGAGAGTTAATTAAATGAGAAGGCATAGGAGAGAGGAGGAATAGGAGAGAGTAGGCATAGGAGAGAGGAGGCATAGGAGAGAGGAGGCATAGGAGAGAGGAGGCATAGGAGAGAGGAGGCATAGGAGAGAGGAGGCATAGGAAAGAGGAGGCATAGGAGAGAGGAGGCATAGGAGAGAGGAGGCATAGGAGAGAGGAGGCATAGGAGAGAGGAGGCATAGGAGAGAGGAGGCATAGGAAGGAGGGGTATTGTATGCTGGGCCACGGATATAGAGTGAGGAGATATGGGTACGAGTGATGAGGGTGGAGTTTGTTATGGTGGGACGGGGCTATAGAAAACTGAAAACTTTTTGAGAGTTCATTCGATGCTTCACAAGTCTCAAAATAGCCGACGCAAATTTAATTGAATTAAATCTTTGTTTCAGAGAAGTTGAGATACTTCCTGTGAAAAGTTTATTGTTCAACATTCATATCGTAATAAATCAGTTCAATACGTACAACCTATTTTAAAGTTTACACATAACTATCCAAATGCTAGGATATGAATTGTACGAAATCTCAGTTCAAAATGTTTACGCATGCTACCAGATAATGTAACTATTATAAATTTATGAACAACTTAAAAATTATAATTTGATATAATAAAGAAATATCAAAGTGGTCTGGATTATTTTGTTGGTAATTTGTATACTTAGTAAAAGTTCAAATCGGGTTTTACCTGTCGAATCGGAATCCTTGTCCGAATCCAAATTGATACCGAATCTTTCCTCGATCAGAGAGGTGAGAGGTCGCGGGCGAAACGACTCCGGCAACGTCACGAAGTCGCTATCGCAGAGGTCGTAGTTCGATGCTGGTGCCATGAACCCTCGAAATGAGGTCAAAGGTTTCGTGATCCGAAAAGAAATTGCTGCATCATCGTCGAAGAGTAAGAGTTGAGAGTTCACCTGTAATGATTACCAAATATTACTAAATGTTTCCATTTCAACATAAAATACTTGAAAAGCGGTATCTGAAAGTTTTCCTGCGCTTATATTTTAACGCATAGATAAATATCAATTGGTGGATATCGCACCAGATGATTATTGTCGCTTATCAGGAAGAGTTGCGGAGCCTGGGTATCGGCGTCGGAAAGAGAGAAATCCGATTGGCTTACGGAGCCGACAAATCCGCGAACGGCGAGACGAACTCGTCGTGTTTCGCTTTCACTAAGTTCTCTTTCACCTATATTCGAAAATGTATGCGACTATATATATGTGTATATATATATATATATATGTATATCTATATACATATATATATATATATATATAGATATATATCTATATATATATAGATATATATTATATATATATATATATATATATATATACAAACATAGTGAGAAGAATCACAGAATTATAAATAAGAAAATCACTTGATTATGTTAAATCGTGAACAATCTAAACACGATTACATTACAGTTATAATGCTATAGCCAGATGTTATAAACGAACCTATATCTCTATGTAGTTGGGAGAGGGCAAAAGAGTACTGCCGGAATGTTGGAGATCTCGACATACCGATCTCCTTGAACAATCGATAATGGCAGTCTAGCGAATCCGGCAGTTTGATCAAGTAAGGAGGAATCTGCTCCAATTCACCGAGTTCGAAACTTAACTGCAAGAGAAGGCAAAATATCGCTTTTGGTGCATTCGCATATAAATGTTAATATTCGCGAGGAAATAACTGATAACAAATATTTAAACTAGTTAAGAATTATTGAGACTTTTAATAAAAAAAGAGAGAAATTATAATTTATTATGGCATACCTTTTTAGGTGAAATAAAATCTCCATCGATATAAATGAATTTCATTTCTGATAGTTGATCAGTAAATGATTTCGTTACTTGGGTAAATCTTATGGTTTCCTAAATTATTACAAAATAAATACACAATTTATATATATACAAATTAATTTAATAATCTATAATATTAATATTTGTAACCTCTAGAATTTTATATATTTTATGCATCACAGTTTTAAGAAAAGGAATTCTAGAATCATTTTGAACGATATTCTTTAAGTTTAAGATAATTTCAGAAACGGTTGCCGTCGAGCGAAAATATTTCTTAAATTTATCTCTGGATATATTAAAAAAAACATTTAGAAGGAATTATAAATATATTTTTAACTTAGTGAAAAAAATTATATTATATAAAAATATCAATATTAATACTTATGAAGTTATATTATAGATGTAATATCACCTTGAAGCATAATCAGGAAGTAAATAGCAAGTAGTCCATGCTATTTCAAGGTTATTTGAGGTCAGAGATTGATTTAATGGGATACATATGAGAGAATTTTCTCTTTCAGTAGAACCATATGCTTCATGAATCTATTTAGAAATGTAAGTCATAATTATATAAATAAATGTAAACTAAATATTATAATCATTATTATAATATTTAATAATATCAATCCATTTTTTTAAATACTTTCAATAATATTTTTTATGATCGATTAGACATGTTCATTTAATTAATATTAATTAATTAATATCAATAAATTAAGATCATTTAGTTAATATTAATTAATTAATATCAATTAATTATGATCGTTTAGTTAATATTAATTAATTAATATCAATTAATTATGATCATTTAGTTAATATTAATTTGCTAATATCAATTAATTATGATCATTTAGTTAATATTAATTAATTAATATCAATTAATTATGATCGTTTAGTAAATATTAATTATAACTAACAGTTTTGAGTTTGCCAACATTTACACATGGTATAAATGGAATTTCTGCCAAATCGCTCATGAAAGATTCGCAGTCGTAATGCATTTCATGAGAACACACATAATTGAGTAGAGCAGAAGCTTTATCAGATATTGATTGGCGATTTTCTTCAGTTGGAACTGTGAAAATAAGCAAATACAGATATTGTATAATTAGTGTTGTTTTTGTTATAAACAACGAATTTCTTATGATTTTGATGTTACTTTATTTTTACATTTTATTATACAATTATTAATATTAATATTATAATCATTAGTTTTTCAAATCCAAAAACCTTTATTCGAAGCTCGGGTTTTCAATTTATTTGCCATTGTTAATAATTCTATATTAGTTGGTTTCTCTCTCAATCCACATTTAACCATGAAAGGATACCTGAAATAAGATTTATATTGCATTATAATTTCAAATCATTATTTTCCAAGGATTATTTGAAAGAATTCCGAGAGCATTTCATTTTCTAAGTAAATATGAAAATTTATCATAAAATATGATTCTAAATTTTGCTCTCTCCAAAAATAATTCTTATAATCTTCACACACTCACTAACAGTAGTTATACGTACCATATTGTTATTACCCCGGCAACCTAGGTAAATAAACCATTATAGCTAATCAAATCTTGTATTCGCATAGTATTCCCGTAGAGGGCCAACCGCGTTGAACCCGCGTTGAACCCGCGCTGAACCCGCGTTGAACCCGCGCTTAACCCGCGTTGAACCCGCGCTGAACCCGCGTTGAACCCGCGTTGAACCCGCCACGCGAACCATTCGAGTGCATCGTAGGGTTCGGGCAAGAAGGCGTCGTGTTTCAGCATCACGCGGTAGATTTCATTGTGAGAGCTGTAGAATTCGTTGGCCCGCCGGAGACGGTTCCTTTCAGACGACTTGACCTTCCCTACCCCGTTGACCGTGGTTTCTACGCCGTCGCCCGTCGACTGAACACCGTGCGACCTTTCGCCGGGATCAATAAAGGTCATGGCGGTGAGGTCGACGTCGTCGTCATACTCAAACATTGCGCGAAGTCGATAAAGGTAGCGCGCCCTGGTGGACGGCGAAAACAGCGGCATACTGGTGGCAACGTACCGTGCGTAGAACTGAGTCGTCGTCAGATGTGTGATGGACAGTTCTAAATGTGAGTAAGAAGGGAAATGAGAAATGGACAGTTCTAAATGTGAGTAAGAAGTGAAATGTGAAATGGACAGTTCTAAATGTGAGTAAGAAGTGAAATGTGAAATGGACAGTAGTAAATGTGAGTAAGAAGTGAAATGTGAAATGGACAGTTCTAAATGTGAGTAAGAAGTGAAATGTGAAATGGACAGTAGTAAATGTGAGTAAGAAGTGAAATGTGAAATGGACAGTAGTAAATGTGAGTAAGAAGTGAAATGTGAAATGGACAGTTCTAAATGTGAGTAAGAAGTGAAATGGACAGTTCTAAATGTGAGTAAGAAGTGAAATGTGAAATGGACAGTTCTAAATGTGAGTAAGAAGTGAAATGTGAAATGGACAGTAGTAAATGTGAGTAAGAAGTGAAATGTGAAATGGACAGTTCTAAATGTGAGTAAGAAGTGAAATGTGAAATGGACAGTAGTAAATGTGAGTAAGAAGTGAAATGTGAAATGGACAGTAGTAAATGTGAGTAAGAAGTGAAATGTGAAATGGACAGTTCTAAATGTGAGTAAGAAGTGAAATGGACAGTTCTAAATGTGAGTAAGAAGTGAAATGTGAAATGGACAGTTCTAAATGTGAGTAAGAAGTGAAATGGACAGTTTTAAATGTGAGTAAGAAGTGAAATGTGAAATGGACAGTTCTAAATGTGAGTAAGAAGTGAAATGTGAAATGGACAGTTCTAAATGTGAGTAAGAAGTGAAATGTGAAATGGACAGTTCTAAATGTGAGTAAGAAGTGAAATGTGAAATGGACAGTAGTAAATGTGAGTAAGAAGTGAAATGTGAAATGGACAGTTCTAAATGTGAGTATGAGGGGAAATGTGAAATGGACAGTTCTAAATGTGAGTAAGAAGTGAAATGTGAAATGGACAGTAGTAAATGTGAGTAAGAAGTGAAATGTGTGATGGACAGTTCTAAATGTGAGTAAGAAGTGAAATGTGAAATGGACAGTTCTAAATGTGAGTAAGAAGTAAAATGTGAAATGGACAGTTCTAAATGTGAGTAAGAAGTGAAATGTGAAATGGACAGTTCTAAATGTGAGTAAGAAGTAAAATGTGAAATGGACAGTTCTAAATGTGAGTAAGAAGTGAAATGTGAAATGGACAGTTCTAAATGTGAGTAAGAAGTGAAATGTGAAATGGACAGTTCTAAATGTGAGTAAGAAGTAAAATGTGAAATGGACAGTTCTAAATGTGAGTAAGAAGTGAAATGTGAAATGGACAGTTCTAAATGTGAGTAAGAAGTGAAATGTGAAATGGACAGTTCTAAATGTGAGTAAAAAGTGAAATGAGAAATGGACAGTTCTAAATGTGAGTAAAAAGTGAAATGTGAAATGGACAGTTCTAAATGTGAGTAAGAAGTGAAATGTGAAATGGACAGTAGTAAATGTGAGTAAGAAGTGAAATGTGAAATGGACAGTTCTAAATGTGAGTAAGAAGTGAAATGTGAAATGGACAGTTCTAAATGTGAGTAAGAAGTAAAATGTGAAATGGACAGTTCTAAATGTGAGTAAGAAGTGAAATGTGAAATGGACAGTTCTAAATGTGAGTAAGAAGTAAAATGTGAAATGGACAGTTCTAAATGTGAGTAAGAAGTGAAATGTGAAATGGACAGTTCTAAATGTGAGTAAGAAGTGAAATGTGAAATGGACAGTTCTAAATGTGAGTAAGAAGTGAAATGTGAAATGGACAGTAGTAAATGTGAGTAAGAAGTGAAATGGACAGTTTTAAATGTGAGTAAGAAGTGAAATGGACAGTTCTAAATGTGAGTAAGAAGTGAAATGTGAAATGGACAGTAGTAAATGTGAGTAAGAAGTAAAATGGACAGTTTTAAATGTGAGTAAGAAGTGAAATGTGAAATGGACAGTAGTAAATGTGAGTAAAAGTGAAATGTGAAATGGACAGTAGTAAATGTGAGTATAAGGGGAAATGTGAAATGGACAGTAGTAAATGTGAGTATAAGGGGAAATGTGAAATGGACCGTTCTAAATGTGAGTATGAGGGGAAATGTGAAATGGACAGTAGTAAATGTGAGTAAGAAGTGAAATGTGAAATGGACAGTTCTAAATGTGAGTATGAGGGGAAATGTGAGTATGAGGGGAAATATGAGAACGTGAGATGAACAGATCATAAGATGAGTGAAAAGAGAGGAAAAGTTAGATAAACAGTTTTGAAAATGAAAGTAAGATCGAAAGATAGACCTCAAAAAATTGTATGATGTAAATAGAAAAAAGGTTCAAACAGATAAGGAGCAATAAATTAGATCAAGGATAAACTAGAGTACAGAGTGTGGTTACCATAGAGTATTTAGTGTGAACTCAATGTAGTTATATTACTCAATGTAGTTATATTACTTAATGTAGTTATATTACTTAATGTAGTTATATTACTTAATGTAATTATATTACTCAATGTAGTTATATTACTTAATGTAATTATATTACTCAATGTAGTTATATTACTTAATGTAGTTATATTACTCAATGTAGTTATATTACTTAATGTAGTTATATTACTTAATGTAGTTATATTACTTAATGTAATTATATTACTTAATGTAGTTATACTACTTAATGTAATTATATTACTCAATGTAGTTATATTACTTAATGTAGTTATATTACTTAATGTAGTTATATTACTCAATGTAGTTATATTCGTCCACTAACTTGAGTATAAAGTAGATTTTGAGCCGGCCGCATTACCAGAGTAGTTTGGATCAGGTTTCAAGAAGATAACGGAGTCCCTGTGACCAGCAAGGGCTTCAAACACCGACGCGTCAACACCGTAACTATCAATCGACAGGAAGTCGCGGTCCGGCGAGGAGGTGGAGGTGGTGGTGGTGGTGGTGGTGGGGGCCGAGGTGGAGGAAGTCGAAGAGGGGACGAGAATTGGAGATGAAAGAGAGACATAATCGCCATGCACCGTCGGAAATACAGGCAACCGTCTTAGACGTGTGTGAAGCTCACTCTCGTAGTGCAGAGCAAAGTACCTGGAGGCGGGATAAGGGGCGGGGTAAGGGGCGGGATAAGGGGCGTGGTTATGGACCGAGTGAGGAGATGTAATGTGGTTATGGGTTAGAAGATATAAAGTGACAGTAAAGATATTTAAGGGGTTAGGGTAAGTGATTAGTTGAGGGTTTGGGAGTGGTAAGAGGAGGGGAATGGTTAGTTGTGAGATAGAGGATTAGAGAAATCCGAGGAGAGAGTTAGTGGAGGTGAAAGTGAAAGGACTAGTGTCTATTCTATTTCAATTATATATTTATTCTCAGTTATTAATTATTGTCAAACCAACTAATATACAAACATCATCTAAAGACACAAACATCATCTAAAGACACAAACATCATCTAAAGACACAATACTTCTTCATTATCTTCACCTCCTCACTCTCCATCTCCTCACTCTTTATCTCCTCACTTTTTTATCTCCTCACTCTCTATCTCCTCACTCTCCATCTCCTCATTCTTTATCTCCTCACTCTCTATCTCCTCATTATTTATCTCCTCACTCTTTATCTCCTCACTCTCCATCTCCTCACCCTCCATCTCCTCACTCTTTATCTCCTCACTCTCCATCTCCTCACCCTCCATCTCCTCACTCTTTATCTCCTCACTCTCCATCTCCTCACTCTCCATCTCCTCACTCTCCATCTCCTCACTCTCCATCTCCTCACCCTCCATCTCCTCACTCTCCATCTCCTCACCCTCCATCTCCTCACTCTTTATCTCCTCACTCTTTATCTCCTCACCCTCCATCTCCTCACTCTTTATCTCCTCACCCTCCATCTCCTCACTCTGTATCTCCTCACCCTACATATCCTCACTATCTATCTCCTCACTCTTTATCTCCTCACTCTCCATCTCCTCACCCTCCATCTCCTCACTCTTTATCTCCTCACTCTCCATCTCCTCACCCTCCATCTCCTCACTCTTTATCTCCTCACCCTACATCTCCTCACCCTCCATCTCCTCACTCTCCATCTCCTCACTCTCCATCTCCTCACTCTCTACCTCTTTTCTCTCTCAATTCTTCACCTCCTCACCAACTTTATGATCTGTTCACATTGGTTCTGTGTGAGTCGTCGAGCGAGATCGTGAATGGAGAATTCAATGGCTTCGAGCACCTGATATGGATCTTCCACATTCAAGAGCATCTGGCCCAAAGTACGGTTTTCCAGCAAGTAGTCCACGAGTACAGGAGTACCCAATTCCTGACCAGGTAATATTATTATAATTATTCCTGAATCATCTTGCAATTAAATAATAACATATGAGGTTATAATATTTTTTTTAATATAAGATTTTTTAACTTTCACATTTCTATGATCTATTGTTTAACATTTATTATTAATATATATATCAATTCGTACACAAATGGACACAATCCTAGTTTGTAACGGAAAGCTAAAATCTGTAAATCGACTGTTGTGTTATCTGAAGGATAAGATCGAGTCGTGATTGACAAATGTAATTGTGTAATTGTTTAACCTTAAGTGTAGATTCAATTCCTCCGTGTCCTTGTCTACATATCAAATGAGACATTCTTACTGGTACCAAAATTTTGATCTGGAAATTAAATATTTCATAAATATTAACATAGATAATAGAAAGTACTATTATCAAGAGTACTATTATATATATCTATAGGTGAAAAAAGGTAGCAATTGGGTAAAAAAAGGTAGCAATTGGGTGAAAAATAAGTAAAACAGAGATTAAAAGTAGATAATAGAAGGTAGTAACTGGAAGATAATATATACAAGTAAAAACAAGTGAAAGAAAGCAAATGGAGAAAGAACTAGAGGAAAAAAGAAATTGAAATAAAAGTGAAAAGGTGAACCTTTGTGTTGCCCCTCTGTTGTATTGCGGGGATGATATACCAATCATCTAACAGATGAAGATCTTGGACTGATTGTGACGAAGCTATTCGAGATTTTGCAGGAGAGAGAGGAGATTTCGCCGGAAAGAGAGGAGATTTCACCGGAGAGAGGGGAGATTTCGCCGGAGAGAGGGGAGATTTCACCGAAATCGATCGTATACTCGACGACGTAAAAAGGGGGCGTGGCGTAGTGGGCGTCGAGTCGGCGTAGGTTTCGTCTACGAAGGTCCACAACGCGGCGGCCCATTCGTCGGTCAGCGGTTCTCTGCTCTTGGAGTCCCACACGAAATAATCCCGCAGTCGCGATCGGTAGACGGCGGCCGGTAGGTGGCGATGCAGCGTCGACGCCAAGGCGCCGACGTCGAAGGGCTTCAAGGCGGAGCGCAGTAGAACTCGGCCCAGCGAAGCTTCGAGAGCACTCGCCGCGAATAAATCGCCGGCGCCGGGCAATAAATGCGCGTAACTGTGAGCGTACAATGGGGTCGGGAACGCCCCGACCTCGCCCGACGCCCGTACGCACAACGCCAGGCCGTCGAGAGAGGTCAACGAAGGTCGTAGGAAGGCGGCCAGAGCGAGGATCTCATCGGCGGCGAGTTCGTCGGGATCCGGCGGATCTCGGGGATCGTCGGAGTTCGGGGGTCGGGCCCGGCCTCGCAATTGACGCAGTAGTCTCGACGCAATCGGTTTGGAAAGGGTCGACGGCAGCAGACATTCCGGCGGCAGGTCGATTAATCGCGCAGAAAGCCGGCCGAGGGCGGAGGTTAACGCGGCGGAGCAAGGAATGGGTGCCAAGTGCAAATCTCTGGGTCCGGCGTATCGGGTAACGGGTATTTCGCCGTCTAGGTTAATATACGGGAATAGCGATGCAGCCGACAATAAAGAGACAATCGCCGAGGGAAGGTCTTTTAGTTTAGTGTTTTGAAGATCGCCGCACATGGGGTAAAGGTCATTGGATTTAGAAAATTCAAGCTCTATATGTTTCTGCGTAAAGTTATGGATAGTTTTTAGAATATACACACAAATATATATAATATAGTATTGTTAATTTTCCACGTAATTATTGAAAATTTGTATTCATAAACTTACTTTAATTATTTCAACATGAAGTGCTGATATATCATTGATTATTGAAGCAGAATATTTAAGTCTATTTTCTTTGGCTATTACTGTAAAATATAATTAAATAATTATTGCGTATTTAATGATAATAATTAATATTATATTTAAAAATAATTTTCATTGACATTAAATATTCAAATGATAAACCGTTGTAAAACAGTAAATTCTTTCCTATCTTCAAAGATTCCATATTTATTAATGAAAAATCTTGTTCAACATTTTTTAAATCTGTAATAAAATTTGCAATATTATGAATCCACAAACTTGTTACTATATTATTTTGTACCTGATTCTGTAAAATTAGTCCCTAGTATATGTTGACTACTAGTTTATACTCTACATTAAGTATAAAATACAGATACCAATCGCACCACTAACCAAATAGAGGAAGTAGAAGAGTAATTGTCATCGTAGATGCTATTTTCTTAGAAATCAACCTGAATAATTTGCATTTATCAATTTGTAATAATAATAAACTACTTGATGTCATTAATAACATTAATAATTAAAAAGTACATTTTGGTTTAGTGTTATTTGATATACGTAACATATAATTTAATTTATAGTATTTGATATACATACCAAGAGTTTAATTTAGATTTTTCTGAAATATTTGTTTTTTCAGTAATCTTTGTTTGATAAGTAAAAGTATTTATTTCCTATTTAACAAGAAATCATATTTATTAAAATCATATTAATTAATCAAGAAAAAGAATTAGTGAATTTTCTAATAGAAATTTCTAATAAATTAAAAAAAACATTGCTCAGTAGGTGAATAAATTAACCTTTTTAGTGAATTTTTCATCAATTTCACAAATTTGCTCCACGTTAGAAATAATTTGGTTAACTCCTGATTATAAGATATTATCATTAATTAATTAATTATAATACATTTTTAAGCATATTTACATGCAATTAAACATATAAATGATCATATCAATTTTAAATCTGAATTCAAACAGACCTTTGCTTGTAACTGTTGAGATTTTAACATTTTTGATTCCAGGTAATAATGTCAAGATAGAGGAAAGTTCAGTTGCCAGTTGGTTTATTTGATTTCCAATTTTGATCTTAGCCTAGTAGAATAAAGTGACTTTTGTTTAGAACTACTGAATTTACTAAATATTAAATGAGAATTACTACTGGCTCTCTTTTATAAGAAAATGTCTATATCACATTACTATAAGTATCTCAATTTCTATCTATTGAGACAGAAACAACTCATATTTTATGAATGGAAAGATGACAAGGTTTAAAATTGGATCAAATTGATATTTCATGATTAGGGAATAGTTGTATTCAAATAGAAAAAAATTCATTAGAAAGAAATTAATTCCAAAAATAAAATATACAAATCTCCATTGTTTTTATAAATTATATAAGAAATGTAATTATTGACGGAGGGGTAAGTAACTAAAAGGAAGTAGTTTGAAGGTAAGTAGTAGTGGGAAGAGCTATATTCCTCGCCACTGACCACAGAGGTCAGGGGAAGTCTAAAGACAACATCGGCGCCATGCATCGGCGAAGTCGCCTCGTAAAAATCACAATCGTCGGTAGAAAATCTGCAACCAATAAAATGTTCACATTCGTGAGTCGACACAGATTTACTGCACCTGCGATAGAGATAGTAGAATAAGGGAAGAAAGGAGGAATAAGGGAAGAAAGGAGGTATAAGGTAAGAAAGGAGGTATAAGGTAAGAAAGGAGGTATAAGGGAAGAAAGGAGGTATAAGGTAAGAAAGGAGGTATAAGGTAAGAAAGGAGGTATAAGGGAAGAAAGGAGGTATAAGGGAAGAAAGGAGGTATAAGGGAAGAAAGGAGGTATAAGGTAAGAAAGGAGGTATAAGGTAAGAAAGGAGGTATAAGGGAAGAAAGGAGGTATAAGGGAAGAAAGGAGGTATAAGGTAAGAAAGGAGGTATAAGGGAAGAAAGGAGGTATAAGGGAAGAAAGGAGGTATAAGGTAAGAAAGGAGGTATAAGGTAAGAAAGGAGGTATAAGGGAAGAAAGG
Organism: Osedax frankpressi; assembly: GCA_964035775.1. Lineage (NCBI taxonomy): Eukaryota > Metazoa > Annelida > Polychaeta > Sabellida > Siboglinidae > Osedax > Osedax frankpressi. The sequence continues at coordinate 19,585,256 of OZ038312.1, read as the reverse complement.
AGGTATAAGGGAAGAAAGGAGGTATAAGGGAAGAAAGGAGGTATAAGGTAAGAAAGGAGGTATAAGGGAAGAAAGGAGGTATAAGGGAAGAAAGGAGGTATAAGGTAAGAAAGGAGGTATAAGGTAAGAAAGGAGGTATAAGGGAAGAAAGGAGGTATAAGGGAAGAAAGGAGGTATAAGGGAAGAAAGGAGATATAAGGTAAGAAAGGAGGTATAAGGGAAGAAAGGAGGTATAAGGGAAGAAAGGAGGTATAAGGTAAGAAAGGAGGTATAAGGGAAGAAAGGAGGTATAAGGGAAGAAAGGAGGTATAAGGTAAGAAAGGAGGTATAAGGTAAGAAAGGAGGTATAAGGGAAGAAAGGAGGTATAAGGGAAGAAAGGAGGTATAAGGGAAGAAAGGAGGTATAAGGTAAGAAAGGAGGTATAAGGGAAGAAAGGAGGTATAAGGGAAGAAAGGAGGTATAAGGTAAGAAAGGAGGTATAAGGTAAGAAAGGAGGTATAAGGGAAGAAAGGAGGTATAAGGGAAGAAAGGAGGTATAAGGTAAGAAAGGAGGTATAAGGTAAGAAAGGAGGTATAAGGTAAGAAAGGAGGTATAAGGGAAGAAAGGAGGTATAAGGGAAGAAAGGAGGTATAAGGTAAGAAAGGAGGTATAAGGGAAGAAAGGAGGTATAAGGGAAGAAAGGAGGTATAAGGGAAGAAAGGAGGTATAAGGGAAGAAAGGAGGTATAAGGTAAGAAAGGAGGTATAAGGGAAGAAAGGAGGTATAAGGGAAGAAAGGAGGTATAAGGTAAGAAAGGAGATATAAGGGAAGAAAGGAATAAAGGTTATGTTTAAAATTTATTATACTTTTTAAATATTTAGACTAATATTTCATGATCTTTACAATTTAATCATCTAAATAAATCTATACTTAATTATCTAAATAAATCTATATTTAATCATCTAAATAAATCTATACTTAATTATCTAAATAAATCTATACTTAATTATCTAAATAAATCTATACGTAAATCATACTTCACATAAAAATCTTGACTAAACACTAAATTATCCTATATATCTAATTACAATTAATACAAACAGAGTTATTTAGATCATAGATCAAGCTGAAACTCTAATTACATAACTACAACGATACCTAAATTCAAACTCTACTTAATTTGTACATTCGACCCCCGACCCCTCGACCCTACTAGAGCAGTGCATTAAACCTATGAAATGGGTCGTATGCTGATAGAGATTTCGTTGAAGCCACATAAATAAAAGGATTATCCGACAATGCGAATAGCGAAGAGAAATCATTTTGAAGGTGAAGGTCTGGGTTTGAAGGGTTTAAGAAAATGATATAAGGGGTTTATTGCTCAGTATGGTAAAGTTGTATTGTGGAGTAGTATAATGGATAATGGTTAGGAAATTGGAAAGGAAGGTGGGATAGGAGGGAAGAGTATTTTCAGATGGGTTATAGTTGTATTTCTATGAAGAGTTATATTAAAGGGGTATTCGTGTTATTTGTGGTTATATTTTAAGATTGCTTGGAGTGTGTTGGATATATTGGAGAGGGTAAATAGTAGAGGGTAAATAGATTAATAAAGGATAATTACCCTATATAGATTAATATCTAAGACATTTAAGGATTAAAAATGAAAAAATGTCGGGGTAGAATTTGAGAATTTATTTAAAGTTTCTGGAGGTAGTGTATAGTAAACAGAATAGTTTAACTAGCAAATATTTAATGAGGTAGATGTTATAAGGCAGGTTGTGGAGGTCACTCTAGGTTACTTATGTTTAATACCGACGCATAGGTTAAACAATATACTCAATATGAACTCAGATACTACTGACCTTTGATCTTGAGTTTGAGTTTGTCTGCAGAGTCATTAATTTTTATTACAATCGCTTCACCCTAATATGGTCGTGGACCAGTGATCATTATAGAAATACAATATATACTTAAATAAATAACTATGGAATATTAACAAATACATATACCATACAAAACATGTAAATACTTTCATACAGAAACTTTCACGTTGGCTTGAAATTAAAATAAAAACCATTATTGTGGCCAATAGACAATCATTGATTTTATTCGCTCTTACAGTTTGATCAAAAAGGAAATGAATATTTTCAACACCAATATCGCCGATAAAACAAAGCACTTCAAATAGAGCCTGTAATCAAATAATAGATTAGTATTGTAATGTTCATAAATAATTGATTTCACAATATAATTGTATAATAGACATAAAAATACCTTTTCTGTAAATGATGAGGATTTGATTTTTTCAAGAACTTCTGGTTTTTTATTCAAAATTTTCTCAGAAATATTTTTCTGAAATTATGATAATTAGAATCATATATACATTATTAATACATATATACATTTAAATACATATATACATTTAAATACATATATACATTTCTAATTTAGAGTATAAAAATGTTAATATTATGTGAAGTCACCTTCTCTAAATATATTTTCACTCCCAAGGTAACGGCAATATCTCGACTGATTAGTTTATGTAAGAATTTCACTACTTCACTCTTCATATTCTGTAAGAAATAAATATTATTAGAAGTAAGTCCTGAACATCGTAAAACAAAATATAACTATATTGCAATAGAAATGAATATACTTTTGACAAATTTCCATCAGTTCAAACCATTTGATCGGTGAATTGCAATAGTGTTGAAGAACTCATGACATTATTGGAATCAGGGAGATATAAATCTCCGTATTTACTAATAAATGTTTGAATTTCTTTATTTTTCAAAATAACCACCAGATGCTTTATTAATTCTATTGTAGGTAGATATCATAACATATTAATATATAAAAGATATTTATATATAATTTATAATAATGGGATTGCTAACTAACCAATTGCAGATTTTAAGGCACTAGGAGACAATGGCTTCTGAGTTTTCATCATTTTTAGGGTTTTCATCACATCCTTGACCTTAACCTGCTTATTGACCCCTAATCGTAAAAGAAGACTTTCGTATCTGGTGGAAAGTGAAAATATTAGAATCTCTTATAAAATCTCACACCAATACATACACACACACACATACACACACACACACTATATTTTGCATCATTGCATAATATTACATACATAGCTATATGACATTAATAAGATGATAAGATAAATCAATGTCCTGGAAAATATAATAATTTTAGAATTTTAATATTAACACATTTAAAATAAGTTAAAGACTAATCTGATTAAATTAAACTACAATTATATATTGTAAATAATCTCTAGACACTAGGGGCTTCACCTAGTCTTAAAAGCACTTTCAATGCAAGGCATATCCAGGCTCTCAGGACATGACAGAAAACATCGGTTCGGTGCTATCAGTTTGTGGTTTCTAGTTGGTACGCAGTTAAATTTAGAGAGATCGGCGATTGTAGCATTCGAAATGTCTGTCATTCTGTTAAAGTAACTGTAAAAGAGGGAAAGTAAGATATCAGATGTCAAACTTTAGTAATATCAGTGAAGCTGTTGAGGTCATTGAAAACGAGGGGATGTAACTTGTCAGATATCAGTAATGTCTGTCTGTGTAATTGGAAATGAAAGAGTGACATATGTCAGATGTCAAGAATGTCTGTGCAACATCAATAAATATTGTATAAATAAAGAGTTGGTAGGGATTAAATAGTGTTAGAGAGTGAATAAAGAGTGAATAAAGAGTGAATAAAGAGTGAACATAGAGTGAACATAGAGTTAATAAAGAGTGAACATAGAGTGTTAGAATGAATAAAGAGTGAATAAAGAGTGAATAAAGAGTGAATAAAGAGTGAACATAGAGTGAACATAGAGTTAATAAAGAGTGAACATAGAGTGTTAGAATGAATAAAGAGTGAATAAAGAATGAATAAAGAGTGAATAAAGAGTGAATAAAGAGTGAATAAAGAGTGAATAAAGAGTGAATAAAGAGTGAATAAAGAGTGAACATAGAGTGAATAAAGAGTGAATAAAGAGTGAATAAAGAGTGAATAAAGAGTGAATAAAGAGTGAATAAAGAGTGCTAGTTTGATAATTCCATGATTAAAATGAATACTGACTTATAGCAAGCGTTCACAAGTTTGTAATTAAAGGGGACATGGTCTGCAGCTAGAAGGCGTAACTGTTCCGATACCAGAAGAACGGGGATTGCGTGGTTGTCTAGGTAACGGATTAGTTGTGGAGTAGTCGTCGATGTAAACAAAGCATTATCGACGAAGTGTCCGGAAAGTAAAATGCAGTCGTACTCAGGGGAGGTGAAATGGAGTGCTTCGGAGGGGCGGAGCAGGTGTAGAGCCTGTTAGGGTGGAAGCCATGGATCACTGGACTGGTAGGAGAAGCTAAGGTGAAAGATGAAATATCATCAGATAAATATAAATAAATACAAATATTTGTTACAAATGTAGTTAAATTAATTTAATATCAAATATGTAATATTATTATAAATTCATTTATGGAATTTGTACTAAATAAATTTATAAATGTATTCTATATTTAGTATAAAGAATTTATATTATGTCTATCATAGCATTTATATTTTATCTATTTATAAAGTTTATATTATATCTATTAATAGAATTTCTGCTAAATCTAGTATACAGAATTTATATTATATTGATTTATAAAATATATACAACATTAAATTAAAGAAATCCAAATATGTTTACATACAGGCCAATGGAAAGATTTATCCAAATCATGAGGACGTTTCATCGAAGGTAGAAAAGGAATATCCTGCAAACGTTCAATAGATTTCATAAAGTCATCTTTATCTGTATACGAGGTAAAGTGATAATTATAGTTATGTAACAATAGTAACCATGGTAATACGCCGATGATAATCTTATCGACAGCCATTTTACCAACCAAGTTTATCGAGGATATCAATTATGGTGCGAGACTTCACTCGTACAGCTTTATCGTCGATAGCCATTGTTGCTAAACTTTGGGCCACTTCTGCTAGTGAGTCGATATCATCGATAGTGGACTTGCAACCAAGCGATATGAGAGTTAATTTCACCTATGGTTGTTAATGGTTAAAGGATAGAATATAACCTAGGGCTTGCTTATCACATAGATGTCATGTAGTTAGAGTAGTAGGTGGGGCTGTCAAATCAATCTGACATAATCAATGACATAATCAATCTGACATGATCAATGACATAATCAATCTGACATGATCAATGACATAATCAATCTGACATAATATATATTATTTAAAATATGATGTGCTTGCAATCAATACAATTTACAATACAGTTTTTTTATCAAATAATTAAAAGAATCTACGATTATAATAATAAGGATAAATTGAAATCATAAATAAATGATCAAAAATTCGATTCTCATATATTTGAAAGATTTTCTGGACAGTTCAAATTATTTTCTGGTAATATTGTATATCAGGTAAATTGTATTTTCTGGTAATATTGTATATCAGATAAATTGTATTTTCTGGTAATATTTTATATCAGGTAAATTGTATTTTCTGGTAATATTGTATATCAGGTAAATTGTATTTTCTGGTAATATTGTATATCAGGTAAATTGTATTTTCTGGTAATATTTGATAGTTTACATTTATTATCACCATACATTTTAACATCGATATCTCTAAATATAAAACACTGCTCTTCATAGAGTTTATAACTTAAGTTTATAGGTTTAACCTTATCATGTTGCAGGAACATACGGTGGGGACATCTGGCATTCGAATCATATAACATTGATGCCTGGGAACCAGGAATCACGAGTTGATCGGGCGTTCTCGGTTCACCGGACGCGTCACAAAAGTAGGCTAAAGTGCGCAGGCGTTGAGCCAAGGACGTGGAGGAGGTGTGGTCTTCAAGTGAAAAGCAGGCCGATAAAACAACCAGACTTTTCTCTTCGCAACTCAAATGCATTTCGAATTCAGTGCATAACTATATATTGGAATATTGTAACACACTGCAATATTAAAGTAGGCCACTATATCAATAGAAATATATAGATATAGAAATATATAAATATATAGATATAGAAATATATAGATATAGAAATATATAGATATAGAAATATATAGATATAGAAATATATAGATATAGAAATATATAGAAATATATAAATATATAAATATATAGATATAGAAATATATAGATATAGAAATATATAGATATATAAATATATAGATTGGTGAGAACATTTTATAATGTAACTGAAAGTAGTAAACATCAAAACTATAAAGTAGTTATGACAAAATGACCACAGAGTAGTAAAGTATTACTTAGTTAAATTGATCAACTTAAATATAAAATATATCAAATCATCCTATAGTGGATTAGTTTATAATAATTATAAATATATAAATGTCTAGAGTGTAGAGGTGTGATTAGAAGAGTGAAGTGAGATGTGTGAATAGAGAATGGTGTGAATAGAAGAGTGATGTTGGGTTAGAAGAAAGATCTGTAAGAGTGTGAATTATGTGAAGAGAGATGTGTAGTTAGTGAAGTTATGTTGAATGTAGTGTGGAGTGGTGTGGAGTGGTGTGGAGTGGTGTGGAGTGGTGTGGAGTGGTGTGGAGTGGTGCGGAGTGGCGCGGAATGGCGCGGAGTGGAGTGGTGTGGTGTGGAGTGGTGTGGAGTGGTGTGGAGTGGTGTGGAGTGGTGTGGAGTGGTGTGGAGTGGTGTGGAGTGGTGTGGAGTGGTGTGGAGTGGTGTGGAGTGGTGTGGAGTGGTGTGGAGTGGTGTGGAGTGGTGTGGAGTGGTGTGGAGTGGTGTGGAGTGGTGTGGAGTGGTGTGGAGTGGTGTGGAGTGGTGTGGAGTGGTGTGGAGTGGTGTGGAGTGGTGTGGAGTGGTGTGGAGTGGTGTGGAGTGGTGTGGAGTGGTGTGGAGTGGTGTGGAGTGGTGTGGAGTGGTGTGGAGTGGTGTGGAGTGGTGTGGAGTGGTGTGGAGTGGTGTGGAGTGGTGTGGAGTGGTGTGGAGTGGTGTGGAGTGGTGTGGAGTGGTGTGGAGTGGTGTGGAGTGGATTGGAGTGGCGCGGAGTGGCGTGGAGTGACGTGAAGTGGTATGGAGTGGTGTGGAGTGGTGTGGAGTGGTGTGGAGTGGTGTGGAGTGGTGTAGAGTGGTGTGGAGTGCAAACCTCTAGGATTTGTTCGATGTCGTAACATTTCTCACGTAACAGATTATCGCAGTTGCCGAGTTTGAATCCAGCGAGGTTGGGCAGTAAAACCACATGTGACTTTGAACCAGAAATGTCGGTGAGTTGCAAAAGTTTTATCGCAACATTTGGACAATGCTAAAACAATGAAGTTATGTGTTATTATGTTTATTAACTAAGTTATTCACTATAATAATTACTGCTTATTTAGTAGGTTATTTAGTAGGCCATTTAGTAGGTTATTTAGTAGGGTATTTAGTAGGCTATTTAGTAGGTTATTTAGTAGGGTATTTAGTAGGTTATTTAGTAGGTTATTTAGTAGGGTATTTAGTAGGCTATTTAGTAGGGTATTTAGTAGGTTATTTAGTAGGACATTTAGTAGGCCATTTAGTAGGCCATTTAATAGGTTATTTAGTAGGGTATTTAGTAGGTTATTTAGTAGGGTATTTAGTAGGTCATTTAGTAAGGTATTTAGTAGGTTATTTAGTAGGTTATTTAGTATGTTATTTGGAAGGTCATTTAGTTGATTATATAAGGTTTTTGTCTAAGTTATTGACTAATTAGCCAATTCTAAGATTATATTAACACCTGGTATACGGGATCGGTGATAAAATAGCTATCAGACACAATACTGAGTTTTCCCAGAATACTTCGGAACACGGGACGACGACATCTTGCAATCAAAGTGTACAAAGCTACCACTAGGGTGCGCACGCCATCCTGGTCATACGACTATATGGTAGGGGGCAGCACTTAGATAGTTCAACGGTAAAAAGTTTATTAGAAATGAAATTTAAGAATGCGATTTACTGATTTACTGATAGAGAAAGTTTTAAATATGGGGTTTAAGAGTGGGGTTCAAAAGTATGATTTAAGATTAGATTTTAAGAATTTGATTGAATACGATTATGAACAGCGAAAGAAAGATTAAATGTAGTAGAAGAAGGAGATGTGGTAATGAACCATTATAATATCTTGGTAAGTTAAATGTGAAATATAATTGTAATTAAAATAAGTACTTATAGGTTTCTTTATTATAGGTGTATTGCTGTATTGAAGTAATGGTAACATATAATTAATATGCAATTTGTATTCAAACGATTTTAACAAAGCATATTTGAAATTTGGAATAAAAGATGCAGAACTCAATAAAAGATATATAAAGAAATTAGAAATCAAAGTAAAAAATAGCAAATAACACATACTTTGTCATTCTTGCATTTATTCAACATATCGATGTTAGGCCATGCCCTCGTGTAATCAACATCTGCGGACATCTTACAGACATCTTCCAGTAAGAGGAAGTAGGCTATACAAATCTGAAAGCAAGAGAGTGAGTATACATTGAAATATGTATTACGAGACCGAAACAATGACTATTGAATTTACTAACAAACCAATGAATTAGGTATTCAATAACTGGGTATTCTGCATATACTACAATTTAATCAAATTACCTATGATATAAGATATGATTATTTAATAACTGGGTATTCTGAATATACTACAATTTAATCAATCTACCTATGATATAAGATATGATTATTTAATAACTGGGTATTATGCATATGCTGTGTCTATTCTATACTCAGGATTAATGTTCATAATAACTGAACATTAGAAAATGCATACCACTGATCTTCTGTGTTATCATTAAATTTTATTAAAATTCATTAAAATTAGTTAAGATTTGTTAAGATTAGTTCAGATTTGTTAAGATTATATAAGATTAGCTAAGATTCATTAATATTCATTAAGATTAATTAAGATTCATTAAAATATCAGGTGAAAATAATAAAATAACTATTAATGCCAAGAAAACATACAGAATAATTTTAAAAATTTCATTATATAATATATATTAAAATATTAATTGTAAAACTATATTACATTTGTTTACTTAATATAATTACAAAATAAATCATAATAGTTACGTTGCGTGGTTTCACGTGTGTATCTAATGTCTTCGTAAACAATAATTTCAACTCACCGGATCTGAAAACATGATTTCGTTCCAAGATGGCAGATTCAAACTTTGACCTTGGGGAGACATCAACCGCTGGCGGTCAGAGGTCAAACAGAACTGCGAAGAGATGAGCACCGGCAGCGCCACCTTCACAGACAACGGACATCCATAGCACAACGGTGCAAAGCGATCGCAGGGAGCACAAATGTAGTGTCCATTGTCGGACGGTTGCATGCGGATGGCTACGCTAGCCTGGCGGGGCAGATCTGGGTCAGAGGTTAGAAGTCGCGTAGGTCAGACCAGAGCCGAGATGCATAAGTTTTGCGGGGGAGATAGGGACAGAGGTAAATGAGTCCTCTACGTTAGATCAGGATAAGAGGTTAGAAGTTTTTGAAGATCTGTGTTAGTGTGTAAATGTTCTCAATAATAGCGAGAACGAGGGTAGAGCATAGTTCTGGAAATCTGCGATTCCAATAAATCAAAGTACTAAACTATGAATGTACTTATGTGTTGGAGAAGCTAAGTTATGGGTTTAAATTAGGTATTTATGAAAGGAGAAAATTAGGCCGTTGTACGAACATAAGGTAGGAGGTGTTGTCGCAATGCGGTCCGGTGTACGGCTGGTACTTCGCTCATGTGACTCACAATCAGCCAATCGGTATCGTCTCCCGTTGGGCCACGCCTACCCAGCAGAAATGCTCCGGCAGTAGTCAGGTGATCGGTCAAGCGGACCACCAGCGAAGACGAAGGCAACCGTGCCGTCGTTTTATTGTTGACCGAAGAGGAAGAGGAAGCAGAGGAAGTGTTGTTTTTCAGTTCTTCTGCACGAATATAATGGCATGGTGAGAACAAAAGAATTGCCAATAAAAGAGAGTTTTTGAAAGACAAATAAAAACCTAATTAATATTAAAGACATACAATATTTTCATAACATCGAATATTGATATTTCTAAAGTGAGTTTATCAATAATAAATATTTGATTTACACACTTTTTATTGATATCATGATTTTAGAAAAATGTCATTGATTTACTTTTACTACAAATATTGTAATATTGTAATATAATGAACTTATCATAATATATATTGTATAAGTAGATTATAATCTTTTATGCATATATGAATTATTATATTGATACATAGTCTTTATATTATATGTGGTATAATTATATAAATATATAATTTCAGTATTATTTATTCAAGACATATTGAACTAATTATTATTATTATTTACTATTATAACTCATAATATTTATAATATTTATATAATATATAAATATATCATGCCCAAAAGAATTATATTTTTGTATTTCATTTATTAACTTCTTATTTCGTGAATTCAGTGGGAGATTTATTTATATTTATTTATTTATTTATTGACTTATGCCCTTAATGATCTTTGAAAATGTTACCGTAATTGATTTTCTTTGCGTATATTATTGTAATTGATTTTCTATAAGTATCTTATCGTAATTGATTTTCTATAAGTATCTTATTGTAATTGATTTTCTATAAGTATCTTATTGTAATTGATTTTCTATAAGTATCTTATTGTAATTGATTTTCTATAAGTATCTTATTGTAATTGATTTTCTATAAGTATCTTATTGTAATTGATTTTCTATAAGTATCTTATTGTAATTGATTTTCTATAAATATCTTATTGTAATTGATTTTCTATAAGTATCTTATTGTAATTGATTTTCTATAAGTATCTTATTGTAATTGATTTTCTATAAATATCTTATTGTAATTGATTTTCTATAAGTATCTTATTGTAATTGATTTTCTATAAGTATCTTATTGTAATTGATTTTCTATAAGTATCTTATTGTAATTGATTTTCTATAAGTATCTTATTGTAATTGATTTTCTATAAGTATCTTATTGTAATTGATTTTCTATAAGTATCTTATTGTAATTGATTTTCTATAAATATCTTATTGTAATTGATTTTCTATAAGTATCTTATTGTAATTGATTTTCTATAAGTATCTTATTGTAATTGATTTTCTATAAATATCTTATTGTAATTGATTTTCTATAAGTATCTTATTGTAATTGATCTTCTATAAGTATCTTACCAATAGAATACTCACAAATTTAGAAAAGATAAAACTATCTGTTCTAAATTTGTTTTATTAAACCAATTTAAGTGGTTCCCGCAAATATGCAAATTAATCCAGATAACTCATTGTAACAATAACCATAGACAATAACCACTACCACTAAATGACCACTAAATGACCACTAAATGACCACAACTAACCCATGGCCATAGAAGTGGCTTTAGCGATCGAGGTATTGCGGACAAGTTTCTGCATCGCATCGTTGAGGTGAGCTCCGGACAGTGGAACCGTTGGCAAAGGATTCAATTCACGCACCAATCTGCAAGTATTGTAAATTCTATCAAATCAGCCATAGTTAAAACAATAGATTATATTGAACATTATTATGGTTCAAATCAGTCGTCCTATAAAATTAATTTAAAACATCCTAAACCCTAATAAATCTACATAACCCATTAAAATGTCCTTAATCCTAACCTAAAACATGTTAAATACTATCGATGCCTCTTAAACTCTATCTAAAATAATCCTTCCTAAAGCTTAAAAAAGCCATCTCAATAAATTCTAAGAAACAACGCACATCTAAACGCACATCTAAACGCATATCTAAACGGACATCTAAACCCACATCTAAACCCACATCTAAACCCACATCTAAACGCATATCTAAACGGACATCTAAACCCACATCTAAACGTACATCTAAACGTACATCTAAACCCACATTTAAATGCACATCTAAACGCACATCTAAACGCACATCTAAACGCACATCTAAACCCACATCTAAACATACATCTAAACCCACATCTAAACCCACATCTAAACGCACATCTAAACGCACATCTAAACCCACATCTAAACCCACATCTAAACACACATCTAAACACACATCTAAACGTACATCTAAACGCACATCTAAACCCACATCTAAACTCACATTTAAACGCACATCTAAACGCATATCTAAACGCACATCTAAACCCACATCTAAACCCACATCTAAACCCACATCTAAACACACATCTAAACACACATCTAAACGTACATCTAAACGCACATCTAAACCCACATCTAAACTCACATCTAAACCCACATTTAAACGCACATCTAAACGCATATCTAAACGCACATCTAAACCCACATCTAAACCCACATCTAAACCCATATGAACACACCTGACTAGCGAACGACTAGCGTTGAACACTTGGATAGGTCTTGAGGCGTCCTTGGATCCATTGGTCAAGTGGTAGATTCCGATTTCGCAGATGTTCTGAGCAAACAAGAGCATCACGTCTGCCTCGTCTACTAGACCACACAGAAGAGCTTTTGTGTCACTGTAATGCATGTGAATATATGTGTGGTGCGGTGTGTGGTGTGGTGTGTGGTGTGCTGTGCGGTGTGCTGTGCGGTGTGTGGTGTGGTGTGTGGTGCGGTGTGTGGTGCGGTGTGTGGTGTGATGTGCGGTATGCGGAGTGTAGTGTACTGTGCGGTGTGCGGTGTGTGGTGCGGTGTGCGGAGTGCTGTGTGGTGTGCTGTGCGGTGCGGTGTGTGGTGCTGTGCGGTGTGTGGAGTGCTGTGCGTGCGTGTTAGTATGGTGCTGTGTGAATTGGTACAATGTAGTTTTGAGCCTAGTCGTGTGATATGGTGAAGTCCTGTGTTCTGTAGTGTAGTGTTTTGGTGTGCATTGATTGTAGTGTGGTATGTGTTGTGGTATGTAGTGGTAGGGTGTAGTAGGGTGTAGTAGGGTGTAGTAGGGTGTAGTAGGGTGTAGTAGGGTGTAGTAGGGTGTAGTAGGGTGTACTAGGGTGTACTAGGGTGTAGTAGGGTGTAGTAGGGTGTAGTAGGGTGTAGTAGGGTGTAGTAGGGTGTAGTAGGGTGGAGTAGGGTGTAGTAGGGTGTAGTAGGGTGTAGTAGGGTGTAGTGTAGTTTGTGGTTATTTTGTATTACTTTTTTAATCACTATCTACATAATCTGTTCACTCTGTAAGTATAGTTCTGACATTATTAATATAATATCGAAATGTCACAATAATGTATTATTATACTGCCACTAAGTGAATGCATTTACTTGGTATTATGTCACATTTTCAAAGTGTCACAACTGCCTTAGTGTCAGTTTTCTAACCTATCAGTAAACGGTCGGCTACTGATCAAACTCTTCGTGGCTTGGTTGCGTCTACGCAGAGGGAGACGGATTAGGGTACCAGGATACGAGCATTCCGATTGGTCGAGTATGGAGGCTGTAGAGCTGACGGCGGCCCCCAATTCACAGCCAAAAACGTGGTAGAATGGACGCAGCTGATTGGCTATAAATTGAATTTTATGAATCCACAAAATGCATTGCGAAAAAGTAATTAGCTATTGCGCAATCAAAAGTACTTCAAATAGATACTAATTGATGTACTTGTTATAATTAAATAATGATATCTATTATATAATAAACATTGATTAAAATTAAAAATAGAAGAAATTATTGAATATGACAATTCAACCTCATAAGAGTTATTATATAAAAAGTCGTAGATGTCAAGTAGGTCACTAACAGAGTCTTTTAAGGCGGTGCCGGTCCCTGGTCTGGTGTAGTTTCACACCAGGGGTCATCAGGCTTACATTGGACCTCATGTGACTTTGGGAGTGGAGCATAGGGGTGAGAAAGTAGGGTTTAGGGACGAGATTTGGGGTGAAGTGTGATGGTAGAGCTGAGTGATGAGGTGATGTGTATTGCGCTATGTAGGCGGGGCATATGGATGAGGGGGCGGGGCATATAGATGAAAAAGCTTGCATATTGACATTGATGGGAGTTGGATAAGGGGGTGTATAAGCATTGTGATAGTGTAATGTGACTGGTGATATAATAAGTGTAGTAAAGTTGAGTGAATGTAAAGTTAAGGTCAAGTTAAGGTCAAGTTAAGGTCAAGTTAAGTGAATATTGTGATTGGCTGAGTAATTCATAATATATTTCAATTGTTAATTAACTTCTAATTATTTACAATATCATCAAAAGAGATTTTGTCATAATAGATATTTATTAATTAAATATTATTAAACATTAAAGTATTACTATTATAATAATAAAATTAATATCAGTTATTAAGTGGTTTTAAATTTCAAATAAAAATACTTGCTTGACAATTATTAAAATTGTACATTTATCAATATTTTAAACCATAAAGAAATATGTTTATTTATTAATTTTATAAAATATTATTTATTTTTCACTTTCCAGCTTTTTGCCAATAAATAATTATAACTATAGATATGTAATTTAAAATTTATAATATGAAATATAAAATATTCCAAGAAATTAATAAATATATGCATTCTTAATAAAAAATCAACCAAACATACAATATAAGATATATAGTTACATATGCAATAGATAAAGTTAAATGCGAAACAAAAATTTGAATAAATTTGAAACAAAAATTATAAAAACTGTTTAAAGTTATTATAAATATAAACTTGTGCTAATAATACCTAATTATATTAATTATATTGTTTTTAAATGAGTTGATTATCATGGCATACAAAGTTGTACTACAAATCTACTAAATCAACTGTAGTTTCACATAAATACTATTCGAATTTTGTTATTCTTCAATGGATAGTTTAAAATGAATTTAATTTCATTTACCAAAAACCTGACCGTAGAAAATATATTTGTAATGGAGTTGGGTCGTAATACTTTTGTATTAACTACCTCTATATGTACTATCTCTATATCCGCTACTCACGTGGTATGTGGATCAAAGATCACAATGTTGGGTCCGCTGACAATTGTTGGAACGTCAGTGAGATTATAAACACAATTGAATCCCAGTCCAAAACTGTGAAAAATAAAACAAACATGAAATTACGGGATAAAATCAATTTGAGCATTTTTATTATATTACCTAAAAGTGAATGTTATATTTTATACAAGAATTCAACCGAAGAATGATAGAGAGGGTGGGTATTTAGATAAAGTATATAGAGAGGGTGGGTATTTAGATATAATAAATAGAGAGGGTGGGTATTTAGATATAATAAATAGAGAGGGTGGATATTTAGATAAAGTATATAGAGAGGGTGGGTATTTAGATATAATAAATAGAGAGGGTGGGTATTTAGATATAATAAATAGAGAGGGTGGATATTTAGATAAAGTATATAGAGAGGGTGGGTATTTAGATATAATAAATAGAGAGGGTGGGTATTTAGATATAATAAATAGAGAGGGTGGATATTTAGATAAAGTATATAGAGAGGGTGGGTATTTAGATATAATAAATAGAGAGGGTGGGTATTTAGATATAATAAATAGAGAGGGTGGATATTTAGATAAAGTATATAGAGAGGGTGGGTATTTAGATATAATAAATAGAGAGTGTGGGTATTTAGATATAATAAATAGAGAGGGTGGATATTTAGATAAAGTATATAGAGAGGGTGGGTATTTAGATATAATAAATAGAGAGTGTGGGTATTTAGATATAATAAATAGAGAGTGTGGGTATTTAGATATAATAAATAGAGAAGGTGGATATTTAGATAAAGTATATAGAGAGGGTGGGTATTTAGATATAATAAATAGAGAGTGTGGGTATTTAGATAAAGTATATAGAGAGGGTGGGTATTTAGATATAATAAATAGAGAGGGTGGGTATTTAGATATAATAAATAGAGAGGGTGGATATTTAGATAAAGTATATAGAGAGTGTGGGTATTTAGATAAAGTATATAGAGAGGGTGGGTATTTAGATATAATAAATAGAGAGGGTGGGTATTTAGATATAATAAATAGAGAGGGTGGGTATTTAGATATAATAAATAGAGAGGGTGGATATTTAGATAAAGTATATAGAGAGTGTGGGTATTTAGATAAAGTATATAGAGAGGGTGGGTATTTAGATATAATAAATAGAGAGGGTGGGTATTTAGATATAATAAATAGAGAGGGTGGGTATTTAGATATAATAAATAGAGAGGGTGGGTATTTAGATATAATAGAGATGGAAAGTAGTTTATTATTATAATGATACTAATTTAAAAGAAAGTGGAATTGAAATGAATTAGAGGTGATTAACCGTCCTACTTTTCCATCACTTTTGATGTTCACTATATTCTGGTAGTCATTGTCAGAGAATTGTGAATTGTGGTAGATCCAGAGTGCAGGTCCTACAAATGAACTCATCAGTAAACCACAATAGAAAGTTTATGTATACATTATTTTATGGACTCTGTATGCATTTATATATTTAATTATATCATTTATTGAATAGTAGAGTATTCTTCAATTGCCAACCATCAATGATGAAATAATAAACAATTAAATAATTAACGATTAAATAAACGATGATTAAATAATTAAAAATGAAATATATAAAGACTAAATATATAACGGTAAACTTAATATATGACATGGCATGTCTTTATTCGATCTAATAATATACCTCCCTATAGACTAACCTATAGACTACACTCTAGATTAACCTATAGACTATGCTATAGACTGCAACCTCATATAGATATAAATAATCTATAATATCAATAGATCCCCTAACTTTTTCTAATAGCTTATCATGACCGCCAACTCTGGCATAGCTCATCGTGACCTCTAAAACTAGAATAGCGTATCCTAATCTCAGAAACAGGCATCGTATACTTTGACCTCTAACCCTGCCAATCTGCCATTCCATCGCTGACTGCTCTGCTCACTTCATTATCTCGTTCGTCGTATAGGAACTTAATGCACGTCGAACCTGCCTGATCTGCATTCTGTCGATACGTGTACGTATGTATGATGTGTGTATATATATAGACATTACTATCTAGGGGTTACATCGGAAACTGCGTAATCTAGCCAGACTAAAGCCAAAGTTAGTTTGGGTCATCGAGAACTTTTTGTATATCGGAAAATAAAACGTATACGAAAAGTGAACTGATAGGATGTGGGTCTAATTCCGTATATACAAAACAGTTGTATCCGAATCTATAAGAGAAAACAAAATCCTATGAATTTCCATTCTATTAAATTCTATTTATATTCATCAGTTGAGAATCTATTTATAGAAATGTTTATATATTATGTAATCGTGTAAAATAATACTAATTAAATGTATTAAGTATATACCGAGATAATATGTTTATATATAATCTTATTTACGTTGGTGTATCAGTGAATAGCATTGTATAACTAAATATGGCATCAAAAGTATGAGTGTATATTAGATACAGCTAGTAAATAAGTATGCACAGTGTACATTATACATTGTACATTCATAAGGATATGGTATAATGTTGAATAGGATGTAGTGTACAGAGAATGAATATTCATGCACACAAATCTATAAGTTATTACTCAGCAAAACGTTGAAACCATTCTATAAATAGATTACACGAAAATATGAAATATACTCGTGATATGAAATAATATAGAATTGTGAAGGTTGTATAATATACAATGTATAATATACGATGTATATATTGAAAAACAGAAAAACTCACATAAATAAATTAATATACAGAACATATATTAGACTGTACAATGTACACTGTACATTAGACACTAATATACCGTATAATATACACGTTATAATATACATAATAATAGCATGCTAATAGACATGCTAATATACCTGCTAATAGCAATGCTAATATACCTGCTAATAGACATGCTAATAGACATGCTAATATACCTACTAATATACCTACTAATAGCAATGCTATATACCTGCTAATATACCTGCTAATAGCAATGCTAATATAACTGCTAATATACCTGCTATTATATAGGCTATATATATGCTTTAGGACATGCTAATGTATATGCTAATAGACATAATAATAGACTATCATAGACATTATATATTAGCTTATTAACTGTAAATGTATTAATTAGTGTGTATTAATATAATCTTACAAGTAAACAGAAGACTTAATAACATGTCAAATCTTATATTTACACATTCAGACTAGAATTTTGTACAAATAGATATAAAAGAAAATTAGAATTGAATTTATGGTTTTATGGTTGTAAATATAATTAAACAAAGGGGCAGCTGTAGTATGTAGTGGTCAGCATTTGTGTGTAGTGGTCATCATAGTGGTGGGTAATGGTGAGTGGTGGTGGGTAGTGGTCATCATAGTGGTGTGTAATGGTGAGTGGTGGTGGGTAGTGGTAAGTAGTGGCGGGTAGTGGTGGGTAATGGTGGGTAGTGGTGGGTTGTGGTGAGTAGTGGTGGGTAGTGGTGGGTAGTGGTGTGTAATGGTGAGTGGTGGTGGGTAGTGGTCATCATAGTGGTGGTGGGTAATGGTGAGTGGTGGTGGGTAATGGCGGGTAGTGGTGGGTTGTGGTGAGTAGTGGTGGGTAGTGGTGGGTAGTGGTGGGTAGTGGTGGGTAGTGGTGGGTAGTGGTGGGTAGTGGTGGGTAGTGGTGGGTAGTGGTGGGTAGTGGTGGGTAGTGGTGGGTAGTGGTGGGTAGTGGTGGGTAGTGGTGGGTAGTGGTGGGTAGTGGTGGGTAGTGGTGGATAGTGGTGGGTAGTGGTTGGTAGTGGTGAGTAGTGGAGAGTAGTGATAAATGAATGTTAGTAGGGGTCAGTTGTGGTCAATTGTAGTTACCAGTGGTCGTAAGTGGTCAGTAGCAATACATTGAATTTATCAGATTATTATTTTATTTGTTATGGTCAATATTAGTTTTGTTATGGTGCTATTAGTGGTGGTCAGCAAGGGAGGTGAATTGGGAATTGAAAAAATATAAAATATTTGAAGATTACCATACAATTTAAATAATACCTAATCATATGCTGTTTCTTACTAATTACATTAAGTAATACTTATAATAGAATTACTTGTGAGGATTGCCATAATGAGTTCTAAGTGAGTAGTAATAAATTAAATAATTACCATTTGAAAAAATTAAATTAATGAATAGATGTAACACAATAAAGGCTACAATATAATAAAGACAGAAGGAGTAGTGATTAAGTGGATACATGTAGACAATGGGCAGTGAGTGGTGGTGAGTCAGCAGGTGTCTAAATATAGTAAACAATACAGCCATTGTAGTCATAGCTGAAAACTTACATATAGGGTAAGGGTGATTTATATTTACTTATCAGTCAGCACACAGAGGGCAAATTTGTTCAATACTTGACCAATAGAATTGAAATCGAGTATATCTATAAATAGAAGAAAAAGAAAAATAATGTTTAATCTGAAAATGTTCACTAATTCTTTATCTTGAATAACTGCAAATAGAATTATGTATAATATCTGAAATAGACCAGTAGACTATCGGGCTATAATTAAATGTTATGTAATGGAGTTTTTATATTATATAATAATTCAGATATATGGTTACATAACAAATGGGTAAGATAAATACTTTTAAAAGTTTTAAAAAGTCCAAATAAACATATAATATGTGTATATATATATATATATATATATATATATATATATATATATATATATATATATATATATATGAGCATATAAACAATCAGTTATACTTCTAAATAAACATTTAGTAAAGTTGTTAAATGTTTAAATAAATATCTCATTAAAGTAAAGAAAATGATCATTATAAACACTTTATTTGGTGTGATTATAGATCTTAGTAAAAATCTTAAATATGAAAATCTTAAATATAAAAAAATATAAAATTTTAAAATTTTAAAAGATGAAATCTTAAATATATTAAAAATTAAATGTGAGGGAGTTAATCAAGTGTCAAAATATTATATCTCAATTATGTGACGTGTCACGGTCACGTGGAAACTTTAGCATAGACTAAATTAAACTTACTTTAGTATCTATACTAAAGTAGACTCACTACACATATATTTAGTATACCCGGTCCTTTTAACAAATATTCAGCATATCTAAACATATCTTAAATGATCTTTAGCATATCTAAATCTATCTTTAGCATATCTAAATCTATCTTTAGTATATATTAACATATCTTTAGCATATCTAAATCTATATTTAGTATATATTAACATATCTTTAGCGTATCTAAATCTATCTTTAGCATATATTAACATATCTTTAGCGTATCTGAATCTATCTTTAGTATATATTAACATATCTTTAGCGTATCTAAATCTATCTTTAATATATATTAACATATCTTTAGCGTATCTAAATCTGTCTTTAGCATATATTAACATATCTTTAACGTATCTAAATGTATCTTGAGTATATATTAACATATCTTTAGCGTATCTAAATCTATCTTTAGCATATATTAACATATCTTTAGCGTATCTAAATCTATCTTTAGTATATATTAACATATATTTAGCGTATCTAAATCTATTTTTAGCATATGGGTTCTAATCTTTACTTTATCTTAGCGTTTCTAAAACTAACTGACCTGAAACAATTCCTTGGGAAGATTGTAGTCATTAGTAAATTCCCGGAGAAGTGTATTCAATCGTCGGGTAAGAGGCTGGGTATTGCCGAAACTGGGTGGCAGGTGGGAGTATTAATGAGGTAGGTAACCTAGAATGTTACTCGAAGTGACACACGGGGTATCACTATGGCAGGCGGAAGTAATGTCGCTATGGCAGGTAGATGTTGGATAATTATGACAGGTTGATGTGATACAATTAGGACAGGTTGATGTGATGTCATTATGAACGCTTGTGTGATACCATTACGGCATACGGAAGTAATGTCACAATGATAGATAGAAGTATTCTAACTAGAACATAGAGGTGGTGACAATCTGACAGGTGGAAGTGGTGTCAATTTCAGGTAGTGATGTATCGGAACAAAGTTGATTTGAAACAGTCTTAGATTACAACGGAAATTATTTACAATGTAATTGAAGTTTCAAATTTACATTACAAATTCACGTAAATCTATTTATAAATTATAATATATAAACATATTTCTCAATCATAACAATGAGTAATAAATGATCAGTTATTATATAATGTAGTATAAATTATTAATGCAAATTGAACATTATATAGTACAATAGGTGTTATTACATAATATGCAAATGATAGAAGCACATTAATAGAGAGTAACAATGGTGAGGTGAAGTGATATTAAATTCTATAGGGCCGTTGACCTAGATCTAATAGTTATGCAATATTACACGTTGGCATGCGAGACCATCCCTATAAGTATTCTACTTACCGAGCAGAGATCTAAAAGTAACTAGACTGAATACAGAGTTCAATATAGTTTATATAGTGGGGTTAAGTGAATTTACTGAATAGATTAAGATGGAAAGGTAGGTTTTCTAAGTGGAGTTTTCTAAGTGGGTTTAGAATGGAGTGTTTAGAGTAGGATCTAGGGTTGGTATTGATAATAGGGTTAAGGGTGTGGGGTCTTAATAATTTTACTAACTTAAAGTGTAATGGTTCAGGATTCATGAACCGACTGGTCAGAGATTGAATTCCGAAAGCCATCGCGATCTTTTGAGTAATTCCACTATATACAATATAGTTCTGTTCCGCCGGCTCTGAAAAGTAGGCGTGGTTGGCAGATGTGACAAGTTTTCAATTTCTTTATAAATATATATATTTTTAGATACCATTTAAATATTGCGTCATTCTGTTACACCACGTTATTACGTTGGTATATGATGTCATAGCTATGTTAAATTATATACGTCGTTTTCTCTATAAAATACGGAAATTTTGACTACATATTGGTACCTAGTAAGTAGTAAGGAGTAGTAATAGCTAATACGTAATAAATCCTAGTACGTAAAAGGCCCTACGAAGTAGTAGGGACCGCAACTCAGTAGCACCTACTATATAGTAAAGACTAGCGCGTAGTGGGGGCTACCCCTATCTATATTCATAACGGGGCATATCGGTTGATGCTGGTCGTAAATCCTAATAGGTAACGTGCCTCGATCACAATGTACAATATATCTATTAGGAAGAGCATATAAACTCTGATAAAGCGACCAGGATAGACCCAGAGAAGCGAGTAATCCGCTAGCAAGAGGAAATGAATACGAAGAACGGAGAGCGACGCGAATTGGCCCACTTATTCGACCTACTTATTAGGCCCAATTACTACTTAACCAGACTATATTATCGGCCTATTTAATAAGAGAGCTAACACTTTTGCCGGTGTCCGAGGGTAAATGATCGCGGGCTATTATTATATATCGACCCTACAAAGTCGAGCTATATCTCCTTAACCTTCGTTAGCGTACTAAATATAAACTAGACTGTTAGATACGGTTTAATATATGCATGTTAATATCTGCATGTTAATATCTGCATGTTAATATCTGCATGTTAATATCTGCATGTTAATATCTGCATGTTAATATCTGCATGTTAATATCTGCATGTTAATATCTGCATGTTAATATCTGCATGTTAATTTCTGCATGTTAATATCTGCATGTTAATATCTGCATGTTAATATCTGCATGTTAATATCTGCATGTTAATATCTGCATGTTAATATATGCATGTTAATATCTGCATGTTAATATATGCATATTAATATCTGCATGTTAATATCTGCATGTTAATATCTGCATGTTAATATCTGCATGTTAATATCTGCATGTTAATATATGCATGTTAATATATGCATGTTAATATCTGCATGTTAATATCTACATGTTAATATCTGCATGTTAATATATGCATGTTAATATCTGCATGTTAATATCTGCATGTTAATATCTGCATGTTAATATCTGCATGTTAATATCTGCATGTTAATATCTGCATTTTAATATCTGCATGTTAATATCTGCATGTTAATATCTGCATGTTAATATCTGCATGTTAATATCTGCATGTTAATATCTGCATGTTAATATCTGCATGTTAATATCTACCTATTAATATCTGCATGTTAATATCTGCATGTTAATATCTGCATGTTAATATCTGCATGTTAATATCTGCATGTTAATATCTGCATGTTAATATCTACATGTTAATATCTACATGTTAATATCTGCATGTTAATATCTGCATGTTAATATCTCCCTGTTAATATCTGCATGTTAATATCTGCATGTTAATATCTGCATGTTAATATCTGCATGTTAATATCTGCATGTTAATATCTGCATGTTAATATCTGCATGTTAATATCTGCATGTTAATATCTGCATGTTAATATCTGCATGTTAATATCTGCATGTTAATATCTACATGTTAATATCTGCATGTTAATATCTGCATGTTAATATCTCCCTGTTAATATCTGCATGTTAATATCTGCATGTTAATATCTACATGTTAATATCTGCATGTTAATATCTGCATGTTAATATCTGCATGTTAATATCTGCATGTTAATATCTGCCTGTTAATATCTGCCTGTTAATATCTGCCTGTTAATATCTGCCTGTTAATATCTGCCTGTTAATATCTGCCTGTTAATATCTGCCTGTTAATATCTGCCTGTTAATATCTGCATGTTAATATATGCATGTTAATATCTGCATGTTAATATCTGCATGTTAATATCTGCATGTTAATATCTGCATGTTAATATATGCATGTTAATATCTGCATGTTAATATCTGCATGTTAATATCTGCATGTTAATATCTGCATGTTAATATCTGCATGTTAATATCTGCATGTTAATATCTGCATGTTAATATCTGCATGTTAATATCTGCATGTTAATATCTGCATGTTAATATCTGCATGTTAATATCTGCATGTTAATATCTGCATGTTAATATCTGCATGTTAATATCTGCATGTTAATATCTGCATGTTAATATCTGCATGTTAATATCTGCATGTTAATATCTGCATGTTAATATCTGCATGTTAATATCTGCCTGTTAATATCTGCCTGTTAATATCTGCCTGTTAATATCTGCCTGTTAATATCTGCCTGTTAATATCTGCCTGTTAATATCTGCCTGTTAATATCTGCCTGTTAATATCTGCCTGTTAATATCTGCCTGTTAATATCTGCCTGTTAATATCTGCCTGTTAATATCTGCCTGTTAATATCTGCCTGTTAATATCTGCCTGTTAATATCTGCCTGTTAATATCTGCCTGTTAATATCTGCCTGTTAATATCTGCCTGTTAATATCTGCCTGTTAATATCTGCATGTTAATATCTGCATGTTAATATCTGCATGTTAATATCTGCATGTTAATATCTGCATGTTAATATCTGCATGTTAATATCTGCATGTTAATATCTGCATGTTAATATCTGCATGTTAATATCTGCATGTTAATATCTGCATGTTAATATCTGCATGTTAATATCTGCATGTTAATATCTGCATGTTAATATCTGCATGTTAATATCTGCATGTTAATATCTGCATGTTAATATCTGCATGTTAATATCTGCATATTAATATCTGCATGTTAATATCTGCATGTTAATATCTGCATGTTAATATCTGCATGTTAATATCTGCATGTTAATATCTGCATGTTAATATCTGCATGTTAATATCTGCATGTTAATATCTGCATGTTAATATCTGCATGTTAATATCTGCATGTTAATATCTGCATGTTAATATCTGCATGTTAATATCTGCATGTTAATATCTGCATGTTAATATCTGCATGTTAATATCTGCATGTTAATATCTGCATGTTAATATCTGCATGTTAATATCTGCATGTTAATATCTGCATGTTAATATCTGCATGTTAATATCTGCATGTTAATATCTGCATGTTAATATCTGCATGTTAATATCTGCATGTTAATATCTGCATGTTAATATCTGCATGTTAATATCTGCATGTTAATATCTGCATGTTAATATCTGCATGTTAATATCTGCATGTTAATATCTGCATGTTAATATCTGCATGTTAATATCTGCATGTTAATATCTGCATGTTAATATCTGCATGTTAATATCTGCATGTTAATATCTGCATGTTAATATCTCCCTGTTAATATCTGCATGTTAATATCTGCATGTTAATATCTGCATGTTAATATCTGCATGTTAATATCTGCATGTTAATATCTGCATGTTAATATCTGCATGTTAATATCTGCATGTTAATATCTGCATGTTAATATCTGCATGTTAATATCTGCATGTTAATATCTGCATGTTAATATCTGCATGTTAATATCTGCATGTTAATATCTGCATGTTAATATCTGCATGTTAATATCTGCATGTTAATATCTGCATGTTAATATCTGCATGTTAATATCTGCATGTTAATATCTGCATGTTAATATCTGCATGTTAATATATGCATGTTAATATATGCATGTTAATATCTGCATGTTAATATCTGCATGTTAATATCTGCATGTTAATATCTGCATGTTAATATCTGCATGTTAATATCTGCATGTTAATATCTGCATGTTAATATCTGCATGTTAATATCTGCATGTTAATATCTGCATGTTTATAATTGCATAATTGTAAGACAATACTGTACTTTGAATATGCATATTGTATAATAGCTATTTAGTGGATTACGGTACACTTTCTTTAATAACATTACTCCCATTGTCTTATATTGCCAATTCATATAGATCGAGGTCACTTTAATAATTAGTCACGTACGCACATTTCTATATGATTAAAAATAAAAACATATATATATATATATATATATATATAATGTTAAGCATGTGATACAAAATTAATTTTTTTAGTATAAAATAATATTTTTCATTGTAAATAATTTCACATTCAAAATGTTATATTATGATTACATCACAATTTGTTCTGCACTTGGAAGAATTAATTTACTAAAAAATGAAATATAACATATTTAAGACACACACATCTTTACAAAAAATATAACATCATATTTTACACGAAAAGATGTTGAGGTGTGTATATGTGTGTGTGTGTGTGTGTGTGTGTGTATGTGTGTGTGTGTATGTATATGTGTGTGTGTGTGTGTGTGTGTGTGTGTGTGTGTATGTGTGTGTGTGTGTGTGTGTGTGTGTGTGTAATATATTTAATACATTCTCATTTTGCTAAAAAAATCTGTCGGAATTTATTACCTATGTATATTTAATATTTATCATAGCTTGACATATTATGCATTATGTATTATTATGTATATTATGTATTATGTAAAACATGTTATTCAATAAAAAGATACCCCCAAGCTATTTATCACTGCTTTAAATAGGCATGTGATTACACAATGATAGTGTAAGCGAGATGTGTAAAACAATACCCAATAACTGCCAGTAAGGCAATAGAATACAATGATTGTTATGACAATTTGGATACAAGTGTAGTAATTTCTCATTTTCGAGATAATATTCCATATATAAAGTCTAGATGATAATTTCAAGGATAACATTTTATACAAATATTAAAGCCTTGTATGAATATTTTGGATGCGTGGTTAAAAATATAAAAAATTAATCTTATGATAAATCAAATTTGAGATAAATATTGATTTGTTCATTTTTCTATCTTAGTCCTAACAAGGGAATTCAGTTTGAATAGAGATATAACAAAGGCTACCAGATATTACCAAATCAATCAAATAAAGACACCAGAGAGAATCATTTGTTGACTGAAATACACAAATAAAAGAATAGGTTTCTATGGAATTCTGTATTTTCTTGAAAACATGATATTTCTAAAAACTTATTATACCTTCACCTTAATTATCTTTATGAGAAATGTAATATTTGTTGTGGTTTAAAAACATATGAATGTGGGTTGTGCGTACATATAGCAGAAAGAGAACTGAATTCCTCACCGGTAACATAATATGCAGACCTACACTATGTCGTTCAGTTCTTATTAATTATATAATGCATCAACTAAACAACTTATTAATAATTTGTATACATCGGATTGAAGGGTGAGACTTCGTCGCAGATGTGGAAAGTGATGCAGAGAATTGCACGGCCAGGATACCGATGGCATTA
This sequence comes from Osedax frankpressi, assembly GCA_964035775.1. Lineage (NCBI taxonomy): Eukaryota > Metazoa > Annelida > Polychaeta > Sabellida > Siboglinidae > Osedax > Osedax frankpressi. The sequence continues at coordinate 19,558,225 of OZ038312.1, read as the reverse complement.
GTTTACTGGAAACACACTGCTATCTAGTACAGCTATAGGGTTCACTTTAGGTATATTGCCCATGTATTAAAGTAAGAATGTAAAAGACACGGAAAATGTATGTTTCCACAATAAATTATAAAAAGTATTATTTTATTGGTTATTAGCAGTGATATTGATTACATAGCTGTTCCTTTAGTCAATTAAATACATACAATGTTAATGCAGGCTCCAATTGGAAATATTTGAATTGTGACAATACTAATTGCGATATGTCAATCTATATTAAGAACATCCATCCAAATTAAAAACATCAAATATATGACAGAATTTTTTTTTAAATAAATAAAAAAGTTCTTAATAATCATATTATTTGATTTCTTAATTATTGAAATTATTTTAATTAATCATGAAAATTTTTATTTTTTAAATTAAAATCTATTTATTTCAAGTTTCTATTTTAAATTCCAAAGATAATGATCATAATGCATTAATCCCCGAATTTAGAAAATCGTATATTCAAATATGATATAATTTTATAAGCAGTAATTTAATATTATTTATATTCTAGATTAATTCTAATAAAATTAACATTCGGTGAATACTGAATAGTAACATTTAACATAAATCAAGTTTGCACTAATACCTGTACTTAATTTCCAGGTACATTATAATGCAATTTATATCAAATAATTGTATAATTATTTAATTGCTACAATTAAAATAATTTCAATAAATTGCTCAATGAATGATTCATATAAGGCCATTGACTAAAGTAGCTTTAAAAAGTAATATAATCGGAATTTTATATTTCCAATTAAATTTAAACTAAACAATATAAAAATATTCAATATCTATAGCATATAAAGAATAATTATCAAACTTCATAATTTCTAATTGAAAACTACTCCTTTTCTAAAGTAAATATAAAAATAAGATCAAATATATTTATTTACTGCAAAAATTATATATCAAATATTATTAGATTAATCATGATTGCTTAAAATTAAAAATAAATGTATATATATTTACATATATATTTACTTGTATATATATTTATATATATATATATATATATATACATATATATATATATATATAAACACACACATATATATATATATATATATATAAACACACACATATATATTATATATATATATATATATATATATATGTATATACATATTAGTATTTGAATGTGAATTAAAACTAACAATTTGGTATTGATTATTAACATATCATTGATTTAATGTTATTTATAAATAATGATTACCTGGTTGTTGGTTTATAATCCAATATGGTGTATCTTGGATATGTCATAAAGTATTTTCTAACTATATTACATGATACATAACTGGTAATTAATTAATATTTGAATGCATAGAAGATGTTTAAGGGTATATGCATGACCATATAATAAATATAGCATGCTATAAATGTATCTCAGTTCTTAGTTTGAAAGTGGGCGTGACTTACGATCCAGTGGGTGTGGCTAAATAATGTGTGGGGCGTGGTTAATGCTTTAATATACACATTTGAGAGTATGATACGTTCAAAATGATGTGTATTCAGATACATACATTTATACTAAATGCTAGTTTTATGAAAATATAATATAAGATTTCTACTTAATTATAATTGTTATTATAAACTAATGTAATACAAGATAAATCTAGGAATTATAATTATGTAATTACTTAATCTCTAAATTATCAGCTTATTTAAAATATTCATAAAAATATTAAATTACTAATAAAAATTAATATTATTGCGATATAAAATCTAATTTATTATTTAAGTTTAATACAAATAATGCATTAAATCAAGAACAAATTAGTAATTGGTATTTATGTTGTTTTTAGCCTGTGTTTTAATAGGAATAACTGAAATAAGGAATAATTTAGAATCACTTAAATAATAGAAATAATAGGAATCAGAAAAGAGTAATTATTGAATATATAAAAACATGTTTGAGTAATTGATAATAATAATAATTTGACAGCATTATTAATTAAACAACTGGTATATGATATTAATATTACTGCTACCATTTGTAGTAGTTAATTATTTATTTCTATAGAGTATCAAATATACAAACAAATTATATATTACACATAAAATTTGCATAGAAAAATTACTCATTTAAAATGATGTTCTTCCTTATAAATTAACTATCACTAATTCATATTCACTTTAAACAAATATAATATATTATTAACTAATAATAAATTAATTAGAGGAATAGTACATTGATTGTATTATGTCATGTGAATACGTGTAATACACCAAATGATATATATTCTGAGTAGAATTAATTATTAGATCATTTTTACTACATTTTGAATTTTATATTTTTGAAATTATTTGCCTCCATCATATGAAATAATGGGATGTCATAAATAACTGAATATGATATAATATATATATATATATATATATATATATATATATTACCTTTGGATTGTTATGTAATAATGGTATGTGGCATTAATGTTTAAATATAACTGTCTAATATATGAAGTGAAAAAACATGATTCTATATATAGATGGAAAATAAATATGGTATAGAATTTGCTATACTATATAGTATATAGTATGTAGTATATAGTATACACTATACTGGCTGGTCTGGGACTAGACATTATATAATTGTTCATTACTACCATCAAACAATCATCTTAAAAAGGATCAGTCTAGCAAGATTATTAATAATTAAGATTTACTAATTATTGTATTATAATATAGATACAAGTTTAGTTAAAATCAATGAGGTGTGTGTAGGTGTATAGGTATGTAAGTGTGTAGGTGTAGGTGTGTAGGAGTGTAGGAGTGTATGGGTTTAGGTGTGTATGGGTTTAGGTGTATGCATGCGTGTGTATAGGATTGTGTGTATATTTGCGTGGTTGTTTGTAGGTAGGTTTGTTTGTGTAATTGGGGTGTATGTATTTTTTAACACATACATCTTATTATATTTTCCTAAACAAATGTGTATATGACCTAGTATAGGCATATCAAATTCGTTGTAACATCATTGGAGCATTAGAAAGTATATAAGTGTTGGTATGGAGTAGGATTTGGTTCCGGAAGTTAAAAAATAATTCAACAAGTTTGGTTAATTACTTTGTTGTCGTTTATCTTGGAATTTAGTTATCTCAGTTAGTTGTGAGTAACAATAAACACGTTTTGGTATCTTAGAAATAGATGTTTTGTATTTTGAGAGCAGCGAGGTTCAGAAAAATGTTTTATTTGTTTCAGTTGGTAAATTTTGTTGTTGGTAAGTTTTGCTATTTATGAAATTTGTTTGTCAAATGTTAAGATGGAATCAAGTATTAATGTAATTATATCAGTTAATGTACATATGTCATTTTTGTTATTTGATATGACTGATGGAGGGTGTAATGTTTGGTGTTTGCTATGGAAAACAATATATTCAGTCTTTACTCAGTTTAATTGTAGGCAGTTATTTCAAATCAGTAATTAAGTTATTTCTTTCTGATAGGGTTCCTGGTGAGACATTATATTTGGTTTATGTATATAATTGTGTATCATCAGTATACAAATGGTAATTCACATTGTGAGATGTTATTATTAAGTGGATGTCAGATATATAAATATTGTATAACAGAAGTCCTAATACCTTGGGGAATTCCGCGTAGAGGACATTTATTAGATATGTTGGATGTAAAGTTGAATGTTCTATCAGTCAAATGGGATTATATTAAATGTATTATTGCATGGTGTATATAGATACATTTGAGTTGCATTTGAGTACATTGCAGATGTAGAGATGGGCATTTATCGCAATCAACAATTTCGTGGGAGTACCATTTGCGATTCAAGTTGCAATCCAGGTTTATCCGGGAAGAATGTGAGTTTCCTCGAGAATTCACAATAAAGAGTGTATGATATGAAATATATTTTCATTATATAATTTGAAACTAATTTTCTTCTTGTAAGATCACTAATATCTGAATAATATAGTCTGTTTATATATACTATAGTCTATTTATATATACTATAGGCTGTTTATATAGACTATAGTCTGTTTATATATACTATAGTCTGTTTATATATAATATATGCTGTTTATATATACTATAGGCTATTTATATATACTATAGTCTGTTTATATATAATATAGTCTATTTATATATACTATATGCTGTTTATATATATTATAGTCTGTTTATATATAATATAGTCTATATACTATATGCTGTTTATATATACTATAGTCTGTTTATATATAATATAGTCTTTTATATATACTATATGCTGTTTATATATATTATAGTCTGTTTATATATAATATAGTCTATTTATATATACTATATGCTGTTTATATATACTATAGTCTGTTTATATATAATATAGTCTGTTTATATATACTATATGCTGTTTATATATATTATAGTCTGTTTATATATAATATAGTCTGTTTATATATAATATAGTCTGTTTATATATATTATAGTCTGTTTATATATAATATAGTCTATTTATATATACTATATGCTGTTTATATATATTATAGTCTGTTTATATATAATATAGTCTATTTATATATACTATATGCTGTTTATATATACTATAGTCTGTTTATATATACTATAGTCTGTTTATATATACTATAGGCTATTTATATATAATATAGGCTGTTTATATATACTATAGTCTGTTTATATATATATATTATAGGCTGTTTATATATACTATAGTCTGTATATATATACTATAGTCTGTTTATATATACTATATGCTGTTTATACATACTATAGGCTATTTATATATACTATAGGCTGTTTATATATAATATATGCTGTTTATATATAATATATGCATTTTATATATAATATAGGCTGTTTATATATATGTAACATAGGTTGTTAATAATTATTTCCAATCTATAATAAATATAATATCTATTATTGAGAATATGCAAAGATTTGAAATATTATTTAACACTCACTATTATTCATGATAAATCCGTTAGGAGGTGATTCAAGGTAGTTAAGATTATATAACGTTAATCAATATGTGATCAAGCGGGATAGAATGAGGTTTGGGTTATTGCGTCGTTTGTGTTGATTGCGAAATCAGTGAAGCACGACCCGAACACAAGAATTGATTACATCATTAATCAACATGGCTGCATCGCTGCATTAGATACAAGTACTTGAGATTAAGGGAGGCACTGGCGCCGATTGTGAAACTAACCGTAGGTGACCATGCTGACCCCTGTGACCTACGACGACCTATGATGACCTAAATTGATCAATGTATGGCTTCGCTAATCTATATTTAGCAATTAGCATTGACCATAATTGATTGTAAGTGTCTTCTGCTTAAACAATAGATACCACTACTAATTAATAACTATAATAGCTCACTAATCCTGATATCCAATGAACACTAATGACCTCTACTGACCTCTACCGACCTCTACTGACCTCTACCGACCTCTACTGACCTCTACTGACCTATAGTTACATCTGCTTACCTCTATTATTTAGATAATCATCGGATGAACACTGGGATGGAGTTTTGAAGCTTATCGATTTATCAGATGTCATCTGCAGTGACGAATAATGATTTTATTATGTAACCTTTGATCCATCAATCAATCGCTTAGGAGAAATGAGTTTTATTATACAAACAATGATCTAATAGTTGCAAGTTGCAAAAAATGATGTACAAATTCATTATTCATTATAATTGGTAGTCAATTAGCAATTATTATAATTAAGATGCTTTATATAAACATGTATAACTTCCTTAGAGCTCACAGTCACCCCACTGCTTCCTAATCTAACCCTACTTTAACCCCACTCTTATCCATAATATTATCCTAATTTAACACTACTCAAACCCAACTCTGACTCTACTTTAACCCTACTCTAGTCCTAATCAAACCTCACTCTAACCTCAATCTAACCCTCTCTAATCCTAATCATATCCAACTTTAACTCTACTCTAACCCCATCCTATCTACCGATCTATATACGATCCTTATACAATTTCGCAGATATCTATGTCGCCCTTTATGACGACCTCTACATATATGTACCTGTTCAAATACTCACCTCGCCAAACATCAATAACCACCTCAATAACCACCTCAATAACCACCTCAATAACCACCTCAATAACCACCTCAATAACCACCTCAATAACCACCTCAATAACTACCTCAATAACCACCTCAATAACCACCTCAATAACCACCTCAATAACCACCTCGATAACCACCTCGATAACCAACTCAATAACCACCTCAATAACCACCTCAATAACCACCTCAATAACCACCTCAATAACCACCTCGATAACCACCTCGATAACCGCCTCAATAACCACCTCAATAACCACCTCAATAACCACCTCAATAACCACCTCAATAACCACCTCAATAACCACCTCAATAACCACCTCAATAACCACCTCAATAACCACCTCGATAACCGCCTCAATAACCACCTCAATAACCACCTCAATAACCACCTCGATAACCACCTCGATAACCACCTCGATAACCGCCTCAATAACCACCTCAATAACCACCTCAATAACCACCTCAATAACCACCTCAATAACCACCTCAATAACCACCTCAATAACCACCTCGATAACCACCTCGATAACCGCCTCAATAACCACCTCAATAACCACCTCAATAACCACCTCAATAACCACCTCAATAACCACCTCAATAACCACCTCAATAACCATCTCAATAACCACCTCAATAACCACCTCGATAACCACCTCGATAACCACCTCGATAACCGCCTCAATAACCACCTCAATAACCACCTCAATAACCACCTCAATAACCACCTCAATAACCACCTCAATAACCACCTCAATAACCACCTCAATAACCACCTCAATAACCACCTCAATAACCACCTCAATAACCACCTCGATAACCGCCCGTATAACTTGCCTCGACATCTGGGCTGACCCAAAGACAAACACTAACCATGACAGGTACGAGGATGCCATCTGATAGTTCTTCACCGCAATGGTCAGATATGTACTCCAACAATGAAACATACAATGTTAGGAGGTCGGAGTTTGCGGGGTCCTAGGAAATTTAAGAAATTGTCTGTAATTTAGTTGTATTTTGTATTCAATATTTATACACATATACATTCTCACAGAAATGCACATATACACATAAACACTTATATACACATACATATATAGACATATACATATGTATGCATACGATCACGTCACTACCAGAAAAATAAACAATTTAATAATAATTAAAATGACTTTTAAACTGTGAATTTTATAAAAAAATATATTCATAATTTATTAATTAAAATTAAAAAGTAAAATACTTGACGAGATAAACATCAAACATAAGATGTAATTATGTAGTCCAAATAACACCTGGTGAAATTAACTTACACTTTGGTACTCGGAGACTAATAATGTGCACAATTCAGCTGAACTATGGGCTTCTTTCACTCCACATTTCTTGTAGAAACTCTTGCTATAATACAATAAAATATAATTGTTATTAAACTATGACCCGGAAAATGATCTAGTAAATAACTCAAATAATTGCATTTTTTTAATTGCATAATTTCTATTATATTATAAGTGAAATTATTTGAAATTCTATTAATAATATTACCTGAATATATACCTGATTAGTTAATCATTGTGTTTATAGGATATAAATAGACTATTTGTCTTATGCAATATTATATACTTCAAATTTCAAAGATCAAGTTGTTAAATACTAAATACTATATATATATATATATATATATATATATATATATATATATATATATAATACTAAATACTATATATATCAAACAAATTATAAAACTATTACTACATAATAACAGTTATGGAAATCATTATTTGCATACAGTAATATTCAGTTATACATTTACATTAACTATTGAAAACGTGGTACAATTTCAAGTCACTATTTAGGAGATTAACGAATACAGACTTTTTGGACATTTCGGTTGGAAACGTGTAGACGTAAGGTCGAAGGTCAATTTGATGGGTTTTAGTGAAGGCGATCGCGTCCGGAGAGGAGAACATTTGACCATTGAATAGCCACTTCTTCGGAACTTTGAAGCAAGTGAAGGGTCAAGCGAGGATTTAGAAACTCAGCTTAAGTTCATTTTTGCATTACATAATTTATTTAATATTATTTTATTTTTGTTATCTTTCAAAAGAATTATTGGTTAATATAAAAGAAATTATCCAATGCATGCAAATTGTAGGTAAAATTCAAGTAAATGTAACATTTTTGTACAAATTAAATTAAATACAATATCTGTTTATTCCAATTTCGATATTTTATCTTTACATGAGTTTACCCAGCAAAATATCCTGGTTTTAATTTTTTGCATTACATATTTTAAAAATTTTGTTAACTCATCAAAGGATTTAACAAAACAATTAAACCGCTGTGTCGATTATATAATAGCGATAGATTAGAACTTTGGACCAGCGAAATATTAATTTACATCCTAGATCACAATACAAGTTCTATATACAAGTTGTGTTTAATTCACCTCCTTTGTCCATTGTATTCTTGAAATTCGGGATATTTTCAAATGCATTATAAATGGAGTTCAAAACCTAGGATATTATAATATATAGGAATTATAAATCAAATAATGAATTAACATTATTCCATTGGGACAAAAAATCATATTGATTTATTAAATGATTGATTAATTATTAAGTGTTATTAAGTAACAAGAAGATAATAAGTGAATTTAGATATTTGGAATTTCTCACTACATTACTCACTACATTACTCACTACATTACTCACTACATTACTCACTACATTTCTCACTACATTACTCACTACATTACTCACTACATTACTCACTACATTACTCACTACATTACCCACTACATTACTCACTACATTACTCACTACATTACTCACTACATTACCCACTACATTACCCACTACATTACCCACTACATTACTCACTACATTACTCACTACATTACTCACTACATTACTCACTACATTACTCACTACATTACTCACTACATTACTCACTACATTACCCACTACATTACTCACTACATTACTCACTACATTACTCACTACATTACCCACTACATTACTCACTACATTACTCACTACATTACTCACTACATTACTCACTACATTACCCACTACATTACCCATTACATTACCCACTACATTACTCACTACATTACTCACTACATTACTCACTACATTACCCACTACATTACCCACTACATTACCCACTACATTACTCACTACATTACTCACTACATTACTCACTACATTACTCACTACATTACCCACTACATTACCCATTACATTACCCACTACATTACTCACTACATTACTCACTACATTACTCACTACTTAATACATATCATCACACTTCATTGAAAGCAATCCTCCATAATGCTGCGAACAGACTTATACATGTTCCAGCGAACTCAAACATAACCCCTAACCCAAACCTAACCCCTAACCTCACCCTAACCCTAACCTAACCCCACCCTAACCCAAACCTCACCCTAACCCTAACCTCACCCTAACCCTAACCTCACCCTAACCCTAACCTAACCCTAACCTCACCCTAACCCTAACCTCACCCTAACCTCGATGTACTCGACTTTCTGACAGGCGGTGTAGTGTCGCAATACGACGCAGAAGTGTCGCCAGATTTGCTCGACAGGCGGACACTTCCACGAGAACAACTCGCGGATTGTGGCGTCGATTTCCACGGCCGGCACCGAAAGCTGCGCGGAGAACGGTGGGGAGAGTGTAAAGCTTACAACAGCAATCCCAAGTCCGGTCGAGAAGTGTGACCTTAAGACTCGACCTCTTGCGCGCGTTTGTGAATAACACCGACCTGACTTCCGATGAGTTGGGCATTGTTGCAGTCGGACAGTTCCACGGGACTTCTGTAGTCTTCTTTTTCGTTGAACCACGGCAAAGAACTTGGATAAGTGATAGGTCGCTGCGAGAAGGGGGTGTTGCAGCAAGCGTGTAAAAGGCACGGTAGGTTAGGCTAATGGGCGTTGTTCGAAGGGTGTATTGGGGCGGGGTCAGAATTACAGTGAGAATAGTTAGGTGGTTATAGTGGTCGGTGCGTAAAGGGTACGAAGTAGTGGTTTTAGTGGTCATCGCGTGAAAGTTGAGGCAGGGTTAGAAATCATTGTATGAAGGAAGTAATATGTATTGTACGCACGCTACGGGATGAGGTCCTAAGCTAAAAGAAGGTAATAACCCTACGCAGAGCGGGGATCCAGGGCATTGACAAGATCTGCTTGAATTCTTCACTTTTGCGAACCACAATCTCCGGATGTTTCTTGAGAAACCGCAGAATTGCCTGAAGCTTTTTATCCTGAGAAATGGGGCCAAAATACAGTTGCAATATATGCTACGATCAAAATGTTGTTACATTAGAAGATATCTCCTAAAAACCAAATTAATGTGGAGTTAGACAGGAAGTTAATGTGGAGTTAGACAGGAAGTAGCCTAGTTAGACAGGAAGTAGCTAAGTTAGACAGGAAGTAGCTAAGTTAGACAGGAAATAGCTAACTTAGACAGGAAGTAGCTAACTTAGATAGGAAGTAGCTATGTTAGACAGGAAGTAGCTAAGTTAGACAGGAAATATCTAAGTTAGACAGGAAGTAGCTAAGTTAGACAGGAAGTAGCTAAGTTAGACAGAAAGTAGCTAAGTTAGACAGGAAATAGCTAAGTTAGACACGCAATATCTAAGTTAGACAGGAAGTAGCTAAGTTAGACAGGAAGTAGCTAAGTTAGACAGGAAGTAGCTAAGTTAGAAAGGAAGTAGCTAAGTTAGACAGTAAGTAGCTAAGTTAGACAGGAAGTAGCTAAGTTAGACAGGAAGTAGCTAAGTTAGACAGAAAGTAGCTAAGTTAGACAGGAAATAGCTAAGTTAGACACGCAATATCTAAGTTAGACAGGAAGTAGCTAAGTTAGACAGGAAGTAGCTAAGTTAGACAGGAAGTAGCTAAGTTAGAAAGGAAGTAGCTAAGTTAGACAGTAAGTAGCTAAGTTAGAAAGGAAGTAGCTAAGTTAGACAGTAAGTAGCTAAGTTAGACAGGAAATAGCTAAGTTAGACAGGAAGTAGCTAAGTTAGACAGGAAGTAGCTAAGTTAGACAGAAAGTAGCTAAGTTAGACAGGAAATAGCTAAGTTAGACACGCAATATCTAAGTTAGACAGGAAGTAGCTAAGTTAGACAGGAAGTAGCTAAGTTAGAAAGGAAGTAGCTAAGTTAGACAGTAAGTAGCTAAGTTAGACAGGAAATAGCTAAGTTAGAAAGGAAGTAGCTAAGTTAGACAGGACGTAGCTAAGTTAGAAAGGAAGTGGCTTAGTTAGACAGGAAGTGGCTTAGTTAGACAGGAAGTGGCTAAGTTAAACAGGAAGTAGCTAAGTTAGACAGGAAGTAGCTAAGTTAGACAGGAAGTAGCCTAGTTAGACAGGAAGTAGCTGTTAGACAGGAAGTAGCTAAGTTAGACAGGAAATAGCTAAGTTAGACAGGAAGTAGCTAAGTTAGACAGGAAATATATAAGTTAGACAGGAAGTAGCTAAGTTAGACAGGAAATAGCCTAGTTAGACAGGAAGTAGCTAAGTTAGACAGCAAATAACCTAGTTAGACAGGAAGTAGCTAAGTTAGACAGGAAGTATCTAAGTTAGACAGGAAGTAGCTAAGTTAGACAGGAAATATCTAAGTTAGACAGGAAGTAGCTAAGTTAGACAGGAAGTAGCTAAGTTAGACAGGAAGTAGCTAAGTTAGACAGGAAGTAGCTAAGTTAGACAGGAAGTAGCTAAGTTTGACAGGAAGTAGCTAAGTTAGACAGGAAGTAGCTAAGTTAGACAGGAAGTAGCTAAGTTAGACAGGAAGTAGCTAAGTTAGACAGGAAGTAGCTAAGTTAGACAGGAAGTAGCTAAGTTAGACAGGAAGTAGCTAAGTTAGACAGGAAGTAGCTAAGTTAGAAAGGAAGTAGCTAAGTTAGACAGGAAGTAGCTAAGTTAGACAGGAAGTAGCTAAGTTAGACAGGAAGTAGCTTAGTTAGACAGGAAGTAGCTAAGTTAGACAGTAAGTAGCTAAGTTAGACAGGAAGTAGCTAAGTTAGACAGGAAGTAGCTAAGTTAGACAGGAAGTAGCTAAGTTAGACAGGAAGTAGCTAAGTTAGACAGGAAGTAGCTAAGTTAGACAGGAAGTAGCTAAGTTAGACAGGAAGTAGCTAAGTTAGACAGGAAGTAGCTAAGTTAGACAGGAAGTAGCTAAGTTAGATAGGAAGTAGCTAAGTTAGACAGGAAGTAGCTAAGTTAGACAGGAAGTAGCTAAGTTAGACAGGAAGTAGCTAAGTTAGACAGGAAGTAGCTAAGTTAGACAGGAAGTAGCTAAGTTAGACAGGAAGTAGCTAAGTTAGACAGGAAGTAGCTAAGTAAGACAGGAAGTAGCTAAGTAAGACAGGAAGTAGCTAAGTTAGAAAGGAAGTAGCTAAGTTAGACAGTAAGTAGCTAAGTTAGACAGGAAATAGCTAAGTTAGACAGGAAGTAGCTAAGTTAGACAGGAAGTAGCTAAGTAAGACAGGAAGTAGCGGTGGAGGTTACCTTACGAGCAGATCGTGACATCTTCACCAGAGTCCTCACGGAGTGAAGGAGGATGTCTAGTGTGATGTGACTGGAGTTTTGCAATCCCAAGTGTCGCATTGTGGCAGGCAGGGTTGACACAGCGACGCTCCCAGACAGGAAATCTACGCGCATATATAGGGAAAGAGTTATCATAGCGGATAATATTATGAGGTAACGTAATAGTTTACTGGAGAATTAAATAATCAATATTAATAATTATATAATAAATATTAATATTTATATAATTCATATTTATCTAATTAATATTAATATTAATATATAATTATAGAAAATATTCATAAAAAACAATATTACATTTGTACATTAATAATAATCTATTGTACAGAAATTAATCTTTTAATGAAAATATCGATATTTGTAATTCGTGTAAAATTCTAGATAATTATATAACTTATTATATAACAATTCTATAATTTATTATATAACAATTACATAGTCCGACATACCGAGGTCGGGGAATCGGTGTTCTGCGATGAAGAAGTCAACCAGATCGAGGTTGCTGCAATCGTAAAATTCACAGGGTACCATCAAAAGATCGTCGGATCGTCGCCGTAGAAAAGGTAATGAAGAAAGCTGCTCTTTGAAATTGACATCTTGTGAAATCAATGCAGCGCAATCGACGAGGAAGTAACTGGATCATAGAGAAACCGCCGATTAGTCAGATTTATACGAAATATAGCACATATTAATAGACATTATTTATAAACAATAAATGGAAACTGCAAACTAGAATTTTAAAATGAAATTACTACTTTAGAAATATGATAGAACATGAAAAAGTAATATACATATACAATAAACAATATTAAAAAGTAAATTTTGAAAATGTGAATAAAATAAATATTAACATAATTTATAAATTTTATATATACATATTTTAAAAACTTAATTTTTTTGGAATAACTAAAATTACAATTATCAATTAAAAAAACATTCCATGAAACTTAATCATTCCAAGAAACTTAATCATTCCAAGAAATATCTCTCCAACTAGTTATTGAAACTTTCATGCCACGTTCACAATTTGTATTAATGTTTTATATTTTAATTTATGATGAAATCATATTTTTTACGTTATTAAATTAACCAATTTAAAAATAAATATACAATCGGAGAGTATCTGTAAAAAAAAATATATCTTAATCAATATTGGTCATTAATTAATTTGCTAATTATTGTTTATTAATCGGTTAGTTAATTTAAGTTAATAATTAGGTGAACATAAACCGCGATAGAAGATCCATTTCAGAACGGCCGAATCTCGCCGATTCAAAAGCGACAATCAATCTCGAGGTCACAAAAGCTTTAAAACTCAACGTCCGCACGCCGAGTGTACGCGAGAGCTCCGTGACCTCAACATGACCTCTGAGCAATACCGGAGGCGGGTCTACGGGGTCTCCGCAAGATACGTCCCGCCTTAAATGGTAACATAAGTCGGTCGCCACGGCCAAGAGTTCTCCGCTGCCGTCGGTGTCGCTCAATAGGGGGAGAAGTCGCGCGGTCAGCAATTGTTCGTCGGTCAGCGTACCCAACGATAGTAGAAGGTCTGTGAAATGCGATAAATCGATGAACTGGCACTTTTAAGGTTTTCAATGGCCAGTAAGATGTGAACAGGCGTTGTGAGTCTAGAAAGTTATGCTTCCATCAGCTAATAGCCGTCGCGCATTTAATATGAGGTTTGAAATCACTTCGAAACTACTCAGGGCGGCTGTTCGTGGAACTTGTTAATGCAAATTCGTGCAGTCCAGCAAATTCAGTAATCTCACCGACTGACCAGTGAAATCGCGGACTTCGATTTCGTCGAGGGTTCGTAGGTCATCATCTAAACGGCAGCGCTTAAATTCACGATGGCAGCGCAGGTGACGAGACAAAGCTTCGACGACTCCGGCGGCATGACCTGGCGATATGTAGGTCGAGAGGTCGAGCGATGCGGAGAGATCGCCGGCAGCCGGTGCAGGTTCGACGAAGCCGACAGCGCCACCTGTCAACTTGTAGAGGCTGCGTAGAATCGTCGGCTTCAACGCCACTCCATCATGACTCTGGTAAGGGCAGACACAGGTAGAGTATTCTCTCCCTTTCTCTCCCTTTATCACTCATCCTCTTCCTCTCCCTTCCTACTCCTTACTCACCATATACTCCCTCTAGTATTCTATCCCTCCATTTATCCGACTCTATACTCCCTATCCTACCCTTATTCCTTCCTTACATACCTCCACCATACATTTCCTCCAACAGTCCTACATTTCCTCCTACTTTCCATACTTACCTTATTCCCAAATTTGTTCCATCCTTCTTAGCCCCTCTAAAGTTCTGATGTTAATTAATTTATTGTAACATTACATGTATAATAATTACAGAATTTGTGTATTTAATAATTAATAATCAAAACTAGTTACTAGCAATCATTGCATTATCTGTACTAAATCTCAGAAGCAGTACTAAATCACAGAAGCAGTACTAAATCTCAGAAGCAGTACTAATTATCAGAATCTGTACTAATTATCAGAATCTGTACTAAATCTCAGAAGCAGTAATAAATCTAGGAAGCAGTACTAAATCTAGGAAGCAGTACTAAATCTCAGAATCTGTACTAAATCTCAAAAGCAGTACTAAATCTCAGAAGCAGTACAAAATCTCAGAAGCAGTACTAAATCTTAGAATCTGTACTAAATCATAGAAGCAGTACTAAATCTCAGAAGCAGTACTAATTATCAGAATCTGTACTAAATCTCAGAAGCAGTAATAAATCTAGGAAGCAGTACTAAATCTAGGAAGCAGTACTAAATCTCAGAATCTGTACTAAATCTCAGAAGCAGTACTAAATCTCAGAATCTGTACTAAATCTCAGAATCTGTACTAAATCTCAGAAGCAGTACTAAATCTCAGAATATGTACTAAATATCAGAATCTGTACTAAATCTCAGAAGCAGTACTAATTATCAGAATCTGTACTAAATCTCAGAAGCAGTAATAAATCTAGGAAGCAGTACTAAATCTAGGAAGCAGTACTAAATCTCAGAATATGTACTAAATCTCAGAATATGTACTAAATATCAGAATCTGTACTAAATCACAGAATCTATACTAAATCTCAGAATATGTACTAAATATCAGAATATGTACTAAATCTCAGAATATGTACTAAATCTCAGAATCTGTACTAAATTTCAAAATATGTACTAATTATCAGAATCTGTACTAAATCTAAGAATCTGTACTAAATCTAGGAAGCAGTACTAAATCTCAGAATATGTACTAAATATCAGAATCTGTACTAAATCACAGAATCTATACTAAATCTCAGAATATGTACTAAATATCAGAATATGTACTAAATCTCAGAATATGTACTAATTATCAGAATCTGTACTAAATCTCAGAAGCAGTACTAAATCTAGGAAGCAGTACTAATTATCAGAATCTGTACTAAATCTCAGAAGCAGTACTAAATCTAGGAAGCAGTACTAAATCTCAGAATCTGTACTAAATCTCAGAAGCAGTACTAAATCTTAGAATCTGTACTAAATCATAGAAGCAGTACTAAATCTCAGAAGCAGTACTAATTATCAGAATCTGTACTAAATCTCAGAAGCAGTAATAAATCTAGGAAGCAGTACTAAATCTAGGAAGCAGTACTAAATCTCAGAATCTGTACTAAATCTCAGAAGCAGTACTAAATCTCAGAATCTGTACTAAATCTCAGAATCTGTACTAAATCTCAGAAGCAGTACTAAATCTCAGAATATGTACTAAATATCAGAATCTGTACTAAATCTCAGAAGCAGTACTAATTATCAGAATCTGTACTAAATCTCAGAAGCAGTAATAAATCTAGGAAGCAGTACTAAATCTAGGAAGCAGTACTAAATCTCAGAATATGTACTAAATCTCAGAATATGTACTAAATATCAGAATCTGTACTAAATCACAGAATCTATACTAAATCTCAGAATATGTACTAAATATCAGAATATGTACTAAATCTCAGAATATGTACTAAATCTCAGAATCTGTACTAAATTTCAAAATATGTACTAATTATCAGAATCTGTACTAAATCTAAGAATCTGTACTAAATCTAGGAAGCAGTACTAAATCTCAGAATATGTACTAAATATCAGAATCTGTACTAAATCACAGAATCTATACTAAATCTCAGAATATGTACTAAATATCAGAATATGTACTAAATCTCAGAATATGTACTAATTATCAGAATCTGTACTAAATCTCAGAAGCAGTACTAAATCTAGGAAGCAGTACTAATTATCAGAATCTGTACTAAATCTCAGAAGCAGTACTAAATCTAGGAAGCAGTACTAAATCTCAGAATCTGTACTAAATCTCAGAAGCAGTACTAATTATCAGAATCTGTACTAAATCTTAGAATCTGTACTAAATCACAGAAGCAGTACTAAATCTCAGAAGCAGTACTAATTATCAGAATCTGTACTAAATCTAAGAATCTGTACTAAATCTAAGAAGCAGTACTAATTATCAGAATATGTACAAAATCTCAGAATCTGTACTAAATCTCAGAATCTGTACTAAATCTCAGAAGCAGTACTAAATCTCAGAAGCAGTACTAATAAGTAGTAGTACAGATTAACAGTGTCGTAGTAATGCCGACTAACAGTGTAGATTATGGAAGCGTCTTTTCTCAGACGTATCAGAGTGATATTAGTATCGGAGGTTGTGACGTCAACGCAAACTGTGGGAGCCGCTTGGAGAACTGGCAAACCATCCAAAGATGCCAGATCCATATTCTCGGATGCAATGTACGTCCACAATAAGCGTAGCCAGTGCAAAGGGGGGTGTCCATTAACACCCGGCGTCCAATGAACAGTCTGTAAACAGTCGTAAGGCAGTGGGCTTAGTATTCAGATAGGTTTGCTTTAAAGCATGCAGTGCACTGATATCAAGGGTGGGCATAGTGAAGAGAGTCCTATATGGGTGCAATGAACGGTTTGTAGTGAGAGGGAGTTAGTGTAGTTAGGTGGGTTGGCATTAAGGAGGCAAGGTTAGGTTAATTTGCCAGTTCTCTATATTTTACCAACCTATTAAAACATTTATATTTCATATAGTAAGTAGAACATAATATTCTTCAATAATAACAAAATAAGTAAAATAAAGTTTTGTACTAATTAATTTTTTTAGCAGAAGGGATTAATATAAATTAACACTAACAATTAATAAATATTAACACATATACATTAACAATTATAATTAACTCACATATTAAATTCATAAGAAAAATGCGATACTAATTTTGGTATAAATAATATATTAATTGTGTTCACAAATTCAAATTTAAAAAGTTTTATGGGATATGTCCATATTAGTTTTTTTTATATTACACCAAATGTAGAAACAAAAAATCTACACCGATAATATGTACACCGCAGCCTACCCTCTACTTACAAGAGAATTGAGGTTGCTGACGAAGCATTGAGGCAGGCTGTCGTGAAGGATTCGAGGTACATCGTATTGCGAAAGAAGCTTTAGTTGAGTCTCACCTTGCGTTGCGATCTATGTAGGGGTTAAGGGTTAGAGGTCAACATTAGGGTCACGAGTGGATTAGATACGAGTTGAGATTGCAGACGCCATGGGATGGGAACATAAGGCAGGAGAGGAGGCGACTTTTGGACAAGTGAAGGAATATGAAAAGGGAGTATTGGATTTATTGGGAAGTGAGGGTTGGCTAGTGGTAAGATGAAGGAGACGTCAAGAGTGGGTATGAGATGGTGAGATAACGTCGGAACAGAAGTGTTTAAAAGATGGAGTGATTATATTGGGAAGTGAGGGATTGAGTGAAGTGAATCACGAATTGGATAGTACTGAATGATCTTTATGGCAGGCAATTAAGTAGAGACGAACCTGATAGAGGTATTCAGTAACATCGTATTCCAAATTTGTACTAAGCAGTTTATGTTTATATCCAGGCACAAGACCCTGTATGGTGAGGTCACATGTCATTTGTTTATCAGGGAAGTATAATATCCAAAAAGTAAATATAATATGTCAGATTATCATCTATAGATATCATAAGTATAATCTGATATATATCTCCTAGACTATATAAGAATGATCTTTGAATTATCTAGATTGATAGTTGATGAACTAGACTGACTTCTAAATAATCCTTAATCACCTAGACTGACCTCTAAATGACCCCGACCTAGACTGACTTCTAAATGACCCCGACCTAGACTGACTTATAAATAACCCTGACCTAGACTGACTTCTAAATGACCCCGACCTAGACTGAATTCTAAATGACCATGACCTAGACTGACCTCTAAATGACCCCCGACCTAGACTGACTTCTAAATGACCCCGACCTAGACTGACTTATAAATAACCGACCTAGACTGACTTCTAAATGACCCCGACCTAGACTGAATTCTAAATGACCATGACCTAGACTGACCTCTAAATGACCCCCGACTTAGACTGACTTCTAAATGACCCCGACCTAGACTGACTTATAAATAACCCTGACCTAGACTGACTTCTAAATGACCCCTACCTAGACTGACTTCTAAATGACCATGACCTAGACTGACCTCTAAATGACCCCCGACCTAGACTGACTTCTAAATGACCCCGACCTAGACTGACTTTTAAATGACCATGACCTAGACTGACCTCTAAATGACCCGACATAGACTGACCTCTAAATGACCCGACCTAGACTGACTTCTAAATTACCCCGACATAGACTGACCTCTAAATGAGCATGACCTAGACTGACCTCTGCATGACCATGACCTAGACTAACCTCTGGATGGTCGTTGCAAGTAACAAACACGGTAGTCGCATGCTTGTCAAATCTTACGAATTCGCCGTCAGCCAATGGCAGCAGTCGTAGTTGCCCAAGGTACGGCAGACCGTGATTGGTGCGCAGGATGTAGGCCAGCGTGCAGAGGCGTAAGAGCCGCGATATTGTGTCACCGTTGCGCTGAAATGCGAATAAAGTAGGACGAAGTGCACCAGTGTATCATTAGCCAATGAGAACCTCCGATTTATACAACAAATACAAAGGAGAAGTCGAATATGATCTAAAATATTAAATTTTGTTTCGTTAATAAATAATTAGAAAATTAATTTCATTAGATATATTTTCATTAGATATATTTTCATTAGATATATTTTCATTAGATATATTTTCATTAGATATATTTTCATTAGATATATTTTCATTAGATATATTTTCATTAGATATATTTTCATTAGATATATTTTCATTAGATATATTTTCATTAGATATATTTTCATTAGATATATTTTCATTAGATCTATTTTCATTAGATATATTTTCATTAGATATATTTTCATTAGATATATTTTCATTAGATATATTTTCATTAGATATATTTTCATTAGATATATTTTCATTAGATATATTTTCATTGGATATATTTTCATTAGATATAATTTCGTGTATTTAAAGTTACAATTATTGAAATATTAAAAACAAGAGGTATGCACCAATTTAAAGAGGAAGACATAGGGTGAGAGAGTGATTGAGTGAACGTGTGAGTAAAGGAGTGAGTAAAGGAGTGAGTAAAGGAGTGAGTAAAGGAGTGAGTAAAGGAGTGAGTAAAGGAGTGAGTAAAGGAGTGAGTAAAGGAGTGAGTAAAGGAGTGAGTAAAGGAGTGAGTAAAGGAGTGAGTAAAGGAGTGAGTAAAGGAGTGAGTAAAGGAGTGAGTAAAGGAGTGAGTAAAGGAGTGAGTAAAGGAGTGAGTAAAGGAGTGAGTAAAGGAGTGAGTAAAGGAGTGAGTAAAGGAGTGATTAAAGGAGTGAATAAGGGAGTGAATAAAGGAGTGAGTAAAGGAGTGGATAAAGGAGTGAGTAAAAGAGTGACTCACCTCCGATTGTTTGAAAGCCTGTGCAACGAGACTTGCAGAAATTCTTCGAATCGCAATTCCGCAGTCAGAGAAATCGTCGATGAGTTCGGTTGCCATGACAACTGGTGAAATTGACACGTCACGGCTCAGCAATTCCACGAGACATTCGGTATCGGGGCTATCGTCGATGTAATCGTCTGAAGCGCATGGTATAAACACAACATCCTGTGGTGATTGACGGGCATGTTTACGGTATTACATTTCAAATTAAGGACAATAAAATATGAGAGAGAGTAAGAATAGAACAATTCTAAGATTAATAATAATGTAGAATATAAGAATTAAATTAAAGAAGAAAGGTAAGATATATTACTTGATAGGAAGACAAGAGATTAAATTGAAGATTGAACAATTTTGTGAAAAGATGGTTTGAGATAAAAAAAAAGTGAGAGAAGAATGAGAAGAACAAAATTGAGAAGAAAGAATTTGAGAGAAAAAAAGAAATTGAAGATATTTGGAGGAAATGAATAAATATTTAAAGAGAGAATAAGGCGCTGAAGAGAGAGAGTTTGAGAGAAAAAAAGGAAGCGAAGAGAGAACTTGAGAGAACGCAGAAGAAACCTGTAAAGAAGTGAATGTCGTTAGCCCAAAGACGGGAAAAATTTCGCATCGTTCGGATGCTAGATATTTGTACAGCATGACGGCGAGCTTCCTATAGGTGGCACTAGTGCTACGTAAACGAGGCAACAAGTCACTGAACACTAATTCACCGGATGCCTGCAATTTGAAGACATGTATTTCAAGTTCAAACGACAGCGATTTGGTTTACCCAAAATAACGACCAATTATTAAAATTGTAATAAATCATCATACATTTTCACTGTATGCGTGAATAAATATCTTACAATTTCAATGGAATTAAATGAATACATATTTTTTTAATCAATATTATATTTAATACATATTTATTAATATTAATAAAAATAATAAAATATTTTTTGACATTAATTATTGGTAAATCGTAATCAATCTAAATATAAAGACACTAAAACCTGTTGAATGGCGAATTTTATGAATTTTGAATAGGCGATTGAAACTGCTTCTCGCATCAAAGTTTGTTTGCGGTTTGCATCATTAGTGATAACTTCTGAAACTGGACTAAAGTCCACGTCGATATGTACGGGAAGACCTGGGAATTTAGTGCGTTCATAAACTTGGCGAAGGAGAGATGTGAAAGGATGCATAAAAGTTGTAAAAAAAAATTGCTATTAAATGTTAACATAAAGTTAATTTTCTCAACAATGATAAATTAAACTTTAATATTGCTACATTTTAGCTATTATATGATTAACAATGATACTGTTTATTACTAAACTATAATGATAAAATATCTAACAATATTTCAAATAAATGATCATGTAATATGGAAATGATAAAAATGCAAATATTCAATTTGGTAACAAAAATATTTACTAAAACAAATATTAAGAGAATATAAATATAAATATGAATTTATTGAATGTGAAAGGAAGACTTACAGTTATTGTCATCATACAAAAGATAGCATTAGCATTTCACAATATTATATTACGAATTGAGTTATTTGGTATTATACTTAGTTTATACTGGTATTATATCTAGTATTGTACTCACATCACATAACAAAATATCATTTTGTTTACAGCACACTAAATAATGGTAAACACTTAAAAATGTACAAATAGATATGTGTAACAATAATAGATATTTAAATAAATTACTCGTTAAAGATTTATTAATATTATGCAATAAGGAACTAGTCTTAAAGTTATACCATAATATAATTATATAAAATCATACTCATAATATATATATTATATTTACAGTTTAATTTGTAAGCAATTTATTGTAACTTAGATTATTGGAAATAATATTTAAGAAAAGTAACGACTTATATACAATAAAAAAGTATATAAAATGTTTTATCATTAAACAATGCAGGGTCGTAGGTTAGTAGTCAATAAAAACTGTTAACGATGAGTGTTAGTAGTCAGTAAGGATTGACTATCTATAGATAGATAGATAGATAGATAGATAGACAGATAACTAAAAATGTACCTGTAGATTGATTTTTGATGGGAAAGACATCAAAAATCTTGCCTTCTATTGGTCGGTGAATATTTGTGGCAACGGAAACTATAGGAAGACAGACTGCGTCGTTCTTAGGGCGTAGTTATTGAATTAGGGGCGTGGCTAGTGAAACTAGGGCGTGGTTATTGAATTAGGGGCGTGAATAGTGATACTAGGGGCATGGCTAGTGATACTAGGGCGTAGTTAATGAGACTGTAGGCGTGGTTAGTGAGACTAGGAGTATGGTTAGTGAGACTAGGGCGTGGTTAGTGAGATTATGGGCGTGGTTAGTGAGATTAGGGACGTGGCTAGTGAGACTAGGGGCGTGGTTAGTGAGATTAGGGGCGTGACTAGTGAGATTAAGGGCGTGCCTAGTAAGACTAGGGGCGTGGCTAGTGAGACTATAGGCGTGGTTAGTGAGACTAGGGGTGTAGCTAGTGAGACTATAGGCGTGGCTAGTGAGACTAGGGGTGTGGCTAGTGAGACTATAGGCTTGGCTAGTGAGACTATAGGCGTGGTTAGTGAGACTATAGGCGTGGTTAGTGAGACTAGGGGTATGGCTAGTGAGACTATAGGCGTGGTTAGTGAGACTAGGGGTATGGCTAGTGAGACTATAGGCGTGGTTAGTGAGACTAGGGGTATGGCTAGTGAGACTATGGGCGTGGTTAGTGAGACTAGGGGTATGGCTAGTGAGACTATAGGCTTGGCTAGTGAGACTATAGGCGTGGTTAGTGAGACTAGGGGTATGGCTAGTGAGACTATAGGCGTGGTTAGTGAGACTAGGGGTATGGCTAGTGAGACTATGGGCGTGGTTAGTGAGACTAGGGGTATGGCTAGTGAGACTATAGGCGTGGCTAGTGAGACTATAGGCGTGGTTAGTGAGACTAGGGGTATGGCTAGTGAGACTATAGGCTTGGCTAGTGAGACTAGGGGTATGGCTAGTGAGACTATAGGCGTGGTTAGTGAGACTAGGGGTATGGCTAGTGAGACTATAGGCGTGGTTAGTGAGACTAGGGGTATGGCTAGTGAGACTATGGGCGTGGTTAGTGAGACTATAGGCGTGGTTAGTGAGACTAGGGGTATGGCTACTATAGGCGTGGTTTATAATAGTTAATAGGGATATTGACGAGAATTGTAAGATTATATTATTAATTTGAAGTTATACTGTAACTATTAATAGCATGGATAGTGATGAATTTTATAAAAATGCATGTTAATTTCGGATTAAAACAAATTACATTAATATTATATATTACATTAATATTATATATTACATTAATATTATATATTACATTAATATTATATATTACATTAATATTATTTATTACATTAATATTATATATTACATTAATATTAATTTAGATTTTGAATTAAAATTCAGTCACTTTCGGACATTTTTATTTTTCACATAATTCCGACATAAACAACGCGATTCTCAGCCTGCAATAACTACATGTAGTTTGCGTCGCGTGATTGACAGCGAGATTGTGGGCACCTTATGATTGCGAATGGAGTAGCAACGAGTGATCAGCCAATCGCTGGTGGTCTCGACGCTAGTGCCACCTTTTGATCGTTTGCACTCCACAAACGTCTTTGCCTCGTTAGTCTGAAGATCTTTGGCGAATCGTTTCCGCGACAACTCTTGCACCTGGTGACCAAACAACGAAAACGCCAGGTTATCAGTTATAAAGCGATAGAATGGAAATTTATAGTGGCTAAATTAATTCTATAGATATTAAAAAAATCTTATATAAGATACGAGTTCTCAAATTAAATTGATCAATGTTATAAATAGGTTATAAATGACTAATAAAATTAAACTATTAATTAATAAATATAAATAGAGAAATATAAATAGAGAAATATAAAGAAACCGAAATAGTTATAGTTAAAATTAAACTGAAAGATAACATTATCGATAATAACATCTTATATGCATTCTAAATTTCGAAAGAGAAAGCATTTCATTAATTAATGATAAAAGTTGTATATTTCAAAGCAATCCATTAACCAACACTGAAAATGTAAGGGGGCGAAGACGGATTGCAAAATGTTCTCATTAATTCGTTTTTTTATTACCTACTATAAAGACATCAGATGCATGCAGATTAAGACCCATCGAGGTGTGTCGATTCTAGTTATTAATCGATTTATGTATGGAACACAGACACTGCGATGTAATATTCAGCAAACAATGTGATATAATGTCAGAAAAAGAAAATGATGTAACAGTATAAAAAATAATTGGATTTTTCAAAAATAAAATAAAAATTTACGTTACAAAAATAAAAACACAAAAATAACTTAATCATTAAAATGATGGATCCTTACAAATATGTAACAGTTCAGAGATACAATTAATTTGCAAGGTATTATACTCATGTATTTATTACAAATCTCTTTATCCAGAATACAATATAGATGTTAAGTAACTAACAGTGAATCATATAGCATTGTGGTACAGTTTAGTTATACAATAGCCTATAGATAGTTTTAGAGGACTAGAATATACATTATAATATACAAGTTACATTTTTATAGTAATCAGTTTAAATAAGATCTGAATATAAGAAGAAATACATGGACTTTTTTTATGGAATCTTTAAATATTATTTATTAATAATAAATCATTATTAATTATAATTGACAATCCTTTCTAATTAATATGTAATATATTACTTTATGGAAATATTAAATAAAAAAACAGAAATTATATCAATATTTTTGTAAACAATCAAATCTGAGTGGAAAATGATCAATTTACAAATTAATAATTTAAGCATGATATAAACATGTAACATGTTTCTATACACATTAATAATACATCTGGCATTAATTTACTTTTACTTCACTTGGTTAAACTAAATATATTGCAAGCTTGCTCTACCTTAAACTGGACATTACGCAATACTACAATCCCTATCTAACTACATGTAAGATGATATTACATCGCGTGCCTGATCCGCCACTGAAAACAATTCATCGCGACGTCCTACGTTGTCATAAAGCCTGGCTAGGGTGTTGGTAGTCAGGGAGACTACCAGCCGACACTACCAACCTTGGAATAGAAGTCGAGACAGTCTTGGCCCGTCGGTGTCAGCGGAGGGGCTACCGAGGAGCGCAGGCTATAGCAAGAGGTGGCGGTGCGGTAGCCGTGTGTAGGGCTCGACGGCGAGGGGTCAGAGGTCGTTAGCAGTTCGAGTTCGCCGACGCTCCGCATGAACAGAAGGTTGTCGCAAGAATTCACCTGAAACGTTGGAGAAAATTGTCCTCATAGACAATAGGTCATCCAAATTACTAAGCCATCGGAACTACGAGGTCATCGTGTGACCTTTACGTAGATTTAAAATAGAGCTAGTGCCGAATATTTAAAAACGCCTTCATATACTACCAATTAGCATTCTTATCTCCGCATGTTATACTTCCTGTTTCGTAATGTATCGCTTACGCTGTAAAATAACCTGGACGTGATCGAATAAGGACATCAGACTGGAGACTGAGAATGTGTAATCGCTGATGCGTGACGGCTGCAACCTCAATGGTAAACGTATCAAGGTACCGGCATAGCCGTCTGCCAGAAAGTTATAACAAGTATGTGTATAGGTGTAGTACAGGTGTAGTATAGGTGTAGTATAGGTGTAGTACAGGAATATAGGTGTAGTATAGGTGTAGTATAGGTGTAGTATAGGTGTAGTACAGGTGTAGTATAGGTGTATTATATGTGTAGTATAGGTGTAGGTTAAGATGTAGTGTGGACGTGTGTGAGGTTAGCCTTGCAGAGTGGTTTGGTGTGAGTATGGGAACCCTACACTCACGCTATCGGTAATTATCCGTAGATTACTCCGTGGGTGCGAGTTTGTGTGTATACGAGTGTACATTTACACGAACACGGCTATATCTGTGTATCTTGTCGTTGGTGGGTAATATATTAAATGAATCCGTTTCTAGAATCTGGAAATGGATAGTTAACCTTTTTGCAATGAAGAAAGCTTGCATCCGAATTTATTGAGGAAGGGCTCAAACTGTAGTGAAAATAGGATAGAGTTTAGAGGCAATGAGGCAATGAGGGAGGGAGGGAGGGAGGGAGGGAGGGAGGGAGGGAGGGAGGGAGGG
>OZ038312.1:19508573-19531298 GCA_964035775.1 Osedax frankpressi | reverse complement strand
GAGGGATAGGGAAAGGGAACGGGAGATGTAGAGGGACAGGGACAGTGAGAGTGACAGGGAGAGGGAGATGTAGAGGGACAGGGACAGTGAGAGTGACAGGAAGAGGGACATGTACAGGGACAGGGACAGGGACATGGACAGGGACAGGGACATGGACAGGGACATGGACAGGGACAGAGACAGGGACAGGGACAGGGACAGGGACATGTACAGGGACAGGGGCAGGGACAGGGACAGGGACAGGGACATGGACAGGGACATGGACAGGGACAGGGACAGGGACAGGGACAGGGACAGGGACAGGGACAGGGACAGGGACAGGGACAGGGACAGGGACAGGGACAGGGACAGGGACAGGGACAGGGACAGGGACATGGACATGGACAGGGACAGGGACAGGGACAGGGACAGGGACAGGGACAGGGACAGGGACAGGGACAGGGACAGGGACAGGGACAGGGACAGGGACAGGGACAGGGACATGGACAGGGGTAGGGGCAGGGACAGGGACAGGGACATGGACAGGGACAGGGACAGGGACAGGGACATGGGTAGGGGCAGGGACAGGGACAGGGACATGGACAGGGACAGGGACAGGGACAGGGACAGGGGTAGGGGCAGGGACAGGGACAGGGACATGGACAGGGACAGGGACAGGGACAGGGACAGGGACAGGGACAGGGACAGGGACAGGGACAGGGACAGGGACATGGACAGGGACAGGGACAGGGACAGGGACAGGGACAGGGACAGGGACAGGGACAGTGAGAGGGAGAAGGAGAGGGAGGGGGAGATGGAGAGGGATAGGGAGAGGTACAGGCATAGGGACAGGGAGAGGGATATGGAGAGTGACATGGAGAGGGAGATGGAGAGAGACAGGGACAGGGACATGTACAGGGACAGGGAGATGAAGAGGGAGAGGGTGATGGAGATAGTAGGTGGTAGATGATAAGGAGGATGAGGACGAGATGGAAAAAGAGAATGGTAAGGAGGAGAAGAAGGAAAAGGATATATGAGTCCGGGAGAGGTGGCGGGAAAGGGATTAGGTTTATTATCTTATTAATACTTTACTCTATATGATGCATTCGATTAATATATAAATACACATTAAGATACTACTTAAGTCAATAGCATATATATTCTTAAGAGCATATGGTTTGAACTCACTTTCCAAATTGAACGATAAAACCCTTTCAAGGTTAACTATCCTTCACGCAGGAATTAATGTTATAGGAGTTACTTCAATACGGCTAGTTTCATTAATGGAGCTTTTACAAACATACATTAATATATATCTATATATAAACACCATTCCTGCGTAATACTCTACAATGGTATTGCATTCATATTAAACAACTATTACACAATAACGTCAAAAGATGGTGTAACCGTACACTATAGCTACAAATTCATTGTATAACCAACACGTCGATTTTAGCCATTCGTCAAAATCGATCCTTCAGAAACCTGATCCCGGCAGCCCGGCAGATTCAAATGAGAAAGAATGAAATCAACGTGATTCGCAAGGAATGTGCGAAGGTATCATATAAAGATCGTTTTCTAGTATTATGCTCATGAAACAAGATAATATAACCTAATGTTACATACTACTACTTGGTATTCTTTGATATAACTATTATAAATTAATATATAATTATTTAAAATAGAAATACCGCAAATACAATTTATATTTAATTCAAATAAATATATATTCATTTGCATAATATAATAATAAAACTAAAATGACTTGGTCGCTTAATTGGCCTTGTATACGTATTCTATAAATGAATGGCGCATATTGTAGATTTTTAATGTCTTGTATTACATAATATGCATATGTCCTATGTTATGTTACAATTAGACTCAGTTTATATTTTTTATTTAAACATACTAACTATATATGACACATTTCAATATTGAAGATTAATATATCTATATTTATATTATGCAATAATAATATATTCAAATTTGGTAACAACATGCAATAGCGATTATGCATATTATAGGTGTAATGGTAGAGTGCACATTGCTGGGAAGGAACTAGATTACATCACATCATAAGTGTGTGTTAGCTTTATAAATATGCGCTGTTATGTTTCGCGTGTTTTTCCTGACTATCCCTCATCTATCGCAGTGCCTCGACGAACTAAACCGCGAGGTGGCGCTTTACGCCAGCATGAGTTTCGGATTAGGTTGCCGGAGCGATAGTCAAATGTTGCGAATGCAACTCAGGGGCAGTAGGGGACGCATCAACTCGCTGGTTACCTCCCTGAAGAATCAGATGCAACCCCACCTCACCGCATCCGGGTAAGCGTATGTCACGTTAAACTCACCACTTCCTTGTCGATAACGGTTAATTACGTTTCAATATTCTGCAGATTATTAGTAATCGATAGTAGCTATCCGTTCATAATACTTAAGTTGATTAACTCATTGCGAAAGAGACGCGAGGTGTGTCCGCCGTGCACACGCCACACTTAAATGCATACGCCACAATTAGGTCAGGCGGCAATGCCGAGGAGATGAGCATATTCGAGAAACTTTGGATTGCCTTCATTTCTTGCATGGAGCTAATCGTTCCGCTACTGGAGAGGTCTTTGATCCTCTCTGAGAAGTTTCGTATAGGTTGATAGCATTCCCGATATTTACGTTGTATCCTTAATTGGTTGCGAAGCGTGAAGTCAAATATAATAGGAATATTGATTTGATCTTGGTGATTTTTATGTTTACCGAGAAAATGATGAACGAATTTCGAAACAAATTATATTATTTACAGAATATTTACTGTTTTCAAAGATTATAATAAACATAAAGTATATATATATTAAACATAACTTATTACACGGTAGCACCAGATTACTAAATTGAATATTATTGATAACTCTAAACTTTTTACAAATTTAACATTTTTAGTGAATAAATTAAATAAAATCTCAAATAAATTTGTTTAGCACGACCGATGGCCGGTCTATTTACTTAAGTATACTCTATATACTAAATACTTGGTTGGAGTTTTGAATAGGTCCGATTTTACAGGTAAAGATAGTCAATCCACTATAAAAACTGGTCTGATTGAACCACTTATACGTCGAAGGCACACGTGTATCGTACAGAATATGGAAATGGACTCGCAGTCCGTTGCTGAGAGGGACAACATGTCCTTAAAAAGGTTTCAGCGTCAGCTCATTCGCATACATCCGGGTATTAACAAGGTCTATATTACGTGGACGTTATCGTAAATGTATGTACTTTTTTTTACAAGGCTTAAGTACTTTTAAGTATTCTATTATATTAAAAAGTTACATATCCTATTTGGCGAATATTTCATTACCTAACGGGGTGTTATATTAATCATATTTTAAATTAATATACGAATATAATTTAGTTGCAATTGTTATGCAATATAATTGTGTGTACCGAGTAAATATTCCATAGTACATTAATAATTGATTAGAATTACTGTTTACACAATTATAGAGTATAGCTAATTATGTAATGGCTGATTATAAATGATGTACGACCTACAACATTGTATGGCGTACATTGTACGTCATTTATTATGTGTGAATCATTAATTGTTAAGGTTATTTCTATCTGCCTTTCATTGCAAATATCACCACATCATAACAGGCGCAAGAAGGCTTAATGTCAATATATTTTCGATTTATCTATATCTATATATATATATATATATATATATATATATATATATATATATATATATATATATATATATATATATATATATTTAAAAGTAAGTGTTACCTATATATATTGAGTGAATTGATATAATGGTATATACCATTAGCTTATATAAGTTACAATGATCTTATCACTACTAAATGCTCATACTTTTCAAATCTCCTAAATAGCGATATTCAAGATAACACAAATCTTCTTAATGACATGATTGCCTTGGTAGACTACAAACCGTGGGCAATCGAACCGAAAATGGAAGAATCAAAATATGGTTTGAAATCTGTGTAATTGACAAAGAGATTTAAAATGTGTTGTTCATATTAATTAACTATAGTTTTATCGTTAGCTATTCGTAAGGTGTATTATAATGACATTTTTATTAAAATTAAAATAATACTTTTATTACATTCCTACAATTGCTATTTAAAAATATATTTTCAATAGTTTAAATTATGAATTATAAGTCTGAATTAATAAGTAGAGATATATTTAAATACCCTAAATATATTAATATTCCATTGATCATACATTTTCTTTTCATTTTTGACTCGTCTATATTTTTGATTGTATCTATAAATATTATTAACCACGAGTAATATAAAATATTCCACACCAATTATTGTTATATATAAATATTATCAACTACGATTAAAATAAATGAATATAAGATATAATTAAAAACATAATTATCGATGACAAAAAAACCCACATCAATTATTTAAAAATAATAATATACTATTATAATTAATAGAATATCATTTAATAAATAAGAAAATTGTATAGAAAACTAATGGTGGAGAAATATAGTTTTAATATATTATATATTATATAATATATAAACATTTAAAATATTAAAAAAAATAAATTACATAGTATTTTCTACACATATGCATATATACTTATAGGTTTTAGCTAAATTTTATGTTTACGGTATCAATTTTATCGATACAAAATTAACTAAAAATTAAATCCATTATTATTAAAATAGTTTCCAAATTGAGTTAAGAAACGAATCTTTACAACAGATTGCAAATCAAATTATTCATTCAGCGAAGTTTCCAATGACGGTTCAGCGGTAAGTTTGTTATCCAAACTACATCTATTGATTTCACGCAATATTGTTCAATAGTTATTATAACTTATAATATAGCACAGCATATATTTACACGAATTTATACATTATCTATAGCGGTGTTAATAACTTTCCACTTATATAAAGTAATATCTGTGTAATGTGATCTATCAGATCATAAATTACAATTAATTCTACAATATATTTATATTAATTATAATTTATATGGGAAAACGACCTGCACTGTATTAGTTATTATATCTAATTAGTTATTATCTACTTAAGTATAGCATATGTTGTGCTTCATATGATATACATCGACTAACTGTTATAGAAGAGTAAGACAGTATACACATATATCTAATTCACGCATATAGTATAGACTATACTCAGTATACGGGATATATAGTATATATTAACTCTCATAGAGGTCCAGCACTATATATCGAATAACTATCCCCTATAGAGATCCTCTATCTTCTATTCTAGAGGTTCACCTTGTACATTACAATAGGTAGACGAATTTAACTAGCAATTCTGATAATTACATGCATACGTCGTATACTCTACGATATGTGCGGTAGAACGTTACGTTCTGCGTGATGAGAGATGCAAACTACATAGGACATAAATACACCAAATGCTAGCGTTCACTACTCGAATATACGCGTACGTAAATGAGTGTCATCTGGATTCATAATGACTTATATTTAATATTGATTATTGCAAATTATGACGTTTTACTTGATATATACTATGAATGTACTGTATGTAATATGTAAATATATAAATGTATGTTGTAAATATAGTACACTAATATATATATGTGTATTTAGTATATTATACACGATACATTTGATAGGGAATGTAATACTATATATGATTATAATGATAGAGTAGACTCTGGGAGCTTGCTAAACTAATATAATCTATATTTGGATTTTAATAATTGATATTTCTATAAATGATTTAAAATTAAATAGTTTTTTATTGATACGGAATAAGATATCAGAATTAATTGAGTTAAATAATATGCATTCTAAAAATCAATCATTTTAAGATCAAACTAGTTGAAAACATTAATTTCCAGAAGTAAATAGGTACATATGTTTGTATTCATTGTACACAAGATACAAAAAACTCACAGTTCAAGCGTATTAAAATAGGATATATTGTAAACCATAATATAAATATTTACAGTTTATTTTCATGATATATATAAAAACTTTATATTATCTTTTAATTTCCTGTTCATTATTCATTATTAAGTTTACACTAACGATACATTATTTGAATAATAACACCTAATAATTCCCACCGATTGTAGAAGAGGAAGCGGTTCAGGTAAATGAATTACAATGACTGCTTATCGAGTGGTGGAATGCATTTTCTCTGTTTACTTCCGGTATCGATTACGAGTTGTTTCACAGATCGATTCATTTGTTTCTAGTTGTCTTGATTTGTAGGGACCCCTTTTTTGGCAGATTCGCGTCCATTCCAAACCGCGTATGATTTTGCATTTTATTCGCGTGCGATTAGCGTTTCTCTAACCGGCGGTCGGAATTTCTATCCGCGCTCGCCCCCGCGTCCCCCCCCCCGCCGCCGCCGTCTCTCCGTAATCAGACCACCTTCGCTCGCAGGCTGAGCCTAGCTCGTTGAGGACCGGATCGCGCGGCAAACGTAAGAAAAAGAGATTCGCAATCGGGGTGGTCATCGTACTGGTTGCACTCTCCGTTGTGGTGTCGATTGGAGCCAGCATCGCGTATTTCGCAAAATGATGCAAGAGCTATACACGGAATGCTTTGTTTTGATCAGATTTCACCTACGAACCTAAACGCACGTAAACAGACACTCGCATTATTGTTTTTACATTAGATTAACGAGTTATCGACATTATTCATACCTCAAAATGTGTTTTGAATCCAGTGGTGGCTTATTTCATATTATTTTACTTTTTATAGGATCACGAATGAATAAAAAGCACTGATTTATTAAAGTTTTAATTTCGATGACGAAATCTTAGATTTGTTAGCTTTCTTTTTGTTTAATTCTGCCTTCTTGGAAATGATCTGGGTGTCGATTTCGTCTTGAAGTTTCGAGAAGAATTGTTTGGAGGACGTCAATTTCAATTTTGATTCTTCGGTATTCTGAAATAATGAGCTTGGTTAACAAACAACATAGATATGCATTGAATTAAACACATAACAAAGCAATATAAAGATTGCATGGAATTAAACACATAACAATGCAACAAAAAGATATCGCAATGATAGACATAGTATGCTAACCAGAGTGACTTTAACTTTCTCTTTAGAATTCGCTGTTTCTATGTTGCGTAGTGCGTGGGATTTAGACAGAATCTTGCCGTTATTCAATTTGAGTTTCTCATTATCCTTGAGTTCGCGGTGCACTCTGTCGAAGGCAAATCGGGAATTCAAAACATTTAGGAGCGAAAGCGGAGTATAAATAAATAGGGTTGTGGTAAACCTCTTTTCATGTTGAATCTTCTTCTTTTGGCGGAGATCACGTTTCTTGTCGGTGGCATTTCTCTCAGTATCGCCTTTGAAGTGACCACGTTGCTTGTCCTTTCACCGAGAGAATATGTAGTGGATATGTAGTGGATATGTAGTGGATATGTAGTGGATATGTAGTGGATATGTAGTGGATATGTAGTGGATATGTAGTGGATATGTAGTGGATATGTAGTGGATATGTAGTGGATATGTAGTGGATATGTAGTGGATATGTAGTGGATATGTAGTGGACATGTAGTGGATATGTAGTGGATATGTAGTGGATATGTAGTGGATATGTAGTGGATATGTAGTGGATATGTAGTGGATATGTAGTGGATATGTAGTGGATATGTAGTGAGTATGTAGTGAGTATGTAGTGAGTATGTAGTGGATATGTAGTGAGTATGTAGTGGATATGTAGTGGATATGTAGTGGATATGTAGTGGATATGTAGTGAGTATGTAGTGAGTATGTAGTGGATATGTAGTGGATATGTAGTGAGTATGTAGTGAGTATGTAGTGAGTATGTAGTGGATATGTAGTGAGTATGTAGTGGATATGTAGTGAGTATGTAGTGAGTATGTAGTGAGTATGTAGTGGATATGTAGTGAGTATGTAGTGGATATGTAGTGGATATGTAGTGGATATGTAGTGGATATGTAGTGGATATGTAGTGAGTATGTAGTGAGTATGTAGTGAGTATGTAGTGGATATGTAGTGAGTATGTAGTGGATATGTAGTGGATATGTAGTGGATATGTAGTGGATATGTAGTGAGTATGTAGTGGATATGTAGTGGATATGTAGTGGATATGTAGTGGATATGTAGTGGATATGTAGTGGATATGTAGTGGATATGTAGTGACTATGTAGTGGATATGTAGTGGATATGTAGTGGATATGTAGTGGATATGTAGTGGATATGTAGTGAGTATGTAGTGGATATGTAGTGGATATGTAGTGGATATGTAGTGGATATGTAGTGGATATGTAGTGGATATGTAGTGGATATGTAGTGGATATGTAGTGGATATGTAGTGGATATGTAGTGGATATGTAGTGGATATGTAGTGGATATGTAGTGGATATGTAGTGGATATGTAGTGGATATGTAGTGGATATGTAGTGGATATGTAGTGAGTATGTAGTGGATATGTAGTGGATATGTAGTGGATATGTAGTGACTATGTAGTGGATATGTAGTGACTATGTAGTGGATATGTAGTGAGTATGTAGTGGATATGTAGTGAGTATGTAGTGGATATGTAGTGAGTATGTAGTGGATATGTAGTGAGTATGTAGTGAGTATGTAGTGGATATGTAGTGGATATGTAGTGACTATGTAGTGGATATGTAGTGACTATGTAGTGGATATGTAGTGACTATGTAGTGGATATGTAGTGGATATGTAGTGAGTATGTAGTGGATATGTAGTGGATATGTAGTGAGTATGTAGTGGATATGTAGTGAGTATGTAGTGAGTATGTAGTGGATATGTAGTGGATATGTAGTGACTATGTAGTGGATATGTAGTGACTATGTAGTGGATATGTAGTGACTATGTAGTGGATATGTAGTGACTATGTAGTGGATATGTAGTGGATATGTAGTGGATATGTAGTGGATATGTAGTGGATATGTAGTGACTATGTAGTGGATACTGTGATAATGAATAGGACGACAGCTGATATTGGATGTGAGAATAATGAGTTTCTAATAACTCAGTTGTACTATAAAGGCTATAAAATAGAAGAAATGATAAGGAGAGTTGTGAGAGGATATGTCAATAGCATGAGAGACCATAACAATAGGAGGAAGAGCTTAACCATTATCTCCTCAGGAGCTAGCCGGTCAGCAGAACTCATGTTAACTGGCGCCACATCTTCAACGGTCAGCGATGGTTGATTGGATACCATCCTAATTTCCACTGGTGCCTGGAAAAGCAAGTCGAAATAATGACTTCATATTCATAATTAGAAAACCAAGATAAACACATTAATGAAATATTGCAGATTTACCTGTTTAGGAGTGAAATGGAAATTGGAAAGAGCATCTAATTTCACAAAGAGAGAAGACATCATTTTCTTGATATCTACTCTTTGAGGGTCTTCAACATCTGCCTTCTCTTCTCCTTTAGCCGAAGCTATCTGGAGTTAGGGATACATATAATTATGTAAGTACAGCTAGGTAAAATGGTGTAATTTACAGAAATTGAGCTATAAAAAAATGAAATATATAAATGTCAAAATGAATCTAAATAAATAGGAAGGATTATTTCCATAAGAGTAAATGGTGAGTAGAACTAAACAGGACCTGTTTTTGGTATTCTGCCTCATAGATTTCCCCGAGAGAGAGTTTAGATTTCTCTTCATTAAGTATGGCCGTTTTCTTGAACTCCCCGGCATCCTCCTTGGGTTTCACTTGACGCTCAACATCATCAAATATCTACAAAGACCGACAATGATAAGTACAATAGATTAGAATTAGGTTATAGAGGATATAAACACTAAGTATAATATGATTTTGAAAATTATTAATATTATATTTTCATATTTATTATAATTGAATAAATATATTTATTTGCTTATTATTTTTATTTTTATACAAAATCTATAAATCAATTAATAATAAAACCATTTAAAAAATGTATTCAATATTATAAATATAGAATACAAGGGTTATTGAAAAATGTATATAATATATAATAGGCTTTTAATAGAAGTTAATGATATGTTATATTTGAACTTGAAATAAGTGAGTACTATAATTACCTGATCTTTAATCCTTTGTACGATGAGTTCTTCAAGTTTAGCTGTAGAATCTTCCGTTACTTCAGGAGCTAGAGAAAGGAACAGAACATTAATATTATTGCATAAATTAATGAAAAATTATTATATTTTAATAAACTAAATAATGTTAAAGATCTAAGAAATAAGAGAGATTTAAAGAAAATAAATATGTAAACTTGAAATGAGGAATGTGTAAGAAAGGAATGATGAAAGGAATGAAAGGAATGTCTAATAAATATGTGAGAAGGAGTAAAGTATGATAAAAAGGAAGAGGGAAAAGTGAAACGGGGGAAGATATCAAAGAGAGGTGTGACAGGTGCAGAGAAGGGAAGGCAGGTTAAAAAAGAGGTGAAAGTAGCTACATGAAATATATAAAAATAGTCTGATAAGAAAGGAGTAAATTACCAGGTCGACTAGTGTGATCAAAGTCTAGATGTTCCTGCATAAGACTGTTCTCAGGACGTCTGATAGCCGCAACTTCACCTGACATCTGCCAGGATTTTGGGTCAAGAGATCGCTTCTCCATTTCTTTGATTTTCTTTTGCATCTGCGACAAAAATTAATATTCAACATACAAATTCAATTTATAGATTGACTTACTCAACAATTAAATGTTAAAAAATAAATAGATTTTTATGAAATAAAAATTTAAGTTGAGTCTACAAAGAAGATAAAGTTGAAATGTTTTACAAAATGTATGTATTGGACAAATTCTATATCTAGGATATAGACCACATAGGATAAAGTATATATATGATAAAGTCTACATATCTAAACCCTATCCTGTCGCTTTTCAAATGAAGACTTGGTATTTTCATCTGCACTGTCGTCGGAGCTCTCCGAGAGAATGTCCAGTTTACTATCACTGATTATAGAATGATTAGTTCATTCTTAAAGAACTGCAAATCTCTACAGAGAACACTTAAAATACATGATATTAATTAGTAGAGTAACACTCTAATCTACTCACTACGCACTACTCACTACTCAGTCTACTCACTACTCACTACGCACTACTCACTACTCACTACGCACTACTCACTACTCAGTCTACTCACTGCGCACTACACATTACGCATTACTCACTACGCACTACTCACTAAGCACTACACACTACTCACTACTCACTACGCACTACTCACTACTCACTACTCACTACGCACTACTCACTACTCACTACTCACTACTCATTACTCACTATTCACTACTCACTACTCATTACTCACTACTCACTACTCACAACTCACTACTCACTACTCACTACGCACTACTCACTACTCACTACTCACTACTCACTACTCACTACTCACTACGCACTACTCACTACTCACTACTCACTACTCACTATTCACTACTCACTACGCACTACTCACTACTCACTACTCACTACTCACTACTCACTACTCACTACGCACTACTCACTACTCACTACTCACTACTCACTACTCACTACTCACTATTCACTACTCACTACTCACTACACACTACTCACTACTCACTACTTGTCAATCAAATATATTTTGATATCTACAAAATAAGATATGTAGTTAGTTTTTATATTTATTATTATATTTAATTAAAATGTATTCATTGTTATTAGTTATTTTAAAACAAATGATGTTTACGAATACTATTATCATTGGTAATATGAAATGTTGCTATTTCCTTTATTTAGTGATAAAATGCTCGCAAACATGAATAAGTTATAGGAACGGGGTGTGCTCCATCTGAAAACTCCACTCAAACACTACTCAATGGTGGGTAGAGACGAATCATGCGGGGGCATAGGCTTTATAAGGTATAGGGGGATATAGAGGGGTATAGGGGTATAGGCTTTATAGGGTATAGGGGAGCATAGGGGGGTATAGGGGTATATGCTTTATATTTTAAACCTGATCTCATTCTCTTCAACTTGTTCATTGAAACTTACAGATTTCTTTTTATTTACATCCTCACAATTCATTTTGTTTTCATCTTCATTTTCACTCGAAGGAGGATCGAAGAACTCCGAGTATTTCATTTCACGAGTACCTTCCTGTTGATTACGAAATGAGGATCTGAATTACAAACCAAGAGTTGTGTATCTCCAATCATTTAAGTTACTGGAATAATTACAATAATTATATATTGAACCTTATCTTCATTGTCGTCATCGTCTTCAGATGTTGATGGCAGCTCCGCAAACATATCTATCTCATTATCGTTATCAATTTCATTGTCATCATCGCTGTCTCTGTTTCCGTCGTTGCCTAGACGACGGCGTTCATCCGCGAGCTCTTCTTGGCGCAGGAAACTCTCCATGTCGGCCATTTTGAAAAAACGGTCGTCAATTTCGCTGCCACGAAGTTTCCTTTTGCGAGTCTTGTGCAGGATCGACTCCATCTCCGATTTAGACCCGGGCACCAGTTTATGCCCCGACGCTTTTTTGTTGGCGAGATCATAGGAGTCCACCTCTTCATCGGTGTCTCTTGCTTCTACGAATACAAACGAAACAATTATTTTATTTACTAGGTAAAAAAGTCTATATTATACACGATATGAAATGCATCCGTACTACTCGAATAACAAACCTACGTTATCGATGTTATCAACGTCACCGTCTTCCGAAACAGACATTTCACTTCCTTCATCATCCGCGTGTCTTCGATCATTCTCCTCGCATTTATCGAGGAGGAGTTTCATTTCGCGGTCGTCTTCGTCGGAAAGGTCATCCTCTTCGTCGTCGGCAAACACGGGCAAACCATCGCGGTCAGTCGCGGTCAGTTTGCCCGTTGTCCTGGCAGAAGCTCGCTTCATGAATTCATCGTATTCACCGTCGTCGCTGAGTTCGATGCTGCTGTCCGAGTCGACGTCGTCCGACTGCTCGAGGTGCTCGGAAGCAGAAGGGTTCGTCGCGGACGGTCGAGGCGCGGCAACGCCTTCGAGACGACGAACCGCGAGTTCGGAGATATCGAAGAGCACGGAATCGAGGAACTGACGGTTTTGTAATTCCAATTGCTGCCAGATCTGTTCGTCGTCGAATCCGTTATCGACGATGAGTTTGGGCAATGATTCATCTTCACCATTGTGCGTTTTGTAGGTACGCTTTGTTTCAGCATATAATCGTTTCGTTTGAGACCGCAAATTTTCCACGTTTGATTGATTTAATCTGTTATAAATATTTAAATTAAAAGTTAAATTGTAGTTATAATATTAATACCAGTTAATAGAAATTTATAATGTAATATAATTAAAGAGAATTGGATCAATTCAACTATAAAGTAAAATCATCCAGGGTATTTTCAAGACCAATCTCTATTTAATTCAGTGAAATAAACTAAACCCACTTTATTAATACAGTGATTTATTTAAACACCCATTTAAATCTTGAATCTAGGTTTATTTTAATTTGGATACCCATGTGGAATTTTATATTTACTTGAATTGTATATATTTATAGATTATTATATGTTGAACCACAAAACATCTAAATTATTAATATATATATATATATTTTATACATTTTTATATACAAACTATACCTTTATTACTCCTATATACATTTTTATATACAAATAAAACCTTTATACAATATTAAAAATTCTATTATTATTTATACTTTAGTAATATTAATAACACAGAATAATATCCATATAGTACATGGTGTTTATTGATTTTTGTAATTAATACTTTAAAGTTATTACATGTTTTATCGCATTCGTATATATACTACATATAATATAATATTTAGATATATAAAAATAGCCTCGCTATTAAGCACAAGCTACCTAATTCAATATATATTACTCATTCAACTACGAATCACAACCGTAAACCATAGGAAAGCTATCGAGCTATTTAGCACTTTTTATTGCTTGCAACCTTTGCATACCGTCAATAAATATAAATGAACTCATGCACAGAATATGTGGAAATATTACCAATGCCAATATCAAATATGTTTTCCTATATAAAGGAATTGTTAATAAATTACACGGCAGTATATAATATATCTGGAGGACACATGTAACTGGTCCATGTAACTTCTTGTGATATGTGAATGATACACACATGCTTATATGAATAGATAATATAATATAAATAATATGTACATTATTTAAAATATACATGATTGTATAATCTTATATACTATTATAAATGCATATACAATATTATATCAAAAATTTCCATTCTAAAATAATAAACATATTTCTGACTATTTATATGAGTTATTTGTCATAATTAATTAAAATACCATGACATAATATGATGGATGTATATATATCATTGATTTATATTTGTGTATTAGTCTATATATATATATATATTTATATTAATAAACAGTGTGATTTATCAAATAGGGTATACACAGGGGTATTTCATAGTATACATTGTTTTTATATAACCAACAATATTTAATAAATATAATTATTTAATAAATAAAATACCAACAAGTGGAATTTAATTTCTAGTAGGATATAATAATGCATTTATTTATTTACGCACGAGTTCGGTAGTGACACTTTTAACCCGCTGTACAGTATACTTGATGACATATATGTAATTCATAATTTAGATGAAACTAAACATGTACATTTAATAAATTTATAATGAATTTTTAACATAATTATATCGCAATTTAGAGAAATATTAATTACATGTATCATAATGTATAGCTTATAATAGTAATTAACTTATACAATGTAATAGTCTATATATTTTTATTAGTACAATATTTTGAGCGATATTAAAACATAATCATAAAATATATAGGTTAATATAAATTGCTATTAAACAGTTTAATTATTTAATACAATATTATAAAATACGTACTCAATAAATGTTTCAAGTTTATCTGTACAAAATAAAAATTTTGAAAAAATATCGGATAATTCATTATCATCCATATTTATTTAAATATATGTTTATTTATAATTTAAATTAATTTTTCAATAAATAAATGTGAAACATGGATATCCCACATATAGATAATCAAAATATAATATGTATACAATATAAAACTAATATTCATTTCAATTTAAATAGAAATAATAGCAGTATATTATATAAAAATAATATACTTTTCTTGTATTTTCTTCTAAGTATATTGCGTTTTATATAGGAGAATTGGATACGTTCTTATACTAACTATTAATCACATAAATAGTAACTTCATAGAATTCTATATATATTGAATATATGAATTCTAAGATCATTGTGTATGTTTACCTTACCAACATTTTATTTTAAATATTTTTATTATTTGTTACTCTTACTGCATATTACTATTTAAATATTTTTTTATAATATATAATTTATATTTTATACATAAAAACAGATTAAATATGAATTTACTATATATGTTATATATTTGGCAATGAATATGTATTAGTATTTACATGCTATATTCAAATATAATTTACTTTTTAATTTTATGTAAATAGATAAATATATAATATATGTCATATATCACACAATAACATGTATATGAATATTATAAATTGTTAACTAATACTTTAATACAATTGGGTATATATCTTTAAATAGTTACAATGTATCGAATACTGTATTTTTGTTATACTATTATTATTTATCAAAAAATCTTATATATAATTTGATTAAAAAATTATTATATGATTATATATATATATATATATATATATATATATATATATATTTAGTATCTAAAAGCAAAATATATTATATTCAATAATTAGGATTTAATTATAACTATATATATATTTAGAGTTATTCTTTATATAAATTATCGTATTTAATATTATAAATATTCCTTAGTTATTATGTAATTGAATTATAATTTCTGCTTCTAAATTTAATTTCGATTATTTTTATTTTATAATTCAATTTATATTATTTTATAACTAGAAATTGTGTTTACTGTCTAATCATTTTTACCTTTACCTATCGAATTGTATGTCTGTGACACCGATCCAGTCATACTACACCATTAATGGGATGCTGGAAATGCCTAAAACGTTAGTAAACCTATACACATAATAACTATAGAGCACCTTAGTTTTACTAGTTATACAATATATTATCTATTCCTCAAAAAAATAAACTATATATATAATTATTGTTTTAGTTTTAAAATTATATTTCCGTGAATATTCAAAGATTAATCGGATAATTATATAATACATTTTTAGTTAGATATTGTATAGTTGGGTAACAATGTTAAATGCATTTAACTATGGTATATATTATAAGTGAAATATCTACTAGTGCTTGATGATTTATATTAGCCTTATATAGTTGATGAATATGACTATATTCTCATTCATCAACTATACCAGGCTAATATAAATCATCTGTGTTAATAATATATTGCGAATACAATATTGATACTTGGATATTTTAGATATTAAAAATATATATTCAGAATATTACTCCTCTAAACTCAAAATCACTGTTTTTATTCATACCATTCTCTTTATTTATTGTTTGTAGTCATTCAAAGTCAGTGTTAATGAAATATATATGATATATCATATTTAAAATGAATAACGTATACGCATAAAAGTAACATTTCTACTTATTACATAATATAGAGATATTTCACAATAACTAAATAAATAAAGATATGTAATAGTTTTGTAAAATATTTTGATGAAAAAATAACTTAGGAAATTATTCAATGAAAAGTAAAATGACCTGGATTATTTGCTGGGAACAAAATATTTTTCTAGGTAGTGCCTTACAACTTATATATTAATATAGGATACTAAAGATCATTACCAATACATCCTAATTAGTATTAGTTTTCATAACTTAATGTAAGCAAACTAAGCACTACCTTTCGGCCCTGAATCTAAAGAATCTAACTCGACTTTTCGAGTTTAGCAATGTGTATATAACTAGGTACCCATATATATGTTATGAGTAATCTTTTTATTTAGTCGACTATTTATAGATTTTCCATAAATATATCGTAATTGGTAAAATACGATTTACCAAAATAAATATTTAATTGTAATCTATGCGATATTTAGATTTGCTTACTATATATATATATATATATATATATATATATAATGTATTATATTGGCCTATAGTACCTATACTTTCCAGTATAACCTTGAAACTGCAATACCTGTTACTAAATACAATTATAATGCATGTAATTCGTATACAGTTACATACACTTGGTTATAACATACATACTAATCCATACATTGATTAGAATTATTATGCATAATATTATTATATATACTAACAGAGTGAGTAAGAAGTCAACAGCACTATTATAAAGAAGACAGTAGCTATATTATAAAGAAGATAGTATATATATATATATATATATATATATATATATATATATATATATATATATATATATTATAAAGAAGACATTAGCTATATTATAAAGAAGATAGTATATATATATATATATATATATATATTATAAAGAAGTTAATAGCTATATTATAAAGAAGACAGTAGCTATATTATAAAGAAGACAATAGCTATATTATAAAGAAGATAGTATATATATATATATATATATATATATATATATATATATATATATATATTATAAAGAAGTTAATAGCTATATTATAAAGAAGTGAATAGCTATATTATAAATAAGTTAATAGCTATATTATAAAGAAGTTAATAGC
The DNA here is from genome assembly GCA_964035775.1 of Osedax frankpressi. Lineage (NCBI taxonomy): Eukaryota > Metazoa > Annelida > Polychaeta > Sabellida > Siboglinidae > Osedax > Osedax frankpressi. Next base: position 19,513,601 of record OZ038312.1, on the reverse strand, counting down.
TATATTATAAAGAAGTTAATAGCTATATTATAAAGAAGTTAATAGCTATATTATAAAGAAGTTAATAGCTATATTATAAAGAAGTTAATAGCTATATTATAAAGAAGTTAATAGCTATATTATAAAGAAGTTAATAGCTATATTATAAAGAAGACAGTAGCTATATTATAAAGAAGACAATAGATATATTATAAAGAAGATAGTATATATATATATATATATATATATATATATTATAAAGAAGTTAATAGCTATATTATAAAGAAGATAGTATATATATATATATTATAAAGAAGTGAATAGCTATATTATAAAGAAGTGAATAGATATATTATAAAGAAGTTAATAGCTATATTATAAAGAAGATAGTAATTATATTATAAAGAAGACAGTAGCTATATTATAAAGAAGACAATAGCTATATTATAAAGAAGATAGTATATATATATATATATATATATATATATATATATATATATATATATATATTATAAAGAAGTTAATAGCTATATTATAAAGAAGTGAATAGCTATATTATAAATAAGTTAATAGCTATATTATAAATAAGTTATTAGCTATATTATAAAGAAGTTAATAGCTATATTATAAAGAAGTTAATAGCTATATTATAAAGAAGTGAATAGCTATATTATAAAGAAGTTAATAGCTATATTATAAAGAAGTGAATAGCTATATTATAAAGAAGTTAATAGCTATATTATAAATAAGTTAATAGCTATATTATAAAGAAGTTAATAGCTATATTATAAAGAAGTTAATAGCTATATTATAAAGAAGTTAATAGCTATATTATAAATAAGTTAATAGCTATATTATAAAGAAGACAGTAGCTATATTATAAAGAAGACTATAGATATATTATAAAGAAGTTAATAGCTATATTATAAAGAAGTTAATAGCTATATTATAAAGAAGTTAATAGCTATATTATAAAGAAGTTAATAGCTATATTATAAAGAAGTTAATAGCTATATTATAAATAAGTTAATAGCTATATTATAAATAAGTTAATAGCTATATTATAAAGAAGTTAATAGCTATATTATAAAGAAGTTAATAGCTATATTATAAATAAGTTAATAGCTATATTATAAAGAAGACAGTAGCTATATTATAAAGAAGACAATAGATATATTATAAAGAAGATAGTATATATATATATATTATAAAGAAGTTAATAGCTATATTATAAAGAAGTTAATAGCTATATTATAAAGAAGTTAATAGCTATATTATAAAGAAGTTAATAGCTATATTATAAAGAAGTTAATAGCTATATTATAAAGAAGACAGTAGCTATATTATAAAGAAGACAATAGATATATTATAAAGAAGATAGTATATATATATATATATTATAAAGAAGTTAATAGCTATATTATAAAGAAGATAGTATATATATATATATTATAAAGAAGTGAATAGCTATATTATAAAGAAGTGATTAGATATATTATAAAGAAGTTAATAGCTATATTATAAAGAAGATAGTAATTATATTATAAAGAAGACAGTAGCTATATTATAAAGAAGACAATAGCTATATTATAAAGAAGATAGTATATATATATATATATATATATATATATATATATATATTATAAAGAAGTTAATAGCTATATTATAAAGAAGTGAATAGCTATATTATAAATAAGTTAATAGCTATATTATAAAGAAGTTAATAGCTATATTATAAATAAGTTAATAGCTATATTATAAATAAGTTAATAGCTATATTATAAAGAAGTTAATAGCTATATTATAAATAAGTTAATAGCTATATTATAAAGAAGTTAATAGCTATATTATAAAGAAGTTAATAGCTATATTATAAAGAAGTTAATAGCTATATTATAAAGAAGTTAATAGCTATATTATAAAGAAGTTAATAGCTATATTATAAAGAAGATAGTAATTATATTATAAATAAGTTAATAGCTATATTATAAAGAAGACAATAGCTATATTATAAAGAAGTTAATAGCTATATTATAAAGAAGTTAATAGCTATAGCATAAAGAAGATAATAGCTATATTATAGAGAAGACAATAGCTATATTATAAAGAAGATAGTAATTATATTATAAAGAAGTTTACTTCTTTGAATTTTTAAATTTTGTATACATTTTAATTTTGATTTCATGTGATATTAGTTTAGTATTCATTAAGCTTACATTATATGATTATTATATGATTTTATTTATAATATTATTTATAATACTATTCAAAGATATAAAATATACATTAAGTTATAAATAAGCAAGTTATAGAAATTTAATAATCAAAACTTTGGTAACTCGATAAAGCTAATAGTATTTTATGACTGTCCATATAATCATGACCACTATCATAAACGTTCTCTTAAAATCACCCATAACCCCCCATAAACACCCCATAACCCCCCCATAACCCCCCCACATAACCCCCCATAAACACACATGACCATTATAATTACAACTTCATTAATCACCAATGCCTTCTTACGTCGTATTCGTCGAATAGGTGGCGCTGTTGCACCGCAACCGGAAATTACTTTGCAACTGAATACCGCCTACCGACAGACCAGCGAATTTATGCAAACTGAGACCGAGAGGCGGCTACACATTACCATACACGGATGGAGTTCAGGTGTACCCGATGAGGAGAGGAATACTATGTTCCTATTGCACGGAGTGGCTGGCTCTTCGGAGGTTACGCGATGACCAGCGAGTATTACGTCACCAGTTAACAACGTAACGGTTTCGATTACGGTGATTCTATTGTTTTTAAACATTCGTTTCACGTCGCTTGAATTTCGTGTACCCGAAATAAGAAATTATTCCGTAAGATCGCCGATTTCACTTGATATATTATTATGAGATGCGTGATGCATCGTAACTCGTTTATATCATGTGGTATACACATTTATATACGCTTATTATAGGATAGTACTATACCTTAACACATGTACATATACCTTCGGCGAATGTGTGCAAACGAGGATCATTCGCACACCCTCATACCGCACACTACGCACCACGCACTCGCACCCACAGATTTGGAGGGAACAGGTTCCGTATTTCACTTCTAGGGGCTACCGGATAATAGCGCCAGATCTGATTGGTCACGGGCTGAGCTCTACTCCCCGAGACCACGCCCACTATACCTTCTATAACATCCGCAACGATGTTCTACAGTTATTCGATAAGTATTGTAGTTCAGATGGGCGAAACTGTGTCATTGGACATTCGTACGGGTTAGTAGAGGGTAGAAGGTGTACCGGGACCTTTAAGGGCTAGTGGTGAGTGTGTATGATATGCACATATATAAACCAGTAATAGGTTATAGATATAAACCGGTAATTTAAAAACTGGCTTTATTATTATCCAATAATTCAATATTTTGTATGGAATAGTAAACAATAATTGATTTTAATCATTTAATATTCATTATTTATTTAATGAATATTTAGAGCCTAGATGTGAATCCACTTTACAAATTCGTCGTTTGATTGACAGGTGTAGTTTTGCTGTTACATTGGCCCGGGAGAGGTCGTCGCAGGTCACGCACCTCGTCTTGATATCAGGTGGCGCCCCTGTTGAGCTCGTTCCCGATGTATCCGTGTTCTCTCTTCCGATCTGCATTCTGGATTGTCTATTCCCACTCATCCGCATGTCGTTCATAAGGTGAGTTTCTGTGATTTATATTATTAACCTCGACGTATTAGTGTTGTTCGTAAGGCCAAAGTACAATGAAAGTTATGTAACATAACTCATTAAAAAATATGATTATTTTTTACACGCATGAGTGATTATTTTTGTAATACTATTTTGAATTTTGATCTAATGAAATGTTAATTCAATAGCGTTGAGTTCCTATCACCTAATTACATCGGCTTTGCTTAGCATAAAATACCTAGAATTACAATTGATAACCCCATACTTTTACTTTCGATACACATTATTCTGGCCTATATCCGTAGGAAAGTGTACACCAAGAAATCTAGGCACCTCGCACATCGCGAAGTTGCCTTCTCGTGTAAGATCAGACCGTTAGCGTTTACCGTACGTGGTCAGGTGTGGTCCGAAGGGGGCGTGGCCTACCACAATCTCATTAACACGCCCACTTTCGTGATACACGGTGCCGCCGATTCGTTCATCGCCATCAAGGAAGACTGGGAGATGATGCAGGTTTGCGAGTACCGCATTGAAACTAGATGATGTAACGATTTTGCATATATATATAATACACTCTCATGCACGTATAATAAACTATAATACAACAATAAAAAATCATTTAGATTGCATGCTGAACGTATTCGCAATTCATTTCTTTTTAAACTTCTCCGTAGATTATGAACAACACACCGTGTATTTCATTGTATACATTCCGTTCTATTGTTTAATTACATGAAATTATGTTATGAAACTATTATATACCTCTTCGTAGAGGGTTAGCAGGTGCTCTTTGTATTTAGTACATTTTATACATATTAGCCTATATTTCCACTTACTAATATATAATATTATACTCTATATTCATACGCCGCTAATTTTACTAACTGGTACAGACGATTTCTAACTCCCGGATGTTGCTCGTCGAGGACACTAGTCACATGGTGATGATGGAGAGATCAGCAGAGGTCAACAAGCATATCCTGGAGTTCCTATCAACGCCCGTCATCCCAGACGATAAATTACAATTCATCAAGACATTGTAAATCCGTTGAAGATGCACTAAGTAGACCGTTTATCATGCACCCGTATTACTACCGTATTACTATCGCATTGCTGCCGTACTACGCAACACATCTACAGAACATGATCTTAAGTATTTTTGATATAATACTGTAAGTAATAATTACTTGTGTTAACTATTAGTAGTAACTTACTACTCTAGTTATGAAAGTAGTACCCAACAAGAATATTCTGGAATTGTATTCTGAAGTATTACAGTTGGTTGATGCCGAGGATATGTAAATTACGACAGTTATGCCTTTCATCGCTAAAGACATATACCGTACTCTTT
>OZ038312.1:19481360-19508373 GCA_964035775.1 Osedax frankpressi | reverse complement strand
GTAGTGGTAGTGGTAGTGGTAGTGGTAGTGGTAGTGGTAGTGGTAGTGGTAGTGGTAGTGGTAGTGGTAGTGGTAGTGGTAGTGGTAGTGGTAGTGGTAGTGGTAGTGGTAGTGGTAGTGGTAGTGGTAGTGGTAGTGGTAGTGGTAGTGGTAGTGGTAGTGGTAGTGGTAGTGGTAGTGGTAGTGGTAGTGGTAGTGGTAGTGGTAGTGGTAGTGGTAGTGGTAGTGGTAGTGGTAGTGGTAGTGGTAGTGGTAGTGGTAGTGGTAGTGGTAGTGGTAGTGGTAGTGGTAGTGGTAGTGGTAGTGGTAGTGGTAGTGGTAGTGGTAGTGGTAGTAGTAGTGGTAGTAGTAGTAGTAGTAGTAGTAGTAGTAGTAGTAGTAGTAGTAGTAGTAGTAGTAGTAGTAGTAGTAGTAGTAGTAGTAGTAGTAGTAGTAGTAGTAGTAGTAGTAGTAGTAGTAGTAGTAGTAGTAGTAGTAGTAGTAGTAGTAGTAGTAGTAGTAGTAGTAGTAGTAGTAGTAGTAGTAGTAGTAGTAGTAGTAGTAGTAGTAGTAGTAGTAGTAGTAGTAGTAGTAGTAGTAGTAGTAGTAGTAGTAGTAGTAGTAGTAGTAGTAGTAGTAGTAGTAGTAGTAGTAGTAGTAGTAGTAGTAGTAGTAGTAGTAGTAGTAGTAGTAGTAGTAGTAGTAGTAGTAGTAGTAGTAGTAGTAGTAGTAGTAGTAGTAGTAGTAGTAGTAGTAGTAGTAGTAGTAGTAGTAGTAGTAGTAGTAGTAGTAGTAGTAGTAGTAGTAGTAGTAGTAGTAGTAGTAGTAGTAGTAGTAGTAGTAGTAGTAGTAGTAGTAGTAGTAGTAGTAGTAGTAGTAGTAGTAGTAGTAGTAGTAGTAGTAGTAGTAGTAGTAGTAGTAGTAGTAGTAGTAGTAGTAGTAGTAGTAGTAGTAGTAGTAGTAGTAGTAGTAGTAGTAGTAGTAGTAGTAGTAGTAGTAGTAGTAGTAGTAGTAGTAGTAGTAGTAGTAGTAGTAGTAGTAGTAGTAGTAGTAGTAGTAGTAGTAGTAGTAGTAGTAGTAGTAGTAGTAGTAGTAGTAGTAGTAGTAGTAGTAGTAGTAGTAGTAGTAGTAGTAGTAGTAGTAGTAGTAGTAGTAGTAGTAGTAGTAGTAGTAGTAGTAGTAGTAGTAGTAGTAGTAGTAGTAGTAGTAGTAGTAGTAGTAGTAGTAGTAGTAGTAGTAGTAGTAGTAGTAGTAGTAGTAGTAGTAGTAGTAGTAGTAGTAGTAGTAGTAGTAGTAGTAGTAGTAGTAGTAGTAGTAGTAGTAGTAGTAGTAGTAGTAGTAGTAGTAGTAGTAGTAGTAGTAGTAGTAGTAGTAGTAGTAGTAGTAGTAGTAGTAGTAGTAGTAGTAGTAGTAGTAGTAGTAGTAGTAGTAGTAGTAGTAGTAGTAGTAGTAGTAGTAGTAGTAGTAGTAGTAGTAGTAGTAGTAGTAGTAGTAGTAGTAGTAGTAGTAGTAGTAGTAGTAGTAGTAGTAGTAGTAGTAGTAGTAGTAGTAGTAGTAGTAGTAGTAGTAGTAGTAGTAGTAGTAGTAGTAGTAGTAGTAGTAGTAGTAGTAGTAGTAGTAGTAGTAGTAGTAGTAGTAGTAGTAGTAGTAGTAGTAGTAGTAGTAGTAGTAGTAGTAGTAGTAGTAGTAGTAGTAGTAGTAGTAGTAGTAGTAGTAGTAGTAGTAGTAGTAGTAGTAGTAGTAGTAGTAGTAGTAGTAGTAGTAGTAGTAGTAGTAGTAGTAGTAGTAGTAGTAGTAGTAGTAGTAGTAGTAGTAGTAGTAGTAGTAGTAGTAGTAGTAGTAGTAGTAGTAGTAGTAGTAGTAGTAGTAGTAGTAGTAGTAGTAGTAGTAGTAGTAGTAGTAGTAGTAGTAGTAGTAGTAGTAGTAGTAGTAGTAGTAGTAGTAGTAGTAGTAGTAGTAGTAGTAGTAGTAGTAGTAGTAGTAGTAGTAGTAGTAGTAGTAGTAGTAGTAGTAGTAGTAGTAGTAGTAGTAGTAGTAGTAGTAGTAGTAGTAGTAGTAGTAGTAGTAGTAGTAGTAGTAGTAGTAGTAGTAGTAGTAGTAGTAGTAGTAGTAGTAGTAGTAGTAGTAGTAGTAGTAGTAGTAGTAGTAGTAGTAGTAGTAGTAGTAGTAGTAGTAGTAGTAGTAGTAGTAGTAGTAGTAGTAGTAGTAGTAGTAGTAGTAGTAGTAGTAGTAGTAGTAGTAGTAGTAGTAGTAGTAGTAGTAGTAGTAGTAGTAGTAGTAGTAGTAGTAGTAGTAGTAGTAGTAGTAGTAGTAGTAGTAGTAGTAGTAGTAGTAGTAGTAGTAGTAGTAGTAGTAGTAGTAGTAGTAGTAGTAGTAGTAGTAGTAGTAGTAGTAGTAGTAGTAGTAGTAGTAGTAGTAGTAGTAGTAGTAGTAGTAGTAGTAGTAGTAGTAGTAGTAGTAGTAGTAGTAGTAGTAGTAGTAGTAGTAGTAGTAGTAGTAGTAGTAGTAGTAGTAGTAGTAGTAGTAGTAGTAGTAGTAGTAGTAGTAGTAGTAGTAGTAGTAGTAGTAGTAGTAGTAGTAGTAGTAGTAGTAGTAGTAGTAGTAGTAGTAGTAGTAGTAGTAGTAGTAGTAGTAGTAGTAGTAGTAGTAGTAGTAGTAGTAGTAGTAGTAGTAGTAGTAGTAGTAGTAGTAGTAGTAGTAGTAGTAGTAGTAGTAGTAGTAGTAGTAGTAGTAGTAGTAGTAGTAGTAGTAGTAGTAGTAGTAGTAGTAGTAGTAGTAGTAGTAGTAGTAGTAGTAGTAGTAGTAGTAGTAGTAGTAGTAGTAGTAGTAGTAGTAGTAGTAGTAGTAGTAGTAGTAGTAGTAGTAGTAGTAGTAGTAGTAGTAGTAGTAGTAGTAGTAGTAGTAGTAGTAGTAGTAGTAGTAGTAGTAGTAGTAGTAGTAGTAGTAGTAGTAGTAGTAGTAGTAGTAGTAGTAGTAGTAGTAGTAGTAGTAGTAGTAGTAGTAGTAGTAGTAGTAGTAGTAGTAGTAGTAGTAGTAGTAGTAGTAGTAGTAGTAGTAGTAGTAGTAGTAGTAGTAGTAGTAGTAGTAGTAGTAGTAGTAGTAGTAGTAGTAGTAGTAGTAGTAGTAGTAGTAGTAGTAGTAGTAGTAGTAGTAGTAGTAGTAGTAGTAGTAGTAGTAGTAGTAGTAGTAGTAGTAGTAGTAGTAGTAGTAGTAGTAGTAGTAGTAGTAGTAGTAGTAGTAGTAGTAGTAGTAGTAGTAGTAGTAGTAGTAGTAGTAGTAGTAGTAGTAGTAGTAGTAGTAGTAGTAGTAGTAGTAGTAGTAGTAGTAGTAGTAGTAGTAGTAGTAGTAGTAGTAGTAGTAGTAGTAGTAGTAGTAGTAGTAGTAGTAGTAGTAGTAGTAGTAGTAGTAGTAGTAGTAGTAGTAGTAGTAGTAGTAGTAGTAGTAGTAGTAGTAGTAGTAGTAGTAGTAGTAGTAGTAGTAGTAGTAGTAGTAGTAGTAGTAGTAGTAGTAGTAGTAGTAGTAGTAGTAGTAGTAGTAGTAGTAGTAGTAGTAGTAGTAGTAGTAGTAGTAGTAGTAGTAGTAGTAGTAGTAGTAGTAGTAGTAGTAGTAGTAGTAGTAGTAGTAGTAGTAGTAGTAGTAGTAGTAGTAGTAGTAGTAGTAGTAGTAGTAGTAGTAGTAGTAGTAGTAGTAGTAGTAGTAGTAGTAGTAGTAGTAGTAGTAGTAGTAGTAGTAGTAGTAGTAGTAGTAGTAGTAGTAGTAGTAGTAGTAGTAGTAGTAGTAGTAGTAGTAGTAGTAGTAGTAGTAGTAGTAGTAGTAGTAGTAGTAGTAGTAGTAGTAGTAGTAGTAGTAGTAGTAGTAGTAGTAGTAGTAGTAGTAGTAGTAGTAGTAGTAGTAGTAGTAGTAGTAGTAGTAGTAGTAGTAGTAGTAGTAGTAGTAGTAGTAGTAGTAGTAGTAGTAGTAGTAGTAGTAGTAGTAGTAGTAGTAGTAGTAGTAGTAGTAGTAGTAGTAGTAGTAGTAGTAGTAGTAGTAGTAGTAGTAGTAGTAGTAGTAGTAGTAGTAGTAGTAGTAGTAGTAGTAGTAGTAGTAGTAGTAGTAGTAGTAGTAGTAGTAGTAGTAGTAGTAGTAGTAGTAGTAGTAGTAGTAGTAGTAGTAGTAGTAGTAGTAGTAGTAGTAGTAGTAGTAGTAGTAGTAGTAGTAGTAGTAGTAGTAGTAGTAGTAGTAGTAGTAGTAGTAGTAGTAGTAGTAGTAGTAGTAGTAGTAGTAGTAGTAGTAGTAGTAGTAGTAGTAGTAGTAGTAGTAGTAGTAGTAGTAGTAGTAGTAGTAGTAGTAGTAGTAGTAGTAGTAGTAGTAGTAGTAGTAGTAGTAGTAGTAGTAGTAGTAGTAGTAGTAGTAGTAGTAGTAGTAGTAGTAGTAGTAGTAGTAGTAGTAGTAGTAGTAGTAGTAGTAGTAGTAGTAGTAGTAGTAGTAGTAGTAGTAGTAGTAGTAGTAGTAGTAGTAGTAGTAGTAGTAGTAGTAGTAGTAGTAGTAGTAGTAGTAGTAGTAGTAGTAGTAGTAGTAGTAGTAGTAGTAGTAGTAGTAGTAGTAGTAGTAGTAGTAGTAGTAGTAGTAGTAGTAGTAGTAGTAGTAGTAGTAGTAGTAGTAGTAGTAGTAGTAGTAGTAGTAGTAGTAGTAGTAGTAGTAGTAGTAGTAGTAGTAGTAGTAGTAGTAGTAGTAGTAGTAGTAGTAGTAGTAGTAGTAGTAGTAGTAGTAGTAGTAGTAGTAGTAGTAGTAGTAGTAGTAGTAGTAGTAGTAGTAGTAGTAGTAGTAGTAGTAGTAGTAGTATCTAACTCTATCTAACTATATACTTACTATAATCAAACTATCTTTTACAAAAGGATCAGGAGAATATATTAATAAACATGCTATTATCTGTCCAATCATTAAAGATCATAATATAGATAAGAATATCCTTGGTAATTATAGACCAGTATCGCAAATAACTTTAATTTCGAAGCTAACCGAAAAAATTGTGTATAAACAAATAATAAAATATATCGAAGAAAATAATTTATTGGATGAGTTCCAAAGTGCTTATCGCGCACTACACAGTACTGAGACTGCTTTAATAAATGTAATGGATGATTTTCTGAATTTCAAAGACTCAAATTGTCCTATACAAATACTACTACTTGATCTTTCAGCTGCTTTTGACACTCTTGATCATAGTATATTAGAAAAAAGATTACTTGGCTTGGGTATTGAGAAATTAGCGCTTAATTGGATAATGAGTTATATTAAGGAAAGAACTTTTTCTGTAAAAATATCTGAACATTATTCTACGCCAAGATTTCTTAATACAGGAATTCCTCAAGGATCCGTATTAGGGCCATTACTTTTTCTTATATATATAAAGCCACTATCTAATATAATTAAGAAATTTAGTGGTATTAAATACCACATCTATGCTGATGACATCATTATCTATACAGCATTATCAAACAATAGTAATAATATATTTAATGAATTGTCACCATGTGCAAATGCAATTAATCGCTGGCTTATCGCCAATAAGTTATTACTTAACAAGTCTAAAACTGTGCTATTAAATATACCGAGTAATTTTAGATATTTCCGTCCTATAATTATTGATAAAACACTTGTTAACCCGAGTAATAGTGTAAAATACTTAGGAATTATTATTGATCGAGAATTAAACATGAACGAACAGATAACTTCTGTTTGCAGAAAAACAAACTCATCACTTTATAGAATAAGGAAGATCCGTAAATATTTGACAAAACACATTACTATCATTCTCATCAAATCTCTTGCTCTCTCGCACTTAGACTATTGTTCTTCTATATACCATGGCCTTACACATAAAGCTACCCGGAATATACATAGAATCATACGAAGGAGTGTTAGATTAATATTTCGCCAACGAAACACTGATCATAGTAGTGTTACAAAAAGAATGCAAGAAGTGGGCATATTGGATATCCAAGAACGATCGAGATATCGTATTCTCTCAATTATCCATAAAGTGCTCCATAAGAAACGACCGCGATATCTACTGAAAAAGCTGAATTTAAAATTATATCGAAGAACTTTGAGATCAACAACGGACTGTAATGTGCTAACTAGTAAACGAACTAGACTCCAAAGTACAAGCAGCAGGGCATTCTCCGTCGTTGCACCGTTGTTGTGGAATGCTTTATCAAGAAATCTGAGAGCAGTTGAAAATCACAAGAAATTCAAGAAAGAATTATTAAACTGTGCGTAGTTTAAAGAAAATGGACGTATTTTTTATTGCATTTTTATTTTTATCGAAACTATACAGTTTCCGACTGCATAACATTTGTCAGGGCAAACCCACCATGCCGATAAACAATTGTCTAAATAAATCGTTTTGATTGATTGATTGATTGATAGTAGTAGTAGTAGTAGTAGTAGTAGTAGTAGTAGTAGTAGTAGTAGTAGTAGTAGTAGTAGTAGTAGTAGTAGTAGTAGTAGTAGTAGTAGTAGTAGTAGTAGTAGTAGTAGTAGTAGTAGTAGTAGTAGTAGTAGTAGTAGTAGTAGTAGTAGTAGTAGTAGTAGTAGTAGTAGTAGTAGTAGTAGTAGTAGTAGTAGTAGTAGTAGTAGTAGTAGTAGTAGTAGTAGTAGTAGTAGTAGTAGTAGTAGTAGTAGTAGTAGTAGTAGTAGTAGTAGTAGTAGTAGTAGTAGTAGTAGTAGTAGTAGTAGTAGTAGTAGTAGTAGTAGTAGTAGTAGTAGTAGTAGTAGTAGTAGTAGTAGTAGTAGTAGTAGTAGTAGTAGTAGTAGTAGTAGTAGTAGTAGTAGTAGTAGTAGTAGTAGTAGTAGTAGTAGTAGTAGTAGTAGTAGTAGTAGTAGTAGTAGTAGTAGTAGTAGTAGTAGTAGTAGTAGTAGTAGTAGTAGTAGTAGTAGTAGTAGTAGTAGTAGTAGTAGTAGTAGTAGTAGTAGTAGTAGTAGTAGTAGTAGTAGTAGTAGTAGTAGTAGTAGTAGTAGTAGTAGTAGTAGTAGTAGTAGTAGTAGTAGTAGTAGTAGTAGTAGTAGTAGTAGTAGTAGTAGTAGTAGTAGTAGTAGTAGTAGTAGTAGTAGTAGTAGTAGTAGTAGTAGTAGTAGTAGTAGTAGTAGTAGTAGTAGTAGTAGTAGTAGTAGTAGTAGTAGTAGTAGTAGTAGTAGTAGTAGTAGTAGTAGTAGTAGTAGTAGTAGTAGTAGTAGTAGTAGTAGTAGTAGTAGTAGTAGTAGTAGTAGTAGTAGTAGTAGTAGTAGTAGTAGTAGTAGTAGTAGTAGTAGTAGTAGTAGTAGTAGTAGTAGTAGTAGTAGTAGTAGTAGTAGTAGTAGTAGTAGTAGTAGTAGTAGTAGTAGTAGTAGTAGTAGTAGTAGTAGTAGTAGTAGTAGTAGTAGTAGTAGTAGTAGTAGTAGTAGTAGTAGTAGTAGTAGTAGTAGTAGTAGTAGTAGTAGTAGTAGTAGTAGTAGTAGTAGTAGTAGTAGTAGTAGTAGTAGTAGTAGTAGTAGTAGTAGTAGTAGTAGTAGTAGTAGTAGTAGTAGTAGTAGTAGTAGTAGTAGTAGTAGTAGTAGTAGTAGTAGTAGTAGTAGTAGTAGTAGTAGTAGTAGTAGTAGTAGTAGTAGTAGTAGTAGTAGTAGTAGTAGTAGTAGTAGTAGTAGTAGTAGTAGTAGTAGTAGTAGTAGTAGTAGTAGTAGTAGTAGTAGTAGTAGTAGTAGTAGTAGTAGTAGTAGTAGTAGTAGTAGTAGTAGTAGTAGTAGTAGTAGTAGTAGTAGTAGTAGTAGTAGTAGTAGTAGTAGTAGTAGTAGTAGTAGTAGTAGTAGTAGTAGTAGTAGTAGTAGTAGTAGTAGTAGTAGTAGTAGTAGTAGTAGTAGTAGTAGTAGTAGTAGTAGTAGTAGTAGTAGTAGTAGTAGTAGTAGTAGTAGTAGTAGTAGTAGTAGTAGTAGTAGTAGTAGTAGTAGTAGTAGTAGTAGTAGTAGTAGTAGTAGTAGTAGTAGTAGTAGTAGTAGTAGTAGTAGTAGTAGTAGTAGTAGTAGTAGTAGTAGTAGTAGTAGTAGTAGTAGTAGTAGTAGTAGTAGTAGTAGTAGTAGTAGTAGTAGTAGTAGTAGTAGTAGTAGTAGTAGTAGTAGTAGTAGTAGTAGTAGTAGTAGTAGTAGTAGTAGTAGTAGTAGTAGTAGTAGTAGTAGTAGTAGTAGTAGTAGTAGTAGTAGTAGTAGTAGTAGTAGTAGTAGTAGTAGTAGTAGTAGTAGTAGTAGTAGTAGTAGTAGTAGTAGTAGTAGTAGTAGTAGTAGTAGTAGTAGTAGTAGTAGTAGTAGTAGTAGTAGTAGTAGTAGTAGTAGTAGTAGTAGTAGTAGTAGTAGTAGTAGTAGTAGTAGTAGTAGTAGTAGTAGTAGTAGTAGTAGTAGTAGTAGTAGTAGTAGTAGTAGTAGTAGTAGTAGTAGTAGTAGTAGTAGTAGTAGTAGTAGTAGTAGTAGTAGTAGTAGTAGTAGTAGTAGTAGTAGTAGTAGTAGTAGTAGTAGTAGTAGTAGTAGTAGTAGTAGTAGTAGTAGTAGTAGTAGTAGTAGTAGTAGTAGTAGTAGTAGTAGTAGTAGTAGTAGTAGTAGTAGTAGTAGTAGTAGTAGTAGTAGTAGTAGTAGTAGTAGTAGTAGTAGTAGTAGTAGTAGTAGTAGTAGTAGTAGTAGTAGTAGTAGTAGTAGTAGTAGTAGTAGTAGTAGTAGTAGTAGTAGTAGTAGTAGTAGTAGTAGTAGTAGTAGTAGTAGTAGTAGTAGTAGTAGTAGTAGTAGTAGTAGTAGTAGTAGTAGTAGTAGTAGTAGTAGTAGTAGTAGTAGTAGTAGTAGTAGTAGTAGTAGTAGTAGTAGTAGTAGTAGTAGTAGTAGTAGTAGTAGTAGTAGTAGTAGTAGTAGTAGTAGTAGTAGTAGTAGTAGTAGTAGTAGTAGTAGTAGTAGTAGTAGTAGTAGTAGTAGTAGTAGTAGTAGTAGTAGTAGTAGTAGTAGTAGTAGTAGTAGTAGTAGTAGTAGTAGTAGTAGTAGTAGTAGTAGTAGTAGTAGTAGTAGTAGTAGTAGTAGTAGTAGTAGTAGTAGTAGTAGTAGTAGTAGTAGTAGTAGTAGTAGTAGTAGTAGTAGTAGTAGTAGTAGTAGTAGTAGTAGTAGTAGTAGTAGTAGTAGTAGTAGTAGTAGTAGTAGTAGTAGTAGTAGTAGTAGTAGTAGTAGTAGTAGTAGTAGTAGTAGTAGTAGTAGTAGTAGTAGTAGTAGTAGTAGTAGTAGTAGTAGTAGTAGTAGTAGTAGTAGTAGTAGTAGTAGTAGTAGTAGTAGTAGTAGTAGTAGTAGTAGTAGTAGTAGTAGTAGTAGTAGTAGTAGTAGTAGTAGTAGTAGTAGTAGTAGTAGTAGTAGTAGTAGTAGTAGTAGTAGTAGTAGTAGTAGTAGTAGTAGTAGTAGTAGTAGTAGTAGTAGTAGTAGTAGTAGTAGTAGTAGTAGTAGTAGTAGTAGTAGTAGTAGTAGTAGTAGTAGTAGTAGTAGTAGTAGTAGTAGTAGTAGTAGTAGTAGTAGTAGTAGTAGTAGTAGTAGTAGTAGTAGTAGTAGTAGTAGTAGTAGTAGTAGTAGTAGTAGTAGTAGTAGTAGTAGTAGTAGTAGTAGTAGTAGTAGTAGTAGTAGTAGTAGTAGTAGTAGTAGTAGTAGTAGTAGTAGTAGTAGTAGTAGTAGTAGTAGTAGTAGTAGTAGTAGTAGTAGTAGTAGTAGTAGTAGTAGTAGTAGTAGTAGTAGTAGTAGTAGTAGTAGTAGTAGTAGTAGTAGTAGTAGTAGTAGTAGTAGTAGTAGTAGTAGTAGTAGTAGTAGTAGTAGTAGTAGTAGTAGTAGTAGTAGTAGTAGTAGTAGTAGTAGTAGTAGTAGTAGTAGTAGTAGTAGTAGTAGTAGTAGTAGTAGTAGTAGTAGTAGGAGTAGTAGTAGTAGTAGTAGTAGTAGTAGTAGTAGTAGTAGTAGTAGTAGTAGTAGTAACCTTGTAACCTTGTAACCAATTGGGTTTATTCACTTCCATCAACTTTAATGTGGAGTTTTCGGTCGTAGTAGCAGTAGTAGTAGTAGTAGTAGTAGTAGTAGTAGTAGTAGTAGTAGTAGTAGTAGTAGTAGTAGTAGTAGTAGTAGTAGTAGTAGTAGTAGTAGTAGTAGTAGTAGTAGTAGTAGTAGTAGTAGTAGTAGTAGTAGTAGTAGTAGTAGTAGTAGTAGTAGTAGTAGTAGTAGTAGTAGTAGTAGTAGTAGTAGTAGTAGTAGTAGTAGTAGTAGTAGTAGTAGTAGTAGTAGTAGTAGTAGTAGTAGTAGTAGTAGTAGTAGTAGTAGTAGTAGTAGTAGTAGTAGTAGTAGTAGTAGTAGTAGTAGTAGTAGTAGTAGTAGTAGTAGTAGTAGTAGTAGTAGTAGTAGTAGTAGTAGTAGTAGTAGTAGTAGTAGTAGTAGTAGTAGTAGTAGTAGTAGTAGTAGTAGTAGTAGTAGTAGTAGTAGTAGTAGTAGTAGTAGTAGTAGTAGTAGTAGTAGTAGTAGTAGTAGTAGTAGTAGTAGTAGTAGTAGTAGTAGTAGTAGTAGTAGTAGTAGTAGTAGTAGTAGTAGTAGTAGTAGTAGTAGTAGTAGTAGTAGTAGTAGTAGTAGTAGTAGTAGTAGTAGTAGTAGTAGTAGTAGTAGTAGTAGTAGTAGTAGTAGTAGTAGTAGTAGTAGTAGTAGTAGTAGTAGTAGTAGTAGTAGTAGTAGTAGTAGTAGTAGTAGTAGTAGTAGTAGTAGTAGTAGTAGTAGTAGTAGTAGTAGTAGTAGTAGTAGTAGTAGTAGTAGTAGTAGTAGTAGTAGTAGTAGTAGTAGTAGTAGTAGTAGTAGTAGTAGTAGTAGTAGTAGTAGTAGTAGTAGTAGTAGTAGTAGTAGTAGTAGTAGTAGTAGTAGTAGTAGTAGTAGTAGTAGTAGTAGTAGTAGTAGTAGTAGTAGTAGTAGTAGTAGTAGTAGTAGTAGTAGTAGTAGTAGTAGTAGTAGTAGTAGTAGTATTAATTGTAGTAGTAATATATATACTCTGTCTGATATTATCTCCAAATTGATGCGCTTGCATTTCTATATTTCATCACGTAACCCTTGACATTTACTTCGACTTCGAAGTTTAGGTGTTCGTGGCTTGCATAACACCCGATTACGTAATGTCCAGCCACTGTCAAAAGGAATTACTTCTCGCGGATCTTGTGCGAATACCCATATTGCCACTACTGTACGACTCTGCTGTACTACCATGGCCCCCATGTGGTGCTATGGGGCTCACGCTAGCTCCTCTAACTTACATCGATTTAGCTGGATCGAGGGGAGGTCATGGTGCAGGCAAAACCAGAAGTAATCGTATAGCCGAGGTGGTCGACCGCATTTCCGTTTTGGTGAAGTCGACAGATCGTGAAGGTCATAACGAGGTCACGATATCGGAGAAACACAAAACCCCATCGAGCAGAACCTGTCGGCTCTTATAGCGTAATGCCTCGTATTGAGATAGTGGAATATATTAATATACCCAATGTCATAATATGGTAAATAGCATTGCGATGCCACTGATTATGAAATAGAACACTATGTTCTGAACATTTATATGTTCCCGTTTGAATACTAAACCCACTATATTTAATTAAGTTAACTTTAGTTCATGATAAAGTATTATAAAAAATTAAGCATACAAATTGTGAATTATTAGTGAATTATTGTATTATGTATTAGGAATTCTTTGACTGGCATATTATATAGGGTTTATACTATATGTTGTACAATATATAATGTGCACTCTATATTTATACTGTACATTTTATAACATGTACAATAAATACTTCGCTATGCTATGGTAATAATAATTAGTTAAATCCTGCCGAGTATTAAGATGTATATATATTTTTTATTTTAGTAATAATATTATGTAATTTTACAATTTACATTCATAGATAATATTATGTAATTTCACAATTTATATTCATAGATAATATTATGTAATTTTACAATTTACATTCATAGATAATATTATGTAATTTTACAATTTACATTCATAGACAATAGCACATATTTCTATTTCATATATTTGTTATCATTTGTTATCAATTGTTATCAATTGTTATCATAACGAGAAATAAGGAATACAAATAAAAATACAAGAGTTTTTATTTATTGAAAGTAGATACAATATAAATAGTTGAAATTCAGTCGAATACAAAGTCGAGTTTATAGCAGTTTTATTATGTCGTTAGCACGGGATTAGAGTTTTGTAAGTAATGTGCACGGGCGATGCACCGATTGTTTATGTGACGTCAGTCCATCTTGTCATCTTACGTCATTTCGCAGTTCCTACATCATACGTTGTAGAGCGCCTGAACGCTCGAATTGGATAGAGCGTGGTTGTAAAAGCAGATCTGTAAGAACGGGTCGTGGAGTAGTAAATGGGCGTGGCTTACGGACTATAAATTGTTTATTTCTAGGTGATGCAGAAGTCATAGACTATGAATGCCAAGTATAAATAATAATTCCACGAGAAGAGGGAGTTGGTGATGGCTGCAGTTGAGGTTATGTATTCATATGAACACGAGAGGGAAGGTAGTAGGCAAGATAAGATAAGCAGAGGAGTGGGGGAATGGAAAGTATTGGTACATATGTATATTCCAGATGGCAATGGATATGTTAGTAGGGCGAGGAAGAAGTGAGTAAATAGGTTAGTAGGGGGCAAGTGTTAGGATCATAAGATTAGAATGGATGAAGTTGGGTCACAAAGCTAGAATTCCTAAGGTAGGGCTGTAAAAGTAGGGATTCTAAGGTAGGGCTGCTAAGGTAGGGCTGTTAAGGTAGGGCTGTTAAGGTAGGGTTGCTAAGGTAGGGATGATAAGGTAGGGCTGTCAAGGTAGGGTTGCTAAGATAGGTTGCTAAGAAGGGCTGTTAAGGTAAGGTTGTCAAGGTAGGGCTACTAAGGTAGTATTGTCAAGGTAGGGCTGCTAAGGTAGGGTTGCTAAGCTATGGCTGCTAAAGTAGGGCTGCTATAGTAGGGCTGCTAAGGTAGGGCTGTCAAGGTAGGGTTGCTAAGCTATGGCTTCTAAAGTAGGGCTGCTATAGTAGGGCTGCTAAGGTAGGGCTGTCGAGGTAGGTTTGCTAAGCTATGGCTGCTAAGGTAGGGCTGTTAAGGTAGGGCTGCTAAGGTAGGGCTGCTAAGGTAGGGCGGCTAAGGTAGGGCTGCTAAGGTAGGGCGGCTAAGGTAGGGCTGTCGAGGTAGGTTTGCTAAGCTATGGCTGCTAAGGTAGGGCTGTTAAGGTAGGGCTGCTAAGGTAGGGCGGCTAAGGTAGGGCTTCTAAAGTAGGGCTGCTAAAGTAGGGCTGCTAAGGTAGGGCGGCTAAGGTAGGGCTGCTAAGGTAGGGCTGCTAAGGTAGGGCTGCTATGGTAGTGCTTCTAAGGTAGGGCTGCTAAAGTAGGTATGCTAAGGTAGGGCGGCTAAGGTAGGGCTTCTAAAGTAGGGTTGACGAGTTAACTTTCAGCATACCGAGGATGACCTTTAAACCCGCCGACTAACGTTATCCATGTAGCCGTTATAGTAATCGTCGGGCGAAATATGACCAATCACCATTGGACATTGTCGCTCCACCAGACGACCACTGATGGAGCCTAAAGAATGTGAAACTCCGTCCACGTACAACGTCAGACTAGCCCCGTCGTATGAAATGACCACGTGATGCCACGAGGAAGTTACCTGCGGTAGCGAGATTTTGAGTCGTTGACCGGAAATTACGGATTCAATAATTTACAGGCCTCGAATCTTGCACACGAAGCTCATGCGTACAGTGTAGGATGTAGAGTGTACGGTGTATGATGTACGGTGTACGGTGTATGATGTACGGTGTACAATGTAAATTGTACGGTGTACGGTGTACGGTATTGAGAACAAATATGTAACTGCATATTTTGTATATAACACCAAAGATTTACATAAGTTTCGTATATCTTTGGTAAACAATGACGATATGGTAATATACGAATTTAAAAAGGTAAAAAAACATGTAAATATCAACAGACTTACAAGTAATCTGTGGATCACTACGAAAATATAATTAATTATCATAGTTTAATTATTCATTAAATATGAAATTCTAACGATAAAATAAATATCAATATGATAATATATTAATATATTAATATGATTATATCTATATCATATCAAAATCAATTCGCACATATTAAATTGAAATTAGAAGTAATTAATTTCAAATTTTAATTTCAATACATTTTCAATCAAATACATTTCTCTTTCTATGTTCCTAAACCATAAACCATAACTAACCTGGATCAGCGGACTAGTAATGTAATTATGAGTTGTAGCCAAGGACACTTTAATACCTCCAGGTAACGACACCAGTTCGAGACTAGGCTGCAGTACGCAGTTTCCGTTTGCTATCAGCCCCATGGGACTTTGGTAGGTACCCATCCTTCGGTACCACAGACTTACCGAAAACTGAGTGAACGAACTGCATTGAAGGAGACAGGTTAAATTCAAAACGCATATCGTACAGTTAATATATATACAACCTTCAGATAAACGTTATACACCTTAAGTACTACATCTCATACGGTTTAGCTAGCATATATATTAACAACTAGGTCTACAACTCCGTACCGCTGACAGTTCCACAATACCTATCTTAGATCCCCTAACTTACAATACATACATACCCTACCGTATCTACATTTCCATACCTACCTAACCTCCTACTCTACAACGTATACAGTACCCATACTCTAACTACCGACGTACCCCTCACTATTCCATTATATAACCCTTAATCTACCATATGATAGCGACCTGTACGAATTTGAAAAGCGCGGCAATTCCAGTCTATTCTTCAGAGATTTTTTAAAGAAAGCGGATTTCCCGAACTTCTTCGTTGACCTCGTTGTCACTCCGATATAATCTACGTATACCCATTTGGTGGCGGAGCGGCTTTCGAAATCCAGGCATGTGATCTCATCAGTAGGCGTTACAACCGCTGTGAGAGGTGCATAACGGTGTTAAGTAGGCGTGGTCTGTGTATCTTATCGGAGAGGTGAAGTGTGCTGAAGTTATTTAACAGGCAACGAATTGCAGGAATATTAGGTATATTGAGGGCATAGAGAAGGCTAGTAGGACTAGATGGTAGTATATAGGTACAGGGGAGTAACTAATATGTAATAGAAAAGGTGCATTGAAGTAGGAAGTAGTATTTCGGAAGATAATGATACAGATATGAAGATCGATTTGTCAACATTATATTTTCTCTGGGTAATTTCTGATATTTGCATTTCTATATTATATTTCTAATATGCCGCGTACCTATCAATAGACTCTACCACGCATACGTACACACACACACACACACACACACACACACACACACACACACACACACACACACACACACACACACACACACACAATAACAAATATCATTCTCCGAGCATGTACATACCTATATGAGAGAGTACACAGATGCACTGAGCCTGGTCGAATATGGTTCCTGTCGAACATTTCATGGACACCAAGTTACCGCCGGCATCCGGTTGTAAGAAACTACTAGAATCTCCATCCACAGCTAATAGGGTACACATCGCCTCGGCTGTGCGAGGGAGGTTAGTATGAGGTCAATATGTAACTGGATGGGGTTTAGGTGATGGCTATAATTATGAGTGGAGCACCATTAAAGATATTATTAAGACATCATTATGATATCATTATGATATCATTATGATATCATTAAGATATCATTAAGATATCATTAAGATATCATTAAGATATCATTAAGATATCATTAAGAGATGATTAAGATATCATTAAAATTTCATTAAGATATCATTAAGATATACTTAAAATATCATTGAGATCCTTAAGATATCATTAAGAGATCGTTTAGAGTGAAAATCTGAGCGTCAAGTGAAGATTTTCTCTGTTATAATTATTATAATTATTATTATTAGTAATCTATTATCTTATATAAATAATAACTATATTCTACACAAATATTTTATTAGATGATAATTGAATGCATAATTGATCCAGATACCTATAACACCCAATTCACCTTCAGACCAGGCACTAACTGGTAGTGGCCTTGACCTCTGGCGCAATCGAACATCCAGGCACCACAATGCTACACGTCAGACTTTTCTGATCCCAGTAAATGCACTGACCACACGATCTCCTGTAAGCGTACCAGCCATTTCCGATACGTATACAATGATAGTAACGTCCGCAATTACATTCGTCGGTTACGTAACCGATTTGGTTATTGGTCATCGTGCAGTGTTCGCAATCCACTTTATATGAAACAACGTGGATTATAGTTCAACTTACTGTGTTCGAAGTGTAATATTTTTGGAAGGAGTAAGGTTTATATACAATTTTGCAGTTCTCGTAGTATAATCTACGTTAAAATTGGAACAAGGTTTAAAGGTTATCTTGAAGTTTATATTTATTTATGATATATATATTTCTAAGATACTTTTAAGTCATTCTAAAATTCCCCGTTAAGTAAAATTTACATTAATTTTGAAATACTTCTAAAGTTTCCTTAAAATACCATAAAACATATCCAATATAGCAGCGACAGGTGTATAAGATATCTCTTAGACTAACCGTTCGCATCAAATACAAATTCACAGACACAAGGACGAGATACTTTGGCTTCTCCGATGCAATAGGCTCCTCCATTCTGGGGAGACGGGTTATCGCATGCCCTTGACCTCAGTTGAACTCCAGCTTCGCACCTCTCCGTACAGTTTGACCATTCGCTCCAGTCGCTCCATCCGCCGATGACGATTACTGTGGTGAGGGTGTTGCACGATATTTCACGTCAAGCCGAGTTGCTATTGCAGTTCAAATCGATATTAGTTGTCATGACAACTATTTATTATAACCCCTTGAATACACTCGCTGAGAAATATATCTATTCATCGCTACACCTGCTATGTTATAAATACTCGCCTCTCCCTGATAGACAAGTACTTACACATACACAACTTGATGTACGAGCCACTCTCTCAAACCACCGTCCTCAACAACACTCATGCCTCGAAACGTTAATTATATACTAGACACGCGCCTCCCGTACTATATACACATCTCTAATAATGGATACGCCCCTCCCATACTATATACATACTATATATACATCTCTAATAATGGATATGCCCCTCCCATACTATATACACATCTCTAATAATGGATACGCCCATTCCATACTATATACACATCTCTAATAATGGACACGCCTCTCCCATACTATATACACATCTCTAATAAGGGATATGCCCCTTCCATACTATATACATACTATATACACATCACTAATAATGGATACGCCCCTTCCATACTATATACATACTATATACACATCACTAATAATGGATACGCCCCTTCCATACTATATACACGTCTCTAATAATGGATACGCCCCTTCCATACTATATACATACTATATATACATCACTAATAATGGATACGCCCCTTCCATACTATATACACGTCTCTAATAATGGATACGCCCCTTCCATACTATATACATACTATATACACATCACTAATAATGGATACGCCCCTTCCATACTATATACACGTCTCTAATAATGGATACGCCCCTTCCATACTATATACATACTATATATACATCACTAATAATGGATACGCCCCTTCCATACTATATACACGTCTCTAATAGTGGATACGCCCCTTCCATACTATATACACATCTCTAATAAGGGATATGCCTCTCCCATACTATATACATACTATATACACATCTCTAATAATGGACACGCCCCTCCCATACTATATACACATATCTAATAAGGGATACGCCCCTTCCATACTATATACACATATCTAATAAGGGATACGCCCCTTCCATACTATATACACATATCTAATAAGGGATACGCCCCTCCCATACTATAAATATAACTAGCTAGACACGCCCCTAACATTGGCTGCACACCTCCTTGCCGAACAGAGTCTGACACTGAAGCCCCACTTCGCAGCCGATGTTAGCTCCGGTTTCAATATTAATAATTCCAACGGGTCGACTGCAATATCCGCAAGTCGTGCAACGATTGAACACCGTACATCCATCCGAGTACCACTCGTCCGAATTCTATGAAAAGAGCGGGATTATGATGAGATTAAATGGGTTGAACAAAAGGCCTTATTATAAGCTATTATAATAGCATGATTTAAGTGAGACTAATTTATGAAAGATAGTGGATTGATCGCGTACACAGAGTAAAAGATGCGTTCCATACAAACTGCTACAAATGGAGAAGGGGATGTCATATACGCGGCTTAATTACGGAGGATGAGTGTCACATATATAGCGGTAGTGAAATGGGCGTGGCCTACCTCATGCTCCACTCCGTAGTCGTCAATACATTTGCACTGACTAGCGGGCATGCATCCTGCCGTACTATTAACGTACACCATATCCTGTTCCTTGCAAGCGCAGATGTCGGTCTCCGCTTCGAAACAATCGATCCACGAATCTGCATCCGGGGACTTACAAGTCGGCAAGCATGGCAACACGTTGGTCTTCCATTCCATGTTGCGGGCGCAACCGTGCGCTGTAGACGTGGCGAAGGGCGTGGCGAAGGGCGTGGCGAAGGGCGTGGCGAAGGGCGTGGTAAGCGCGCGATAGAGGGCGTGGCCACGTATAGGTTAGATTAGATGAGGTCAGTGTCTCGGTTATGGGTAGTGAGGGGAGAAGTTAGGTTTAGAGTTTGAATAATTTTTAGGTGGGTAAAGTGATGGAGCTATTTGTAATGGTGCAGATTGATGGAGGGTTTGTAATGGTGCAGATTGATGGAGGGATTTGTAGTAGATTGATTTTATGAGTTCTATTTTGGAATGTGAATAAATATGTAGTTAATAACGGGATTATACAATAGTAAATATGTAGTTAGTAACGGGATTATACAATAGTATATATGTAGTTAGTAAGGGGATTATGATAGAGTATATATGTAGTCAGTAACGGGGTTATGTAAGAGTATATATGTAGTTAGTAACGGAATTATATAAAAGTATATATGTAGTTAGTAACGGGATTATACAATTGTATATATGTAGTTAGTAAGGGGATTATGTAAGAGTATATATGTAGTTAGTAACGGAATTATATAAAAGTATATATGTAGTTAGTATTGGGATTATAAAATAGTATATATATAGTTAGTAACGGGATTATGTAAGATATTATATGTAGTTAGTAACGGGGTTATGTAAGAGTATATATGTAGTTAGTAATGGAATTATATAAAAGTATATATGTAGTTAGTAACGGGATTATGCAAGAGTATATATGTAGTTAGTAACGGGATTATGTAAGAGTATATATGTAGTTAGTAACGGGGTTATGTAAGAGTATAAATGTAGTTAGTAACGGGATTATAAAATAGTATATATGTAGTTAGTAACGGTATTATGTAAGCAGTTAGTGGTGGAGTTGGACATAGATAAAGAATAGTAGGTTAAGCGATTAGATGTCGGTACACTCCAGTAGACATATTGTTCTAGGCATTAGGAGAGATGTGCTGAGAGGAAAGGTAAGGAGAGGGTCTAGGGGTGAGATTAGGGGAGAGATTAGGGGTGAGATTAGGGGTGAGATTAGGGGTGAGATTAGGGGTGAGATTAGGGGTGAGATTAGGGGTGAGATTAGGGGTGATATTAGGGGTGAGATTAGGGGTGAGATTAGGGGTGATATTAGGGGTGAGATTAGGGGTGAGATTAGGGGTGAGATTAGGGGTGATATTAGGGGTGAGATTAGGGGTGAGATTATGGGTGATATTAGGGGTGAGATTAGGGGTGAGATTAGGGGTGAGATTATGGGTGAGATTAGGGGTGAGATTAATGGTGAGATTATGGGTGAGATTAGGGGTGAGATTAGGGGTGAGATTATGGGTGAGATTAGGGGTGAGATTAATGGTGAGATTATGGGTGAGATTAGGGGTGAGATTAGGGGTGAGATTAGGGGTGAGATTAGGGGTGAGATTAGGGGTGAGATTAGGGGTGAGATTAGGGGTGAGATTAGGGGTGAGATTAGGGGTGAGATTAAGGTTGAGATTAGGGGTGAGATTAGGGGTGAGATTATGGGTGAGATTAGGGGTGAGATTAATGGTGAGATTATGGGTGAGATTAGGGGTGAGATTAGGGGTGAGATTAGGGGTGAGATTAGGGGTGAGATTAGGGGTGAGATTAGAGGTGAGATTATGGGTGAGATTAGGGGTGAGATTAATGGTGAGATTATGGGTGAGATTAGGGGTGAGATTAGGGGTGAGATTAGGGGTGAGATTAGGGGTGAGATTAGGGGTGAGATTAGGGGTGAGATTAGGGTTGGGAAGTTTTACGTTGTCCGTGTATCGACGAACCATCTTTACATATTCCTTTGTTATTCTCCAGTTGACAGATATCTCCCTTCTTACATGAGTGGGCGGAGCTTACTATCTCCCCAACCGGTCTGTGACAGCTAGTACACGATTGGCAGGTAAGTATCTCCGTGCAGTCGGTGTTCAACCATGTGGAACCGATCTGAGTGAATTAATCCCAAGAATTACTCCCATGCGCCACTATTTCTTTATGTCTTAATCAGATACCCATCTAGCGACTACTACCCGGTACCGAAGGTACATTACCACTACACGGTGTACAGTTAACTAATACTATATGGTACCCACGACGTGGGCTACTCCGAGTATCGTCCGCTAGTCGTACTTTAAACGCCGGCTTCACTAACTGTATACGAAACACCGGTAGAAGGATCAATGCAAGGACAAGACGATGCCGGCACACAGTCCTCGCCCCGCAATAACATCAGTCCGGTACACTTGCACCCGAGGGTCGGCGCTGATGGGCAAGTTATGTCGGCATCGGCATGTAAACACGACGGAAGGCACGGAGAAGCCGTTAGCGACGAAATCTGGTTAGAAGGGCACGTCGCTTCTGAAAGGCGGGACGAGGTGGGGTCAAGTGAGAAAGAGGGAAGGCAATAATTAGGTAGCAGTCAGAATGGGGGAAGGGCGAGGGTAGGCGAGGGGCTGAGCGAATGTGAGAGGAACGGGGTTAGTATGAGAAAGAGTGAAGGCAATAATTAGGTAGCAGTCAGAATGGGGGGGGGGAAAGGGCGATGGTAGGATAGGGGCTGAGCGAATGTGAAAAGAGCGGGGTTAGTATAAGAAAGAGTGAATGTGATGATGAGGTAATAGTGCGAAAAATGGGAGGGGCGAGGGTAGGGGAGGGCCTAATGTAAAACATTGCAAGTGGGATAGAGAGGGAAGAAAGTGAGTCACAGAGTGTATCTAGAATAGGCTGGACTACAAATTGACAAGATAAAGATAATCTAGTGAGAGCCTATTATGCAAAATTAGAAAAGTGTGAGAGTTATGGTGAAAAGAGGAGACTATAGTCTATAGATGACAAAGAACAATTGTTAGAAGTATAATTAAGGGAGATAATGGGGATGGGTGAAGGCACCTCTATGTTAGTTGGCACAAATAGTAGAATATTCTAAGACAATCATTAAATTATTATCTTTGTTGTACGTAGAAATTAAATCACAAGTACTCATCAAAAGTACTAGTAATGGATAAGTTTTTGATAGTATTGCGGATAGGTGGGCTGACGAGGTGGTAGGATTAACGGTTAATGAATATTGCAGAAGGGAGATGTGTATTACATAACAAACGGAGCGATGTAATAGTATTATATAATATAAAGTTTTACAATAATGATGCAATAAGACGAGAAACATAAAATCACATATAAAGTATATGGTCTAGTGTGCAGGCACTGGTCACTAACCAGGCACGCATTTCGCGTAGGTGTTGACGGCTTTACAATGAGATGTACAAGATGAAGGACCACTGGTCACAACTCCATTATGACAAGTTCGTTTCACGCTACAATCGCTGTTGTAAAACTCCTCGTTCTCCTTTTTGGTGTACAGTTATTATTAATAATTTATACGCAGTTGCTTTCTATTGTTGGTCATAAAAAATGTATAAAATAATATTAACTAATCATAATTATAATAACCTATAATATATATATATTTAATATATATATTCAAACTACGATACTATAAATTAATTTAAAGGAAATTCTTATAATTATTCCAAATACTATAGACTATATAAAATACTAAACTATAGAATATACTATAGACTAAGTATACTATAGAGTATACAATATACTAAACTACAGAGTATATACTATACTATACTATAGACTATACTATAGACTATACTCTACACAATTCTATGTAATATAATTCTAAGTCTTTTATATAATATTTTATATTATCTTTTATATATTTTATATTGTTTTTTATATACACCAATTTTCTAGAAAGAAGACAACATTAACTGCAAATTTTAATATTTTAATAATTTTAATATTGGAACTACTGACTACTGACTACTTACTACTCATTACTCACTACTCACTACTCACTACTCACTACTCACTATTGACTATTGACTACTCACTATTAACTACTCATTACTCACTACTCACTACTCACTACTCACTATTGACTATTAACTACTGACTACTAACTACTAACTACTGACTATTAACTACTGACTACTGACTACTCACTACTCACTACTCACTACTCACTACTCACTATTGACTATTAACTACTGACTACTAACTACTAACTACTGACTATTAACTACTGACTACTGACTACTGACTACTCACTACTCACTACTCACTACTCACTATTGACTATTAACTACTGACTACTAACTACTAACTACTGACTATTAACTACTGACTACTGACTACTGACTACTGACTACTCACTACTCACTACTCACTATTGACTATTAACTACTGACTACTATCTACTAACTACTGACTATTAACTACTCACTACTGACTACTCACTATTAACTACTGACTACTAACCATGAATCTAAATCCATTGTATAAACATCCACAATTATCTTTATGAACGCACACAGAGCCTGGTCTAAAGCGCAAGTAGTTTAAATCACAAACGCACGCCTCAATATCGGCCAAAGTACATTTCGAAGGTGCTGCTTGGTCGTCGCAGGTTGAGGGGCAAGCTGAAGTCGACACCGAATAGTTCTCATCCGGCCCGCATGTCATCGCTACGGGGTCAAAGGTTAGATGTTTAAAATATTTTTGGAGGATGATTATTCTGATACCTTATATAGTTATTACAATACCTATAGGTATTTAAATTACAATAGTCTACTTGTTTTTGAAGTCGAGAATACAAAGGGTGTATATTCGCCAATTAAATTACATTAAACGTCAAATATCGTCAAATGTCATGAATTATCATTACACATCATAGCGAAACTAAATTGTATGACACACGTCAGCTGTATTCGAGGCGTCACTACCGACGTCCACCTAGCAATTGCGAAGTAACTAAACACCCATACGAGGACATCGCTAACGGCATTTAACCGCTGTCCGCCAGTCGTGAACGGCTGGAACTCTACGTTCCGAACAGTACTTGGTAAGCGCCGCGAGATCCGAACACACCGAAGCCTCGAGGTCCGCCGGAGTTTCAGTCCTGCAAGCATCGCGAACGCACGCCTCGAAGAAGTTTTCAATGGCCGCAACAGTTGCCGCCGACGAATTGGCGCACGCGGAGAACGGAGATCCGTGAACGTCACGCATGGCTGAACACCGAATTTCGGCTTCCGCGATTCGGGCGGCTGTACATTGGGGCGTGTTCGCGTCTACCTCGAGGGGTACGCACCTGAAGAGGGTTATCTAGCTGCTTAAGACATCGTAATACCAGATCATTAAGCAAAGAGTTTATTCGGGAGACTAACTGATGTAACTATAATAAATTGTTACATAATTATATGAAAACACAAATTAATAAAATATATATTATAAAAATAAATATATATCTAAATTGAAAATAGAATATATAGTATAATATAATATATAGTATAATATAATATATTTAAAATACAAATCAAATGTATTCTCACTTTTACAATATTACAAAATTAAAGTGGCAGCTATACAGTAGATATACAGTAGATATACAATAGATATACAGTAGCTATACAGTAGCTATACAGTAGATATACAGTAGCTATATAGTAGCTATACAGTAGATATACAGAAGCTATATAGTAGCTATACAGTAGATATACAGTAGCTATATAGTAGCTATATAGTAGATATACAGTAGATATACAGTAGATATACAGTAGATATACAGTAGATATACAGTAGATATACAGTAGATATACAGTAGATATACAGTAGATATACAGTAGATATACAGTAGATATACAGTAGATATACAGTAGATATACAGTAGATATACAGTAGCTATATAGTAGCTATACAGTAGATATACAGAAGCTATATAGTAGCTATACAGTAGATATACAGTAGCTATATAGTAGCTATATAGTAGATATACAGTAGATATACAGTAGATATACAATAGATATACAGTAGCTATACAGTAGCTATACAGTAGATATACAGTAGCTATATAGTAGCTATACAGTAGATATACAGTAGCTATACAGTAGCTATACTGTAGATATACAGTAGCTATACAGTAGCTATACAGTAGATATACAGTAGCTATATAGTAGCTATACAGTAGCTATACAGTAGATATACAGTAGCTATACAGTAGCTATACAGTAGATATACAGTAGATATACAGTAGCTATACAGTAGCTATACAGTAGATATACAGTAGCTATACAGTAGCTATACAGTAGATATACAGTAGCTATAAAGTAGATATACAGTAGATATACAGTAGATATACAGTAGCTATACAGTAGATATACAGTAGCTATACAGTAGCTATACAGTAGATATACAGTAGCTATATAGTAGCTATACAGTAGATATACAGTAGATATACAGTAGATATACAGTAGATATACAGTAGATATACAGTAGATATACAGTAGATATACAGTAGATATACAGTAGATATACAGTAGATATACAGTAGCTATACAGTAGATATACAGTAGATATACAGTAGATATACAGTAGATATACAGTAGATATACAGTAGATATACAGTAGATATACAGTAGATATACAGTAGCTATACAGTAGCTATACAGTAGATATACAGTAGCTATACAGTAGCTATACAGTAGATATACAGTAGCTATACAGTAGCTATACAGTAGATATACAGTAGCTATATAGTAGATATACAGTAGATATACAGTAGATATACAGTAGCTATACAGTAGATATACAGTAGCTATACAGTAGCTATACAGTAGATATACAGTAGATATACAGTAGATATACAGTAGATATACAGTAGATATACAGTAGATATACAGTAGCTATACAGTAGCTATACAGTAGATATACAGTAGCTATACAGTAGCTATACAGTAGATATACAGTAGCTATACAGTAGATATACAGTAGATATACAGTAGATATACAGTAGATATACAGTAGATATACAGTAGCTATACAGTAGCTATACAGTAGATATACAGTAGCTATACAGTAGCTATACAGTAGATATACAGTAGCTATACAGTAGCTATACAGTAGATATACAGTAGCTATATAGTAGATATACAGTAGATATACAGTAGATATACAGTAGCTATACAGTAGATATACAGTAGCTATACAGTAGCTATACAGTAGATATACAGTAGATATACAGTAGATATACAGTAGATATACAGTAGATATACAGTAGCTATACAGTAGCTATACAGTAGCTATACAGTAGATATACAGTAGCTATACAGTAGCTATACAGTAGATATACAGTAGCTATACAGTAGCTATACAGTAGATATACAGTAGCTATATAGTAGATATACAGTAGATATACAGTAGATATACAGTAGCTATACAGTAGATATACAGTAGCTATACAGTAGCTATACAGTAGATATACAGTAGATATACAGTAGATATACAGTAGATATACAGTAGATATACAGTAGATATACAGTAGATATACAGTAGATATACAGTAGATATACAGTAGCTATACAGTAGATATACAGTAGCTATAAAGTAGATATACAGTAGCTATACAGTAGCTATAGAGTAGCTATACAGTAGATATACAGTAGCTATACAGTAGCTATACAGTAGCTATATAGTAGATATACAGTAGATATACAGTAGATATACAGTAGATATACAGTAGATATACAGTAGCATTAGTATATATATATTCACTATTAAAAGCTAACGGAGCGTCTTTGACTTGGTAGCTATTGCCCAAAATATTATTTCTATTTGCTTGATTGATTACGTCAACATCAGATTTCGTCAGGAAATCATTTTCTGTGACATCATCTGCATTACCGCATATACCGTGTATCTATCATTGTGATTGTTTTAATGTGAGAGTCTGTGTATCCTGACTGGGCGTGGTACAACGGCATGAAGTGATTAGGATATTAATGTGTGGTTAATATAATCTAGGTGTGGTTAAATAGTATATGCGTGTTAATATAGTATAGGGATGGTGCCTGGATAGAATGATAGGTGAGATGAAGAAGATGGAACCTGTTTTTACATTGTTACATTCGAATTATGTTATTTCTTTTTCCAGATATTATTATATAATCATTAACCAAAGAACTTATACTAATTTCTTGATCTCACCTTTGACTTATAAGACTCCGGAACATAGATTACAGTTGTCCAGTCTCCATCATTCTCTACAGTGATGCCTAGCGAAGGGCTATGAAATCTTACATAGTGTCCATTTCGTGACACCGTGAAACTGGGATACACCGCGTCCAGGGCCACCTCCACGTCATTGACCTGGTGGGTTCACGGGGTCAATTCGAGTGGGACTACAGGGTTGCAGGTTGCATTATGACGCAGATCCGACTGGTAACCTATCGGTCAATTGGATTCATATGTAATTTCAATCTGATAGCACATATCATACTAACATATACTCTATTTTTCCTGTCCAATCGGATTTGGAATGAAGGTATCAGAATCTCAATGAATTTC
>OZ038312.1:19408138-19481160 GCA_964035775.1 Osedax frankpressi | reverse complement strand
AGAGAGAGAGAGAGAGAGAGAGAGAGAGAGAGAGAGAGAGAGAGAGAGAGATAGAGAGAGAGAGAGAGAGAGAGAGAGAGAGAGAGAGAGAGAGAGAGAGAGAGAGAGAGAGAGAGAGAGAGAGAGAGAGAGATAGAGAGAGAGAGAGAGAGAGAGAGAGAGAGAGAGAGTAGTTAGTTTATTTCTGATATTTAGTAGTGTCGTTTTACATGAGTTGAGTAATAAATAATTTATAATAATATAGTTTAAATGTAATGTGATTGAAACAGATAATTAAATTTGAATTTATATTCTCATACTTACTTTATACATACTTTATACTTTATACATACTCACTTACTTTATATATTGTTGGAATATAAGTTGTAATTGATATCAGGATATTAAAAAACTATATTCAAGATAATGTTGTAATACAGATGATAAGCTAAGGATCTAATTACGGATTCCTGCGAAACTCCAAATCATAATTATGGTTTGTAAGAAGATGAGTTAAATTGTACATTAAAGTTTCGTTTGATGACGTAGTCAGTTAGTAAACTAAATGCATTACTTCGTATATTTATTATTTTCTATATTTACCTGAGAATGTCATGATAAATAATATAACATGCTTTGTTATAAATAAACAGTTTGGCTAATATTGGTAATCGTAAGATCGGTCTAAAATTAGCGATATTATTAGGATCGGTATTATTGTTTTTAATATCGGTTTTAATATTGCGTCTTTAAAACATTGAGGTAATTTATTTGTATGTATAACTTCAGTAAATATTTGTTTTATCATAGGAGATAAGAGATATTCGGTATATTTAGCAGGAAAGTTTAAATATGATAATGTGATGATGAAAAATTAGTTTTTATAATCAGATATAATATTGTTGAGTCGATAAGACAAGTCAGTATATGGTGAGTAGTCGGTTGGTGCAATGTCGTAGTTAAATGTATTTTAATTAATTAGTTTGTGTTACTGAAATACAATATATTTTTATTATTAAAATAATAATAAATTATTAAAATAATCCCAATAATAATTGTTTAAAAAAAATTAATATTGCGTTTGGGATATTTATTCGTCTGTAAAATTTTATTCGGAATTTTAAGAGTTATTTGTATCATTAATGAAATCAGTTTATTTTTGATAACATTATTTTCCTGTACATGCAATTTATGTCGTTATTTTTAATTTAATAAGACATTAGATGAGATATTTTAAAACAACTTTATTGTCGACTTTAGTGTGTTGATGTGTTATAAACTAATATTTCTTTTTCTAATTAATTTTGGATTAAATGGGGGCATATTTTTAGATAAAATAAAATGTGTTTTATTCATGTTATTTATATTTTAGTACAATACAAATTAAAAAATTAATATTTAATATAAATGCATATATTATGTATGCATTCGGTATTAGCAAGACGTCTGCATTTAAAATATGTTTTCATTCGTTATTTTATGATATTTTACAATTATTTGTAAATTAAAGTGATCAAAGATTATTTAGGTTATTTTGTTGATGTTGTTTATAATACTGGTCGAATTAGTATATGTTAAAACTAGGCCAATAGTGTTTCCTAATATTGAGTTGAAATTACAAAATATTAATTTGTGTTTTACATTATTAAAATAATAAATATTAATTATAATATTATTTCATATTTATATAATAAGAATAATTTATTATTCATCGATATTGTGTATTTGAAGTTGAAGTTGTAGGATTCATTTGAAGTTGTTTGGATTGAAATCGTGTGAAGTGTATTTAGGTCACCGTCGGACTATCGATTAGTCATCTGACTTGCCACCGATGAGTCATCAGTTATATGACTAATCAGTATAAACTCGAAAAGTTAGAATCTTCCGGAAGGGTGTCTCGGTTCAAGTACTGAGCCCAGCGTATTACATTCACACCGCTATCCAACCCAAGTAGCCTATTGGTGATCTGTTTATAGGGATATGTTGATAATCAATGTGAAAAATATGTATTATTAATTTACAAAAGGTGTATATAATAATAGTCTAGCGTAATATTGAATTGATGAGTAAATGGATAATGTATAGTTGTTTACATGCGAGTTTAGTCATATTTGAAATCGCGAGTAATGGTAATTTACTTAGGTAAGGTGATTATATACACAACTATGAAACACACGGGCTAGTTAATGATTATACATCTTGGTAAGTGTTCTGTTTACATTCGGAAATCGATTTTAAAATGAGCTCGGCATCGTATATTAAAACGGTGCTTATATTAAAATATTATCTTGACCCAATTATGAGTCACGTGATAACACTAATACCAAAATAACTCATTAAATACATAATAAAACATATTACTATTTTAATATTCAAATATTCATATTTTAGATTTACAACTATATTTCCATTATTGTATTATTACAAAATTATATTAATAATATAATATATTTAAAATTTAACACGTTTATTAAAGAGTTTAATTAAAAAGTGCAATTTAAGAAATGACACCTTTTAAAAATAGAAACCACGTATTGTATTTCAATAAGTTAAAATCATCATAGCAATTATATATTTAATACTTTTATTTTGTTTCGATTCTTCAATATATAAAGTAAACAATATTGTATTGAATGTAATGGCATATAAAAATGTATATAATTTTATTTTCTTATTTTTATTATCATGTTACTCATAATTAGGTCAAAACTGTTTCAATATTATTACCATTTTGATATACGACTCCGGTATCATATTGGTAAGGTAGTCATTAACGGTCCTACAGTAAAATGTCGAGAGAAAATTGAGTTATTTATGTTAATGTGAAATATATTAATAAGTTATGTTTAATATGTCGATCAAATAGAAGTAATCGTAATCACTAAACGAACTTGACCGCATGACTTTTAACCTTAACAGGCATGTCGGGCGAGTACACTTCGATGAACTCTTCTTGGCTGAGCGGAACCGACGTCTGCACGAATGGGATTCCGAGGCGAGATTTGAGTATTTCGTGATGTTCCCTTTCGTTCAACGCGTTGACCTTCGATAGTTCGCCACCCTCTGCCCCTAGGCCTACGGTACTGTCTGATAATTCTCGGTCGCAGATCGCCAGGGCGGAATGTTCGTCCGCCGAGACAACGCGTCCGCCAGTAATAGCGCCTTTCGCCGCCAGGCTGGAAAGCAGTAGCGATCTCTGATCCGTGACTTCGAACGAATCCTCGACCAATGCGTCCGGTTCATTTTTGGCAACGCCCGCCACGCCGACCGCGAACATCTCGCCGACGTGTTTCTCTTTGATGTACGGCTGATGGCCCGATTTGATCTCGCTGACCAACCTGGTGTGAGGGGGGAGGGGGGGGGGCGAAGATGTAGTCAATGGATACTACGAGTTACATGACATTATAATTCAACCTTAGCTCAACTCGTTATTAAATTCTATAAAATAAATAATAATAGGAAATCAATTCGTGTGATATGTGATCAGATAAAATCCGTCATATTTCTGAAGATCCCGAAGTTTGATAATCTCGAATATAAGATAAATAAAATAGGGTTGTAAAAGAATGTAATGTATTGTTCCCATAGAGAGGACCACTATTCGATATAAGAACTGCCCGTGGAATAAATAGTATATATATTATTTGATATATTCTAGAGAGTGAAATATATAGTAAATATAATAATGTTTTAGTGAATGTAAGACAAACAATACATATGTATATTAAATATCATCTGGGGGAAGAAATTAGTTGTAAGCATCATTATTATTATTACATTATTATTAATACATTGCGATTTCAGATTTCTTTGAAAAACGTGGAAAATGTTTAGTAGTTTGCTAATTATGTAATTCCAAAAGTATAAGGCATGACAATAACAAATATAGTGGATCTATAACTATTTATTGTTTTTTTATAAGATATTATCTATATACACCAATTATAACTATACAAGTTATATCAAGATCGTATAGATATCTATCGTTTGATTGCACTAGACTTGAGGGATACTAATATTTTTTGTAGTGTTAGGTTCACGAGTGATGCTGATATCCTCGAAAACAAAATATAGAACTATTAGACAAATGGATTTTAGACTTGAAATTTGTAGAAAACATTCTTGGAACATATATTTGAGAATCTATATTTGGACATCGTAGTTTTCTATGATCTAAGAAACTATCTTCTATTGTAGTAATCTATAGTCTAAGTATGAGAACCCCGCTTACATAGGAGTCGAGTTATTAGCGAATGAGGAGAAAAGAAGGGTCCTTATAAATTGGGTCTTTGGAATTTAAATGTTAAATATATTTAAATAATATTGGTAATATTGGTAATAAAATAACAACAAAAATGAAAATGTCAGTTATATACATTTTAATTTATAATATTCTCATAGGAAATATAAAAAACCAAGAACTCTTTTTAGTATCTTCAATGAAAGATGAAATAATAAGAATAGTGAAAAAGCTTAGTAACAAAGTTAAATTAGAAAAAGAAGTGTTAGCACTATTAAATTATTGATGAAAGTTAATCAAATAACAAAACTATGTAATGGAAAATTAAGAAAACATGGAATTCCATTTATAATACATATATATATACATATATATATATATATATATATATATATATATATATATATATATATATATGTGCATATGTATGATATAGATATACATATGTATGAAATAGAGATTGATAAAAGAAAGGTAATATTCTAGTATTTATTTTACAATAAATTAAAAACTGATTAGATACCAAGACCAATGTCTTTATTACGTCATCGCTGAACATCTAAATTCATCAGGCGATGATTTAAAAAATAAAACTTATGAAAGGGAAGATTTACTTACATCGATACAAAATAAAACGGTTTGTGGTGCGATATATTGTGATGCGATATATTGTGATGCAATACATTGTGATGCGATATATTCTAATGCGATATATTGTGATGCAATATATTCTAATACGATATATTGTGATGCAATATATTGTGATGCAATATATTGTAATGCGATATATTGTGCTGCGATATATTCTAATGCGATATATTCTGATGCGATATATTGTGGAATTGATAAACTAATCACTTGATAACTAAATGATGCATTAAGCAATGTTAAAATCAATTATTAATTAATATAAATTAATTATCTATATCCATATAATATCCAAATGATATGGTGTGTTAATTATATAATGTGATATGCTGAATAGGAAGACGTACACGGTGAAGTACACACTTACATTTCATTATATCGCAGTCATTACAGCATATACTATCACATGATAGCCCCCGTGGTCACGACATCATGTATTATGGCATGCGTGGCATGTACCCGCCATACACATATGTACACCGTGTAAAAGAATTACAACCTAGCCATATCGGCGCGTGTCAATCTAACTGGATTTCAGCTTACCGGTTCAGGAACAGTATCAAATAAGACAATGAGTCGAGGTTAGCGGTCGGCAACTCCGTTATGCTGTACACCAGGTTAATGCCGTTAGGGTCAATTAGCACTAAAATGACCAAAGTGACCAGTATCATAGTTAGCCACAGTATATTGTATAACTACTATATTATTAATAATATTACATTGTTATTCATAATCTACTAATATTCTTAATATACATTTAATATACATTTAATCATTAATTTATAACCTAATGTGCTTTAAGGTAATACGTGTGACGTAATATCGATTATGTAATATTATAGTAACCTTGTTCGATACCTGCATAACATAGAAAAATCATTAACAATCAAAAATCAACTCAAAGTATAATATATATTATAAAATTATATAATTTATTAATTGAAAGTTATATTATTAACTAGTTAGTTACATAATTAGTTAAATATATTAACATATTAACGCTTAGTTTTATAATATATGGTATCATAGTTAATAATATATATATTTATAAATATTAGTAGTTTAAATATACACAATTTCGAATATTTGATTATATAAATATTATATAATTATATAAATTGTATCTGAAATTTTGCTTCTGTTTCAAAAATTAATTCTAATTGTATGCATATTTATATAATTTATATATATTTGGTAGACGTATAAACCACATATATTAATATAATTATCTAATTGATTGTCTATAAATTGCACTAACAAGAATGTCTGGCGAATTCCACCCAATATTTCTTGGTAATCAATGGCTGCTTGAAGGAATTAAGGTAAAGTATCACAGCTCCAAACAGATGTTCGCTATGAATGTCACCCTATTACATCATACCAAGTTTATTTTTAGAAATGAAATTATTACATGATTATATTATTATGTATACATATGTTATTACATTCTTAAGGATTAGAGTATAATTATGATATAAAGTACAAAGTAAGTATACATTTTTACTAATATAGTACTATATAAAGTGAGCGATAATAAACTTATATCTTTAGTTTAAAGGTAATATTGTATTACGTAAGTACTTGATGACTACGAGTACTTGAGTATTATTGTTCACTTACCAAATAAGGAATCTTTTCCTTGTCGTTAAACAGTGAGACGAGTTTTTCCGAACAAATGAGGTTTACATCAATCCATTTCGCTGAATCTGAGGGCATATATAAAATATATCTTCATAGGAGGATTACGTCATATTTGCTTTGTCTCGGTGATTATAATTGCTGCCATCATTATTATATATCGTATTTATGATATATTGATATATTGATTTAGCATTTCGAAACAATGAAATAAAAAATGTACATATCAGTAGATATAGCCTTATAAATGTAGGCCCTACACTGTATGACCTATAGTGTAGGCCCTTAAGAGTAGGGTGAATAAGTTATAACGGCATACGCTTGTAACAAGTCGTATTGCAATACCGACCCGGTTGGTAAGAGGGAAAATATAGTTTATGGTGCATCGCGAGTCGTGCGTCCAGTTCCATTATGCAATGAACCAATAATCCAGGGACCATAGGTAGAGTAGTTGGTACCACAGCACTGATTTCATTCTGAGAGAGGGGAGGCACGTTTTTAACAAAAATACACGCATTAATGTGCGAAATACGGACATTAATAATAATAAAAGGGACATACATTAATGTGCGAAATATTAACAAGACAACTATAGATGGGAACTCGAATATTACATAATCTTTGTTTTACATAATATATCCGCTATAAATATATACATATATAGATTACGTAATCAAATGTTAGATAATTTCACTTTTATGGTAAATATATATAGATGCATAATAGATTTACTTATCAAATATTGTAATGTACACTATATATCCTTGCGTATGATATTTTACATTATATTTGGAAATACGGTACTAATATCTATGTAAATAAGATATACTATCAGCATAGATAATGTCTACTATCCGTGTGGATATGTTTTACAATTAATATAGGTAAGATTTGCTATAGGTGAACATAACATATGTTATCAGTAGATATAACGTCTAGTATCAATGTAGATATGTTTTATAATTAATATAGGTAAGATTTGCTATAGGTGAACATAACATATATTATCAGTAGAGATAACGTCTAGTATCAATGTAGATATGTTTTACAATTAATATAGGTAAGATTTGCTATAGGTGAACATAACATATGTTATCAGTAGAGATAAAGTCTAGTATCAATGTGGATAAGATCAAGTAGAGGTGGTAAATATATCTGCTATTAATATTTATAAAGTATACTTTCATTGTAAATAATGTCTACTATCAGTGGAGATAATATCTACTATCATTGGAGATAACGTATTTTATAGTAGTTACATTAATAACTAATATATCAGTATAATTTCCGGTTCAGATCTTACCCCTTTCTCTGTTACGATATTTCGAAGGCAAATTGGAGATCCGTATGAACATGTTTGATGAGAACAAAGTCCGCACTCTGTTTAGATCACGTGATATTTCATAAGATCAAACAATAGGTCACGTGTTCAGATCAGTAAAACCATATAAGGCACCGTTAAGTTCGATGTACGGTGATTATGTCATATCGGGATTATTAAAGTTACGTGAGAGATTACCCAATAGATAAGTAAGAGCAGGTTTTTAATGCGAGGACAATGGTTAGTAGGTAGGGTCAAGCGAACATTTTGTTACAATGTATATTAGTGATGTAACATTATAACCTCTCACCTCAGGACACATTAGTAGAATATTTTAAATGAGGTATGATCACATTTAGGATTACATAATATTACGATAGGACTTGATCACCAATAATGAATATAATCTATAATATATATACCCACACACACACACACCATGTACAATGTACATTGTACATGTACGGTGTTCAGTACACACCGTACATTATATATTATATAGTGTATACCTTACACTCTATAGTTAATATATAATATAAATCGGCTAATATAAATTGTGTAAATAAATAAATAAATACATTTACAAAATAATATGATATCCTATTGTGTAAATAAATGAATCAAGTGCGTGGATATAATAATATAATATTCATATCATATTATCATATCATTAACCAATACACTTTGCAAACTCCATACCGTCTAGAATCTTCATACCACACTGGAATCAAACGGAAATGGATATTTTAATATATCTCAAATGGCAATTCATTATAATTATATATATATATATATAGATATATATATATATATATATATATATATATATATATATATATATACATGTGTGTGTGTGTGTGTGTGTGTGTGTGTGTGTGTGTGTGTGTGTGTGTGTGTGTGTGTGTGTGTGTGTGTGTGTGTGTATGCATGTGTATGCATGTATTTGTGTATGTGTGTGTATGTATACATACCTATATCGCCAGTTTAATTAATATTATCGATTTGTGATTTAAATATTAATTCTTTAGAATAAGATTATACTTTATATTATGTAAGTTATATTATGTAAGTTATATTATTTAAGTTATATTATGTAAGATATATTATGTAAGATATATTATGTAAGTTATATTATGTAAGTTATATTATGTAAGTTATATTATGTAAGTTATATTATGTAAGTTATATTATGTAAGATATATTATGTAAGTTATATTATGTAAGTTATATTATGTAAGTTATATTATGTAAGTTATATTATATAAGTTATATTATTTTAGAATATTATTTTATTGAAAATAGAGTGTATAGTATACACTATATACATATATATATACAAATAAGTATATATTAGTAAACACACTCACTCATCAGAAATTAGAATTTTATTTACCAGTTATTAATTCATATTTAATAAAATGTTTTAGTGAAATATGTTAGCAAAATTAAGTAAAACAATGTAATGTCTTTTATTAATATATTTAAATTGATTTCTTTATTTTATAAAGATGAAATATGACAAATATAGTAAGTTTTATAATTAATTAATAATTTATACTTTTTATAAATAGAGTTATTATCGTATAGAGTTTTTTAAAATCTAAATTTGCTATTATTATTTGTGTAATTACAAATATTGTACAAATATCATAATTATTTGTATAATTATTGGTATTATTATTTTAGTTATTGTGTTATATAAATGATGTTACATACTATTATTTATTAGAACTACTTTATTTGATGTAAACTTACATTAGAATAGCAGCTGATAACAGATCAACGATATTATAGTCCAATAAATCGTTATAGAATAGAGACATGAAACACGCAAATAATCGGAAAGTCCCACAAGAGCGAACAGGATCCTAAACCATCCTTCAAAGCATTTGTCTTAATGACTTTACCTCCAATACCTGGGAGATGTCCCAAGAGATAATGGATTACTAACGGTATAGCAACGCTCAGAAATCTGAAGAGTCATCATTTCCTGTTTGAAGGAATGACGTTTTCTAAGAGTGTCTCCCATATAGAACTTGGAATCTAACTTCGCTCTTAATATTGTTTAATTATACGTTATATATATATATAATATATATATATATATATATATATATCAGCGTATAAGTTAGATAATATATTATCTTTAATATTGAACAAAATATCAAGACTCATCAATAAAAAATAACTGCATAAACAATATTAAATACTTCATAAATAACATTAATTACTATAACAATATATAATCACAACAATTAACCATTACTTTTCACAATATCCCGTATAACTAACATTTCTAGCAATAACTAAAACAACTAAACACCATTACTGGTTATTACTTATCTTTAAGAGATAATTGTTATATTTAATATTAGATTTAATACATAATATATAGTAAACAATGACCATTGTACTTCTTGATTTATAATCCTTGACTCACGTATTAACACACTATATATACACATTAACATTCACCAATAAGAACGTAAAATGTATCCGAATATCCTACAAAACATCTCCACAGCAACCGTTTTATTAAGATATATTATGCATTTCAGATTTTAACATTATTTTAATAGGTGGGATTTCTTTAGATATATTAAATCTACTGTTTGAATCCATCTGAGAGTATTCTACTTTCTATAACTACTGTATTCAAAGTTTAATTATACATATTTGTTATGCCATCAAGAGGAATTGCGACAGAATTTATGTATTTTAACGGTTTCATTTCTAATTAAATTCTAAGAGTCTAATTAAACAAAATAAATGCATTTAGATTTTATTATGTATATATATATATGTATATATTAATATATATATATATATATATAGATATATATATATATATATATATACGACGTATATATCCTATATGGATAACCTCTGGCTTAGGTTCGGCGGTATTGAGATGTGGTTGTCAGGTAGATCCACACCTATAAAACAAATAAATATAATTATATACGCTGTGAGTATATATATATATATATATACATATATATATATATATATATATATATATATATATATATATATACACACTGTATCTCTAATCTCATATGTGTGATATTTCAAAAAATTATATTACAATTCTTTATAATAACATAACACAATAAATTCAATTGCATATTTTAAAATAATTTATATATATATATATATGTAGTTGTGCATGTATGTGTGTGTGTGTGTGTGTGTATATGTGTGTGTCTGTGTGTGTATGTGTGTGTGTGCGTACATGCATGTTTGTTTGTACACACACGCATATATATATATATATATATATAATATATTTTACGACGTTAGTTAATATATTTGTATTGGTTTAATAATTGGCGTAATAATAATTTATTTAAAAACTAACTGCAAATACTTTCGGATTTAAGGGAAATATCCATTAATTGTCTGTTGATTCCCTCTTACCAAATTCGTATCTATTTCAAATCTGATTAATATTCGATAAAGAGTTTATGGTAAATAAATTAAAAATTAAAAATTAAAAATCAATATTTTGTTTCCACTGGTATCTGAGGTAAACAGAATTTGTTTAAATAAAATACGCTACAATTAATGAGAATATTTTAAATGATTTATTTTCATTTTAAAATTAGATACTAATATCTATGCTTATGTATATTGGCTAATACTTGTAATACATGCAATACTAACACAAATAAACTTAATACTTATATGATTAGTTATCTATAATTGTATTACTCTTTTAATGATATTATAATATAAAAAAGGATATATTATTCATTTTCTATAGATAAGAAATACACACATCATATATTTGGATTTGGGATAATCTAATTATATCCATATAATATTAAAAATAATTATCATATACTTATAAAGCTTTATGATTTAATTCATAATACAATTATTTAATATATATATTAAATATAAATATTTATATAAATTACAATTCATTGGACAATACAGATTTTATTCTCAGAAAATTTGTATTTAATAAAAATATATACATACTATATACAGATATAATCTATAGATCCAACACTTACAATGTTATTGTATATTATACTGACCAACATTAACTCACACGTATTTGCATTGCATCAAATCCTCTGGTACATGTCGAATATATCTACATAATATTGGGTCATTAAAATCTCATAGTATATAATTTATGGTTTGTTTTCTGTTATAACAGACTATACGCTATTATAAATCGAATATCCACATGAATGATTTACTATAATATAATAAACCCGTTTTATATCGATGAACTGTTTCAGCTTGGCATGCAAAAACATGTTCGGAATTTTCGCTATTCAAATTAAGATTTGAATTTCACACATAACGGCAATAAAATATTTACTATCGATAAAATGAATCCGTAAAAAGAAAAATTCCAGCGTTGCCTAATTGTATGTGTAACACTAATGTTAGCCTAG
Organism: Osedax frankpressi; assembly: GCA_964035775.1. Taxonomy (NCBI): domain Eukaryota; kingdom Metazoa; phylum Annelida; class Polychaeta; order Sabellida; family Siboglinidae; genus Osedax; species Osedax frankpressi. Next base: position 19,468,919 of record OZ038312.1, on the reverse strand, counting down.
TACCAGCAACACTATGTGTTTAGTTCATCTTTAAACTATTGTTAATAGTACTCGCTTTCGGAGCGAATTACTCTCAGACGAATGTTTGAACTATATTTCACATTCCTCGACGTAAGTCTCGTTTTACAATTTACGCACTATAATAAATTAAGCACCGTGTACAGAAGTACTTTAATTAGAATACTCGAGTAAAAACCCTGTACCGTGCCATAAAATGTATATGACATACTATACTATATGTTATACTTAGCCCTATGTATGGGGATAATTCGTGTGAGATTAACCCATGTGTACGTGAACGTAAATAATAAATTGTACGCTTAAATAAATATAGCGGTGTACCTTAAATAAAACTAGAATTATACACTCAAAAGTGATTTATATTATTTTTATTATTGATAATCTATCTCTATTTATTATAGATACTTTATATTTGCATACTTTATAATATAATAAAATTGGACGTGATATTAAATAATAACAATAATAACAATACCTTGATTTAAACAAATACGTATATATTAACTATACATACAATACACATTGGAAATGTATTTCAAGGTTACCTTGAGGATACACACGGAAAGAACATGCAAATAATGCGTGTATGTATTTTATTAATATAAATGATAAATTTAATTATATATTTAATTATACTATATTACATTATTTAATTTAATGTATATAATATATTATAAGTAATTCGTGTTTCACTCATCATCATTAATGTGCATTAATACCAAAGAGATTTAAGAGATAAAATTATTAATATATTTTATTAATTTTCTGTGGCAACCTTTATGTTTTATTCTTTTTTATCCACCATATAAATAAATTATATATATATATATTTATATATGTTTACATATATATATATATATATATATATATATATATATATATATATATATATGTTTATATATATATATATGTATATATATATAAATATATATATATATATATATATATATATATAGTTGCGTATACCTTTAGAAATATGTAGAATAAATAATATATGTTGATATAATATCTAATAATTAGGTAAATGACATTTTTGGAAAAATAACTACAATTGTTACGTTCTGAAATAAAAGTGAATTCCTATAAATGATATATTAAGAACACTACATATTATATATTATTAGGACTACAAATGCATTATTTAAATAATATAACATACTTAGAGATTTATAATATAATACATATTATTTATTAAGATATTTATAAGATATATATATTTATATTTATAAGATATATATATTTATATTTATAAGATATATATATTCCTTTGCATATCTATATTTATTATAATCTCAGAAATGACTATATATATTAAATAATTAAATAGGTATAAATTGATATTTTTATTGAAATACCAATGACCGAATTATATGAAGAATGAGTTGAAAAAATGGGTTATTTGGAAATTTCTTTATAGAACATAAACCAAAAACGTATTATATTTTATTTGTTAAAAGATACCAACTATTTTACCATTCAAAAATATGAGCATTCTTCTCGATTTCAACATTTTATTCAGCATTTTATTAATTTGTAAAATATTTTCATAATAATTCAGCAATAATATGATTATCACATTTTATTCAGCATTTTATTAATTTGTAAAATATTTTCATAATAATATGATTATTATGTTTAGATTTACTAATATATTTGCGAATTAAAAAAATGTAAAACTACTTAATGTTCGGCTATATATAATATGTAATATTATTTAAACAGTAAATAAAATAAAATATTAATTATATATAGAAAAAGAAAGTACTTTGAAGATTCTCGTTATTAAATTTTGAATGATTTATTTTTTTATTGATTACATTATTTAACATTGTCAAGATACAATGATTCTTATGTACAATTCGATAACCGATTACTGCAATATATATCAAATATTGCAGTCTCTGAATAAATTACCGCTGGCGCTCGAGTTTTATACATACATCGTTTGTAATACATGTAATACATGTAATACATAGTTTGTAATACATGTAATAATTGTACAAGTAGAAACTATATTAATAGATCAATGAATTAAGAATATCATATATTCAAATTCTATTTAATCTTTAAAGTAATACATTACACTATTATATTATTTTAAAGTATAATTATCAAAGATAATTATAAATTCTTAATAAACATTTATTTTAACTAGTGGTTATTATACTTACTAATATTCTTATCCTATAGTATCTAAATAATACTATCACTATAAAGATGGATACATTTAGTTACATACAAAATATTGCACACATATCTATTATATAAAGATACATTAAATTTATATTTATTTCATATTCTAAATATAAACATTTTACCAAATATATCGATAATATACCCTCACAAGAATTCGAAATATTTATTTCTTAAGAGTTAACATTAGAACATTTTAAATGGATTTACAGATTTATAGATTTAACGGCACTTGGATCAACTGTCGATATCATCGAATCAACTAATGCGATTACATTAATTTAGCTTGTAAAAAACATCGAATAACCCCGTAGATCAATCGCTCAATAAGTCCATAGAAGAAGTGTTGCTTGACCATAACGACTAATACTTGTCAGCCTAATATTTTAAACCAACAAATCTAGTCATATAAGGCAAATGGTCATAAATCGCTAAATAAACTCTCTCTATCTACCTACTTATCTTCTGTTCATACGCATACTTTATGTGAAATATATATATATATATATATATATATATATATATATATATATATATATATATATATATATATATATATATATAGCTAGTATGTGCGTACTACGTACGACGGTAACTTTATAGTATGGTGACAGTGCATATTAATGATCTCACGTGACCCGTAATCTCCTATAAGTAGCCCTACATATCTTCAGTCTTCATAACCGCTGATTTGGGAACCCCTATTATAAGATGATGTTGGTTTTTACAAGTTTATGATATTTAGACTAATTTGGTGATATTTTTTATTTAAATGTAAATTTTTATTTTCTTTCAGAGTTTTTATATTTATATTATATTTTGTATTTATGTTTACGTCGACATCGTTTGGAATTTTTACATTTTATTACATCGTATATAATTAAATGATTATTAAAATTGCAATACCATAATTATGTCAGAATACATTTTAAATTGTAATCGTAAGTGTATTTATCATAGTTCACTATTTAAATTGGTATACTTGACACACCGTTTACTGATATATAATGTCATACCTATATTATATGTTATATCTTAAAAGTTCCAACGAAAGCATACAAATAACTAATCATATCATTTTTAGGAAAATATTACGGATTTGGATCACATTTGTATTCCTTGCAAGCTCTTGTTATGCGAATTGTTAGTTGATTTCGTATTAATAAAATATGATTACTCATGTATTTATTTACCTATAAAATAATAAAAAGTAATACTAATGCTAATAATAATACTAATAATACTTATAGTAATATATTAATTTAATTAAGCTTATAAGTATATTAATGTAAATGACATTATGTATATGTAATTATTAGCTACTGGGACATACATTCGAAGTTTAAATATTACTTTATATATTTTACATATTATATAGCATCACAATATTAAATTCAATATTAAATATACATTTATAATTAATATTATGTTTGATATCTATGTATTATAATACATTTTTAATATATAATATATAATAAATAGTATATATATAAATGATTTAGTAACTAAATTCAACTTAACATTTATTTATTAAAATATACCCATATCCCTCTACATCACTATATTTACTTTTATTTATTAGAGTTTTAATAATATAACACAATCTATTACATTATCAGATACATTTATCGTTGTTAGTTTATTATTATAAGAGGAGTTTAGTTCTCATGATATAATCTATTACGTCATCACTACTATTATATAATAAGAACATAGTAATATGACGATAGTTCCGAGAAAGGAGGATTTTAAATTTTGTAACATGTAATATATCCGTTTAACATATTACATTTCAGTAAGTTATCTTGTAGTTTATTCAATTAGATGAACTGAGAATGAATTCACCCAAAATGTCTTTCAATGGACAAGTTCCTTGTAAATATTTTTCATTTGAGTATAACACGAGAATATTGAGACTGACATTAAACCTTACCTTCACTTTAATTCAGTTTGTGCGGATGATCAACTGAAAGTAGAGACAAGATGGCTTTTCTCCAATTCACAAAACTGTCAACAAATTCTACCATATTCTGATTTCGACGTTTATAATGAGGATTACAGGTTAGTGTTGGTTAAAGTTTAGCAATTACGTAAGTTAAGTGTAAACTTCGTATCTATTCATGCAGCGTGACGTGGTTATTATGCAGCGTGACGTGGTAAAACAAAGTAATATACGTAATAATATCCATATCCACTTGAATAATGGATATATTGACTTTTATATTTATTTTGTATATCTTTATACTGCTAACGGTATTTGATGACACTCATTAAAAATAACATGCATGTTTAATTGTAATTTCAATAGCATCTTACTGACACGCACACACATACTATATATACACACATATACACAAAAACACACACTCACACACATATATATATATATATATTTATTAATTTTTTATCTTTTATATATATTAGAAATTGTATAACTAAAACAGAGATTTACATCTTCAATATCTCAATTATTAGAAATTTACCATTTCATACATTTTATTTGGTCATTTACTCTATTATCCATCCTGTATAATATATATATATATATATATATATATATATATATATATATATAATATCCCATCTATACCCACATCCAGGTATGAGTGTCAATACTGGAGGGGATTGGCGGCACTTCCGGCTCGTGTGTCGAATGCGAGGGTGAATCAATGCTTTGACTTAAATAACGGGACAGCAAAATATAGAGCAGCGGTGTGTTGTCCGGGTTAGTAGACTGGGAGGTGCGGGAGAGGTGTGGGAGAGGTGCGGGAGAGGTGCGGGAGAGGTGCGGGAGAGGTGCGGGAGAGGTGCGGGAGAGGTGCGGGAGAGGTGCGGGAGAGGTGCGGGAGAGGTGCGGGAGAGGTACGGGAGAGGTGCGGGAGAGGTGTGGGAGAGGTGTGGGAGAGGTGTGGGAGAGGTGCGGGAGAGGTGCGGGAGAGGTGCGGGAGAGGTGTGGGAGAGGTGCGGGAGAGGTGCGGGAGAGGTGCGGGAGAGGTGTGGGAGAGGTGCGGGAGAGGTGCGGGAGATGTGCGGGAGAGGTGCGGGAGAGGTGTGGGAGAGGTGTGGGAGAGGTGTGGGAGAGGTGTGGGAGAGGTGTGGGAGAGGTGTGGGAGAGGTGCGGGAGAGGTGTGGGAGAGGTGCGGGAGAGGTGCGGGAGAGGTGTGGGAGAGGTGCGGGAGAGGTGCGGGAGAGGTGTGGGAGAGGTGCGGGAGAGGTGCGGGAGAGGTGCGGGAGAGGTGCGGGAGAGGTGTGGGAGAGGTGCGGGAGAGGTGCGGGAGAGGTGCGGGAGAGGTGCGGGAGAGGTGCGGGAGAGGTGCGGGAGAGGTGTGGGAGAGGTGTGGGAGAGGTGTGGGAGAGGTGTGGGAGAGGTGTGGGAGAGGTGTGGGACAGGTGCGGGAGAGGTGCGGGAGAGGTGCGGGAGAGGTGCGGGAGAGGTGCGGGAGAGGTGCGGGAGAGGTGCGGGAGAGGTGCGGGAGAGGTGCGGGAGAGGTGCGGGAGAGGTGCGGGAGAGGTGTGGGAGAGGTGTGGGAGAGGTGTGGGAGAGGTGTGGGAGAGGTGTGGGAGAGGTGTGGGAGAGGTGCGGGAGAGGTGCGGGAGAGGTGCGGGAGAGGTGCGGGAGAGGTGCGGGAGAGGTGCGGGAGAGGTGCGGGAGAGGTGCGGGAGAGGTGCGGGAGAGGTGCGGGAGAGGTGCGGGAGAGGTGTGGGAGAGGTGCGGGAGAGGTGCGGGAGAGGTGCGGGAGAGGTGCGGGAGAGGTGCGGGAGAGGTGCGGGAGAGGTGTGGGAGAGGTGTGGGAGAGGTGTGGGAGAGGTGTGGGAGAGGTGTGGGAGAGGTGTGGGACAGGTGCGGGAGAGGTGCGGGAGAGGTGCGGGAGAGGTGCGGGAGAGGTGCGGGAGAGGTGCGGGAGAGGTGTGGGAGAGGTGTGGGAGAGGTGTGGGAGAGGTGTGGGAGAGGTGTGGGAGAGGTGTGGGAGAGGTGTGGGAGAGGTGTGGGAGAGGTGCGGGAGAGGTGCGGGAAATGTGCGGGAGAGGTGCGGGAGAGGTGCGGGAGAGGTGCGGGAGAGGTGCGGGAGAGGTGCGGGAGAGGTGCGGGAGAGGTGCGGGAGAGGTGTGGGAGAGGTGTGGGAGAGGTGTGGGAGAGGTGGGGGAGAGGTGTGGGAGAGGTGTGGGAGAGGTGTGGGAGAGGTGTGGGAGAGGTGTGGGAGAGGTGTGGGAGAGGTGTGGGAGAGGTGTGGGAGAGGTGTGGGAGAGGTGTGGCAGAGGTGTGGGAGAGGTGGGGGAGAGGTGTGGGAGAGGTGTGGGAGAGGTGTGGGAGAGGTGTGGGAGAGGTGTGGGAGAGGTGTGGGAGAGGTGTGGGAGAGGTGTGGGAGAGGTGTGGCAGAGGTGTGGGAGAGGTGTGGGAGAGGTGTGGGAGAGGTGTGGGAGAGGTGTGGGAGAGGTGTGGCAGAGGTGTGGGAGAGGTGTGGGAGAGGTGTGGGAGAGGTGTGGGAGAGGTGTGGCAGAGGTGTGGCAGAGTGAATGGGTGAACAGTGGGTGAGATATGGGGACGGAATATGACCGGCAGTGGAGGGAGAAATAGGAATGGATGTGGAGGTGGAGGGGGAACGACATTGGGGGTAGGGTGGGGTAGGGTGGAGTAGGATAGTGGTAGGGTGGGGTAGGGTGGGGTAGGGTGGAGTAGGGTAGTGGTAGGGTGGGGTAGGGTGGTGGTAGGGTGGTGGTAGGGTGGTGGTAGGATGGTGTTAGGGTGGTGGTAGGGTGGTGGTAGGGTGGGGTAGGGTAGTGGTAGGGTAGTGGTAGGGTATAGTGGATTCTAAGTAAACCATATGACTCATCCACGATAAACCATGACTCACCAGGTGGAATTCCAGATGAAACTCGATGTTTCTCATGTACAGATGTAGCTGTTCAAACAGACGTAGATACCTCTCTCAGACATACCGACTACTGCAATATGTTCACACCTACCAACGACATATGCAGAAAAGGGGAGGTTTATATCCGTTACTAAAGATAGAGAGTACATCCCAACTCATACGCTCGCCCGCTATATTCCACTATATCGTAATATACTTACTCTCTACACCTAAGTTTACCCAAACCCACACCAGCCAGGAATAATTAACGGCTAACTCTTAAACAGCTATAAGTGTCACCTTTTGATAACTAATAAAATAGCGGATATCTATTTACGAGTAGAAATTGTAACATTTTCTCCGCGTCACGCCTATATAGATTATCCAGGTATAGTAGTACTGTAGTGTTATAACGGTAACTATTGTTATTAAGAGAACTGGTAAACAATGATTATTATTTACACGTCGAGCTGTACTCCCTCAGACCCCGGGTAAGTTATGATGGAGAATCATCTCGCATTAGATACATTATGCATCGTCGATTTAGGCTAAGCCGAGGTGAATTTATATATAAATATGTTATGGCATATCGGATGTCGGTGGATTGAATAATAACATAACCCTATTAATTGATAACGGTGGTAATTGCAACTCGATAGGAAATTACAAAATGATTTACTATTGAAATTAGAAAGTTAATAAGGAGCTATATTTCATTAGAACTCACAAGAGTTAGTTAGTTTATGTAAAGAGATTATTGAAATTGAATTAGTAGCAATTGTTAATACATGATATATACTGTTATCAAATTAATATTCATAGTATAATGCATATATTTATGTATTCAAATAAGAAATCAATATATATTTAGTTAATATTTGTAATAATAATTAATATTATTACAGAGTTAAATCAAATCACGTTTGATAATGAACTTTTACAACTTTATAAATTCAATTTTATGCAATTCATAAACATATCTGTGTTCTAATATAAACTATCCATATTATATATATATATATATATATATATATATATATATATATATATATATATATTATGATTTGGTTTATTGACTTGCTATTAATTCTGTATACCTGAATACAATAAAAATACCAATGAGAATATTATTCCGAGTACGTTGATATTTAATATCTATTAAATTGTCATATATAAATGTATATATCGTTATATCATATAAATTGTAATAACAAATATATAAAAGGATTGAAATATTCGGCCTTAAAAGGAAAATTTGTATTAAGTGAAAACGAATGATTATCATGCTAATAATCATGATGATAATGCGGATGAATATACGCGTGATCATGCGGATAATAAACGAATGATAAAACGAATTATAAAATGAATGATAATATGAATTGTAAGGCAGATAATTATGCGAATAATAAGTAAATCATAATGCAAATTATAATTCTGATGATAATGCGGATGAATATGATGATGATAATGCGGATGAATATGATAATGATAATGCGGATGATATCTACCGCAGGTATGCATGACAACATTCGACTACGGTTCTAACGGCGTACAAGATCTCAAGGTCAACAAATCGTGTGCCCTCGCTAGTCTTTGTTCTGACGGCGAGGCTCTGAATGCGTTGCTATGCGCTAACGGACAACAACATCCTGTCTGTAGTTACTGTTGTACGGGCTCCTATTGTAACCGCGAACACAATATCGAAGACTTTAGTTAGTCTTTTGTCTAATCGATGTTTATATCGTGCTACTCACTACAAATGTAATCCGTGTGAACAATAATCACCTTTATTATAACTAAATAAACTAGAATAATGGTGAAGTAGATACCATGCTGCTGAGTCTATATTCATCTATATTCTCAACTTAATTTAATTGATCTCAACTCCACTCCACTCCAATTCAATCCACTCCACTCCACTCCACTCCACTCCACTCCACTCCACTCCACTCCACTCTACTCTACTCCACTCCACTCCACTCCACTCATTTCACTTCCTCTACAATATAGTAACATACACACTATAATAAAATCATCAAATTCAGACATAAATTTCTCACTTAACTCACCTGCCATTCCATTACTCACTTAACTCCCAGCCAATATATTACTCACTTATTCTATCACTTAACTCACCTGCCATTCCATTACTCACTTAACTCCTGGCCAATATATTACTCACTTATTCTAACACTTAACTCACCTGCCATTCCATTACTCACTTAACTCCCAGCCAATATATTACTCACTTATTCTATCACGTAACTCACCTGCCATTCCATTACTCACTTAACTCCCAGCCAATATATTACTCACTTATTCTATCACTTAACTCACCTGCCATTCCATTACTCACTTAACTCACCTGCCATTCCATTACTCACTTAACTCCAAGCCAATATATTACTCACTTATTCTATCACTTAACTCACCTGCCATTCCATTACTCACTTAATTCCCAGCCAATATATTACTCACTTATTCTATCACTTAACTCACCTGCCATTCCATTACTCACTTAACTCCCAGCCAATATATTACTCACTTATTCTATCACTTAACTCACCTGCCATTCCATTACTCACTTAACTCCCAGCCAATATATTACTCACTTATTCTATCACTTAACTCACCTGCCATTCCATTACTCACTTAACTCACCTGCCATTCCATTACTCACTTAACTCCAAGCCAATATATTACTCACTTATTCTATCACTTAACTCACCTGCCATTCCATTACTCACTTAACTCCCAGCCAATATATTACTCACTTATTCTATCACTTAACTCACCTGCCATTCCATTACTCACTTAACTCCCAGCCAATATATTACTCACTTATTCTAACACTTAACTCACCTGCCATTCCATTACTCACTTAACTCCCAGCCAATATATTACTCACTTATTCTATCACGTAACTCACCTGCCATTCCATTACTCACTTAACTCCCAGCCAATATATTACTCACTTATTCTATCACTTAACTCACCTGCCATTCCATTACTCACTTAACTCCCAGCCAATATATTACTCACTTATTCTATCACGTAACTCACCTGCCATTCCATTACTCACTTAACTCCCAGCCAATATATTACTCACTTATTCTATCACTTAACTCACCTGCCATTCCATTACTCACTTAACTCACCTGCCATTCCATTACTCACTTAACTCCAAGCCAATATATTACTCACTTATTCTATCACTTAACTCACCTGCCATTCCATCACTCACTTAACTCCCAGCCAATATATTACTCACTTATTCTATCACTTAACTCACCTGCCATTCCATTACTCACTTAACTCCCAGCCAATATATTACTCACTTATTCTATCACTTAACTCACCTGCCATTCCATCACTCACTTAACTCACCTGCCATTCCATTACTCACTTAACTCCAAGCCAATATATTACTCACTTATTCTATCACTTAACTCACCTGCCATTCCATTACTCACTTAACTCCCAGCCAATATATTACTCACTTATTCTATCACTTAACTCACCTGCCATTCCATCACTCACTTAACTCACCTGCTATTCCATTACTCACTTAACTCCCAGCCAATATATTACTCACTTATTCTATCACTTAACTCACCTGCCATTCCATCACTCACTTAACTCACCTGCCATTCCATTACTCACTTAACTCCAAGCCAATATATTACTCACTTATTCTATCACTTAACTCACCTGCCATTCCATTACTCACTTAACTCCCAGCCAATATATTACTCACTTATTCTATCACTTAACTCACCTGCCATTCCATCACTCACTTAACTCACCTGCTATTCCATTACTCACTTAACTCCCAGCCAATATATTACTCACTTATTCTATCACTTAACTCACCTGCCATTCCATTACTCACTTAACTCCCAGCCAATATATTACTCACTTATTCTATCACTTAACTCACCTGCCATTCCATTACTCACTTAATTACTCACTTGACAGAATCTGTGGACCCATCCAATAAATGTAGTGGCAATCCTTGTAATAGCAAAGGAACATGTACAGTTGACAATGCCTCCGATAACGGGTACATTTGTACATGTAATAACGGAGCCACTGGAAAAAATTGTGAAATAGGTAAGAGGTGAATTGTGGTAATGTAGTTGTAATCCCGCTATTTATACTTAAATATTCAGTTTTCATCTTCGTAATTAAGTTAGATAATAATGTTGTCCACTATGAATTGTATAATGTATTCTGGGTATTGTATGATATTAAGTATTAACAGGTAAATAACAATAGATTATGATTTACATTCTACAATTGACAAACAAAAAACGAGGGCATTTCAAGTAGAGAATAACATATAATATATATATATATATATATATATATATATATATATAATAAGTTATATAACATCGTAAGATAATATATATAAAGAGCTCATCCTTCAATGATCTGTTATACAGAACTTGCAACTACTTAAATATCCATTGCAGTAAATGCCTTCATCAAACTCAACTAATCTAGTAAATATTCATTTGTCTCTTAAAACAAACTTAAAACAAACAATATTATATAATATCACCTTAATCCTTTAAATAAATGAATCGTATAAATGAATACATAATATATACATATGTACTCCATGTACCCTCATTTTTATGAAGTCCATATGTTCAATTTCCGCTAACATCTTTAACCACGACATTCAGATGAATGCTAAATAATATATTCTAATGAGATCCTGATCTACCAACATCATTCCACACCTCTTCACACCACATTCACATACATTACGAACGTTAGATGTTTGCGAAGGAAAATGTTCTAACGAGGGCCGATGCCTTCATATTCATCTCTCTCCTTTCTACGAATGCCATTGCCACGCACCTTTTGATGGAGAACATTGCACGGGAGGTTAGTAATAGCTCTTAACAACGTACGACGAGATTAACACCGTTACGAAATAGAAACTGTTACTCGCTGGACAATCGTAACATATGTACTAAGGTAATACTCGTAGAAATACTAAAGATATAAAGTTTCTGTTTAATAATTATTCGATTAATATTGAAATCAGATTAAGCAAATGGCAACACTGTTACGTATAACTATACATTATTATGATGAAACTAGAATTGCGTAATTAATAATTCGTAACCAATATTATCTTGAACAGCGGCGCCATTGTGCCAGGTAAATAAGTGCTTGAATGGAGGAACCTGCTACTTTAAAAACCAGACCACGGAGAGATGTTCTTGTTTACACGGATATTACGGAAACACCTGCAAGCAATTGCGTTAGTGTACCATTCTGTGTGCATCAGTGTAAGTGAAAGTGAATGCGTAATCGAGTAAATTATGAGTATTAACTTAAGTACATGCATTACCATACAAGTAGCATATGCCCGCGAATGTGGAGTATAACGGTATAGGTGGCATATGCCCGCTAATGTGCACGTATAACGGTATAAATGATATATGAGAAATAAAACCCTTTAGAGAATTTTAGAAAGTAAAGAGCGGTTGGAAAAAACAGTAGTTGAATAAGTGAGATCTATCTACACGGGTCTGTTTTATATTTAGAAGTGATCGAATTAGTCTTCAAGTGAAATGAAATATATTTAGTGATAATGGAGTCGTCAATTATATCTTTGACTTATTTTGAAAGATGGGATGTTACATTGTGAAATAGAATAGTTGGTATAAGGTTGAGTAGACAGTTAGTCTTAATTTGTATCATTACATAAGTAATCATTGTAATTGATATTCAATCGAATGGGGTATTTGAATATATCGGATTGTCGAAATTAAAGGTTAGTGGCGATAGAAGAATTTAATTATTTGTATAGGATTAGAGTAGTAGTAGTTGTCAAAGTTATAGCAGAGGCAGTGAATTTATTAGAGGAAGTGCGCATTGCATTTTTCTAATAAATACTTACAAATTATTTGTTTTTCTCGCATAATTTGTTATATATTTTTTTTTGATTAATGAATTGATAGTAGTTTGAGGGAGTTTGTTTGAGGAAGTTTGTTTGAGGGAGTTTGTTTGAGGGAGAATATAGTTTGATAGTTTCGGATAATTCACCATTATTATATATTAGATTTAGAACATCGGTGAATAAGTCGAAATATAATGTGTCAATTTCAATGTTAGAAATGTTCCTGATTTGATTGTCTGTGTATTAAATGTTGTGCCATGAATATAAAACACAATCAGATAGTTATCAGTAACCAGAAGCTGTTGCATATGAGTTTAGTCTGATGGTTGGTGGTATGGAATAATGCTAGTAGTTAGACTTTTTTTTACTTTTTAGTTACAGTATACGTCATGACATATATATATGTGGTATCAGATATATATTGTATGAAATTGTAAGATTCGATTATAGATTCGGTTATAATGTAATGGTATGAAGTTATCAATACAGTTTGACATGTACTTATGAAGAGACCAGTCAAAATTAATAATTGTTAAAGGGTTGACATATATGGGATAAAAGGATTGAATACTTCATATAAGCTTAGTAAAGTTGTGACATTAGCTTTAGATTATTTTAGGTTTTATTATCTCTCTATAACTTCATAACCGAGAAATATAAGTTTATCAAAACATTATAAAGCTTACGAATAAAATAAAATAACATAAATAACCCTTATAATATTCCTCAACGATATAAACATATCAAATTATATAAGAATTTGTATTGAAGATCATTCCTCATCTTGATACCATTAACCATGGCTATTAACCATGGCTATTAACTATGATATTAACCATGGCTATTAACCATGGCTATTAACCATGGATATTAACCATGGCTATTAACCATGGCTATTAACCATGGATATTAACCATGGATATTAACCATGGCTATTAACCATGGATATTAACCATGGATATTAACCATGGATATTAACCATGGATATTAACCATGGCTATTAACCATGGCTATTAACCATGGCTATTAACCATGGCTATTAACCATGGCTATTAACCATGGCTATTAACCATGGATATTAACCATGGATATTAACCATGGCTATTAACCATGGATATTAACCATGGATATTAACCATGGCTATTAACTATGGCTATTAACTATGGCTATTAACCATGGCTATTAACTATGGCTATTAACCATGGCTATTAACAATGATATTAACAATGGCTATTAACCATGGCTATTAACTATGGCTATTAACCATGGCTATTAACCATGGCTATTAACCATGGCTATTAACCATGGCTATTAACCATGGCTATTAACCATGGCTATTAACCATGGATTTTAACCATGGCTATTAACCATGGCTATTAACCATGGCTATTAACTATGGCTATTAACAATGGCTATTAACCATGGCTATTAACCATGGCTATTAACCATGGCTATTAACCATGGCTATTAACCATGGCTATTAACCATGGCTATTAACTATGGCTATTAACCATGGCTATTAAACATGGCTATTAACCATGGCTATTAACTATGGCTATTAACCATGGCTATTAACCATGGCTATTAACCATGGCTATTAACCATGGATATTAACCATGGCTATTAACCATGGCTATTAACCATGGCTATTAACCATGGCTATTAACCATGGCTATTAACCATGGCTATTAACCATGGCTATTAACCATGGCTATTAACTATGGCTATTAACCATGGCTATTAACCATGGCTATTAACCATGGCTATTAACCATGGCTATTAACCATGGCTATTAACCATGGCTATTAACCATGGCTATTAACCATGGATATTAACCATGGCTATTAACCATGGCTATTAACCATGACTATTAACCATGGCTATTAACCATGGCTATTAACCATGGCTATTAACCATGGCTATTAACCATGGCTATTAACCATGGCTATTAACCATGGCTATTAACCATGGCTATTAACCATGGCTATTAACCATGGCTATTAACCATGGCTATTAACTATGGATATTAACCATGGCTATTAACCATGGCTATTAATCATGGATATTAACCATGGCTATTAACCATGGCTATTAACCATGGCTATTAACCATGGCTATTAACCATGGCTATTAACCATGGCTATTAACCATGGCTATTAACCATGGCTATTAATCATGGATATTAACCATGGCTATTAACCATGGCTATTAACCATGGCTATTAACAATGGATATTAACCATGGCTATTAACCATGGCTATTAACCATGGCTATTAACCATGGATATTAACCATGGCTATTAACCATGGCTATTAACCATGGCTATTAACCATGGCTATTAACCATGGCTATTAACCATGGCTATTAACCATGGATATTAACCATGGCTATTAACTATGGATATTAACCATGGCTATTAACCATGGCTATTAACCATGGCTATTAATTATGGCTATTAACCATGGCTATTAACCATGGCTATTAACCATGGCTATTAACCATGGCTATTAACCATGGCTATTAACTATGGCTATTAACCATGGCTATTAACCATGGCTATTAACTATGGCTATTAACAATGGCTATTAACCATGGCTATTAACCATGGCTATTAACCATGGCTATTAACTATGGCTATTAACTATGGCTATTAACCATGGCTATTAACTATGGCTATTAACCATGGCTATTAAACATGGCTATTAACCATGGCTATTAACTATGGCTATTAACCATGGCTATTAACCATGGCTATTAAACATGGCTATTAACCATGGCTATTAACTATGGCTATTAACCATGGCTATTAACCATGGCTATTAACCATGGCTATTAACCATGGATATTAACCATGGCTATAAACCATGGCTATTAACCATGGCTATTAACCATGGCTATTAACCATGTATATTAACTATGGCTATTAACCATGGCTATTAACCATGGCTATTAACCATGGCTATTATACCTACACTTCTTTTCTATCCTCTATTTAGAATACCAAGTAGAATATCTGAAGCTTACTTAGACTTGAGATCCTCTCAGATTTTATTGGTCAATTTTACTTCCAAACTAAGATTTATTCAGAATGATGTTCCATAGAGACTATTTTCTTCATGTCTTTAGTTAATATTTGTGAAGCTATAGATATAAATATCCCAAATAATTACTACCAGATATAATACAAATCGACAACCATACCATTCAGTATATCATTTATATATATACATACATATATATATATATATGTGTATATATATATATATATATATATATATATATATATATGTATATATATATATATATATATATATATATATATATATTATGGCATGCTATATAAAGACTCTACGTCCAGATCCGTCAATTCATAACCTGTTTATATCCACTAATATTTCTAAGCTGCTTCCCAAACTACTTCCCATACTGCTTCCCAAACTTGATTATTACAATATAACATTATATTGACTACACCGATATAACATTAATTGATTACGAATGATTTATAATAATGCTATCAGAATAAATATTGAATATAAATATAATTTACAGTAACAAGTATTACTCATTATAGGAAATTAATGCATTGGATTAAATATATAATGACATATGTGTAAAAATATCCGATTATTTTTTTTTCTATAATTCTCATAAATTCTTGAATATTCATCTGTGTTATATTCATATTTATTACAATATTTAATACCGGGGAGTATATTTGCAAGTATAGTAACTATTGACACAATGTCTGCATCGTGGCAGGAAGTATCTGATTTTTAATATACATGTTTTTATAATAGATATATTATGGTAATATCTATTTCTCTTTAAATGTTATTGTTTTATGTTTTAGTTTTTATTATTATCATTTTTTCGATTGATATTTTAGATATATTTAAAAATCATATCATACAATTTTTTTCTTCATATATATTATATTTATTATGTTTTAATCATACAATTCATTATTATTTTATATATTTTAAAGCATGCTATTACTTTAATCATTTTTATCAAATGAAATAAACAATACTATATGAACATATTTTCTTTATCTTAACTGTTATTCCTATTTCAATATATTATTCTATTTTGGTCTATATACTAAATATTATTGAAACCTATACCTTTTTATTCCTTATATCACAATATCTTTAAGAATACTATACTTTAGTATGGTCGAGTAAAACTCACAAATTTATGTACTCTGGATTTACTACAAAGAATCTATATTACAATGTATTATGTTTTCGTTTATACTCTAAATACTAATAGTTACCAGCTAGACAGATTGTCGTAATACGTCGGTGTAATGGGTATGTTGTATTGGCCACGTGTCGTTACCATAGTAACGGTGTAACTACTGTACGCAGGTCCATTGTCCTGCGGTAATACAAACCTTCAGATGACAATAGAGAATAGGAAGCCCGTCCTTGGAATCGACTGCGACGCGCACGATGCTACAGTTCAAAGTTCACAGATGTTCTTGACCTCCGGAGAGTTCATCGACATGTGTCGAACATCGATAGCCGCCGGCTTCATACAGGTAACATTGCGCAATCAACGTGTATTGCATCATATGTTCCATATAATAAGTAGTATTTAGTAATACTCACATATTGCATTACAGTAATATATTAGAGAGTATTATATACACAGACGAGTAATTAATTATTGCGCAATATTCGTAATATTACATAATCCCAATATATTACGCAACACAGGGCGTCGATGGTTACGTAACGTCACTGCAATCGATTTCGTTGTCAAAGTGTGACGGAGACCTAACACATTCCCTATACAGCTACTCGTTTTGCTGCCCAGGTTTGTTCTTTATGATGTCATACTGTGTTTGGAATGGTAGAACTACTTCGAAAGCCTTTACATTACAAATATGAATATGTTATAGATGAATCATATGTGAATTTATATTATATTATTAATACTCATTTTATTAATTAAAATAATCGTCTAATTAGTAAATATTGTATCACAACACGCAGCTTGTCTCACCAAACCCTGTCAGAACGGAGGTTATTGTATTAATAAAGCAGATGGTTATCAGTGCAAATGTCCCCCTGGATACCAGGGTACCAACTGCGAGACGAGTAAGTAAATAAGTAACTAGCTGTAATATACGTGCATCTAGTACTTGTACTCTTGGTATGTGACAGAGAATTTCGGAAAGTATCCTATTAACTTCTAGTACTTGAATTAATCGGGTGATGTAGTTATAATTTAAGTATTCAAAAGTACTTATTTGACCTGATAATTATATATTCTTTTAAAAAAACTTAATAACGCATTTTCAATAGAAATGTCGGCTTGTTATGCCTTTGGAGATCCAAACTACCAAACATTTGACGGTGTTAGTATTCCATTCCAGGGTCTTTGCAAATATACCCTGGTGAAACCTCATCCCACATACGCTAATGGTTAGTTAAATACAATACTCCCTTTAAATTATCTCTCTCTCTCTCTCTCTCTCTCTCTCTCTCTCTCTCTCTCTCTCTCTCTCTCTCTCTCTCTCTCTCTCTCTCTCTCTCTCTCTCCTCTCTCTCTCTCTCTCTCTCTCTCTCTCTCTCTCTCTCTCTCTCTCTCTCTCTCTCTCTCTCTCTCTCTCTCTCTCTCTCTCTCTCTCTCTCTCTCTCTCTCTCTCTCTCTCTCTCTCTCTCTCTCTCTCTCTCTCTCTCTCTCTCTCTCTCTCTCTCTCTCTCTCTCTCTCTCTCTCTCTCTCTCTCTCTCTCTCTCTCTCTCTCTCTCTCTCTCTCTCTCTCTCTCTCTCTCTCTCTCTCTCTCTCTCTCTCTCTCTCTCTCTCTATCTCTCTCTCTATCTCTCTCTCTTAACAGTACTACCAAACTTCGCTATAAACACCCGGAATGAAGAGAGATATAATCTTACCGGTGTGGCTTTTACGAAATTCATTGAGATTCTGATACCTTCATTCCAAATCCGATTGGACAGGAAAAATAGAGTATATGTTAGTATGATATGAGCTATCAGATTGAAATTACATATGAATCCAATTGACCGATAGGTTACCAGTCGGATCTGCGTCATAATGCAACCCGCAACCCTGTAGTCCCACTCGAATTGACCCCGTGAACCCACCAGGTCAATGACGTGGAGGTGGCCCTGGACGCGGTGTATCCCAGCTTCACGGTGTCACGAAATGGACACTATGTAAGATTTCATAGCCCTTCGCTAGGCATCACTGTAGAGAATGATGGAGACTGGACAACTGTAATCTATGTTCCGGAATCTTATAAGTCAAAGGTGAGATCAAGAAATTAGTATAAGTTCTTTGGTTAATGATTATATAATTGTAACTGGAAAAAGAAATAACATGATTCGAATGTAACAATGTAAACACAGGTTACATCTTCTTCATCTCACCTATCACTCTATCCAGGCACCATCCCTATACTATATTAACACGCATATACTATTTGACCACACCTAGATTATATTAACAACACATTAATATCCTAATCACTTCATGCCGTTGTACCACGCCCAGTCAGGATACACAGACTCTCACATTAAAACAATCACAATGATAGATACACGGTATATGCGGTAATGCAGATGATGTCACAGAAAATGATTTCCTGACGAAATCTGATGTTGACGTAATCAATCAAGCAAATAGAAATAATATTTTGGGCAATAGCTACCAAGTCAAAGACGCTCCGTTAGCTTTTAATAGTGAATATATACATACTAATGCTACTGTATATCTACTGTATAGCTACTGTATAGCTACTGTATATCTACTGTATATCTACTGTATATCTACTGTATATCTACTGTATATCTACTGTATAGCTACTGTATATCTACTGTATATCTACTGTATATCTACTGTATATCTACTGTATAGCTACTGTATATCTACTGTATATCTACTGTATATCTACTGTATAGCTACTGTATATATACTGTATATCTATTGTATGTCTACTGTATATCTACTGTATATCTACTGTATATCTACTGTATATCTACTGTATATCTACTGTATATCTACTGTATATCTACTGTATATCTACTGTATATCTACTGTATAGCTACTGTATATCTACTGTATATCTACTGTATATCTACTGTATATCTACTGTATATCTACTGTATATCTACTGTATAGCTGCCACTTTAATTTTGTAATATTGTAAAAGTGAGAATACATTTGATTTGTATTTTAAATATATTATATTATACTATATATTATTA
The DNA here is from genome assembly GCA_964035775.1 of Osedax frankpressi. Taxonomy (NCBI): domain Eukaryota; kingdom Metazoa; phylum Annelida; class Polychaeta; order Sabellida; family Siboglinidae; genus Osedax; species Osedax frankpressi. The sequence goes on along the minus strand of OZ038312.1, from coordinate 19,448,692 downwards.
TACTATATATTATATTATACTATATATTCTATTTTCAATTTAAATATATATTTATTTTTATAATATATATTTTATTAATTTGTGTTTTAATATAATTATGTAACAATTTATTATAGTTACATCATTTAGTCTCCCGAATAAACTCTTTGCTTAATGATCTGGTATTACGAGGTCTTAAGCAGCTAGATAACCCTCTTCAGGTGCGTACCCCTCGAGGTAGACGCGAACACGCCCCAATGTACAGCCGCCCGAATCGCGGAAGCCGAAATTCGGTGTTCAGCCATGCGTGACGTTCACGGATCTCCGTTCTCCGCGTGCGCCAATTCGTCGGCGGCAACTGTTGCGGCCATTGAAAACTTCTTCGAGGCGTGCGTTCGCGATGCTTGCAGGACTGAAACTCCGGCGGACCTCGAGGCTTCGGTGTGTTCGGATCTGGCGGCACTGGCCAAGTACTGCTCGGAACGTAGAGTTCCAGCCGTTCACGACTGGCGGACAGCGGTTAAATGCCGTTAGCGATGTCCTCGTACGGGTATTTAGTTACTTCGCAATTGCTAGGTAGACGTCGGTAGTGACGCCTCGAATACAGCTGACGTGTGTCATACAATTTAGTTTCGCTATGATGTGTAATGATAATTCATGACATTTGACGATATTTGACGTTTAATGTAATTTAATTGGCGAATATACACCCTTTGTATTCTCGACTTCAAAAACAAGTAGACTATTGTAATTTGAATACCTATAGGTATTGTAATAACTATATAAGTATCAGAATAATCATCCTCCAAAAATATTTCAAGCATCTAACCTTTGACCCCATAGCGATGACATGCGGGCCGGATGAGAACTATTCGGTGTCGACTTCAGCTTGCCCCTCAACCTGCGACGACCAAGCAGCACCTTCGAAATGTACTTTGGCCGATATTGAGGCGTGCGTTTGTGATTTAAACTACTTGCGCTTTAGACCAGGCTCTGTGTGCGTTCATAAAGATAATTGTGGATGTTTATACAATGGATTTAGATTCATGGTTAGTAGTCAGTAGTTAATAGTGAGTAGTCAGTAGTGAGTAGTGAGTAGTCAATAGTCAGTAGTTAGTAGTTAATAATCAGTAGTCAGTAGTCAATAGTGAGTAGTTAGTAGTCAGTAGTTAATAGTCAGTAGTCAGTAGTCAGTAGTCAGTAGTCAGTAGTCAGTAGTTAATAGTCAGTAGTCACTAGTCAGTAGTTAATAGTCAGTAGTCAATAGTGAGTAGTGAGTAGTAAGTAGTCAGTAGTCAATAGTGAGTAGTTAGTAGTCAGTAGTTAATAGTCAGTAGTCAGTAGTCAGTAGTCAGTAGTCAGTAGTCAGTAGTCAGTAGTTAATAGTCAGTAGTCAGTAGTCAGTAGTCAGTAGTCAGTAGTCAATAGTCAGTAGTTAATAGTCAGTAGTTAGTAGTCAGTAGTCAGTAGTCACTAGTGAGTAGTGAGTAGTAAGTAGTCAGTAGTCAGTAGTCAGTAGTCAGTAGTCACTAGTGAGTAGTGAGTAGTAAGTAGTCAGTAGTTAGTAGTCAGTAGTCACTAGTCACTAGTGAGTAGTGAGTAGTAAGTAGTCAGTAGTCAGTAGTCAGTAGTCAGTAGTTCCAATATTAAAATGATTACTAATTTGCAGTTAATGGTGTTTTCTTTCTAGAAAATTGGTGTATATAAAAGATAATATAAAATACTATAAAAGACTTAGAATTATATTACATAGAATTGTGTAGAGTATAGTCAATATTATACTATCTAATATATTATAGTCTATAGTATAGTCTATAGTATAGTATAGTATATACTCTGTAGTTTAGTATATTGTATACTCTATAGTATACTTAGTCTATAGTATATTCTATAGTTTAGTATTTTATATAGTCTATAGTATTTGGAATAATTATAAGAATTTCCTTTAAATTAATTTATAGTATCGTAGTTTGAATATATATATTAAATATATATATATATTAAATATATATATATATATTATATATATATATATATATATATATATATTTTATAGGTTATTATAATTATGATTAGTTAATATTATTTTATACATTTTTTATGACCAACAATAGAAAGCAACTGCGTATAAATTATTAATAATAACTGTACACCAAAAAGGAGAACGAGGAGTTTTACAACAGCGATTGTAGCGTGAAACGAACTTGTCATAATGGAGTTGTGACCAGTGGTCCTTCATCTTGTACATCTCATTGTAAAGCCGTCAACACCTACGCGAAATGCTGCACACTAGACCATATACTTTATATGTGATTTTATGTTTCTCATCCTATTGCATCATTATTGTAAAACTTTATATTATATAATACTATTACATCGCTCCGTTTGTTGTGTAATACATCTCCCTTCTGCAATATTCATTAACCGTTAATCCTACTACCTTGTCAGCCCACCTATCCGCAATACTATCAAAAACTTATCCATTACTATTACTTTTGATGAGTACTTGTGATTTAATTTCTACGTACAACAAAGATAATGATTTAATGATTGTCTTAGAATATTCTACTATTTGTGCCAACTCATATAGAGGTGCCTTCACCCAGCCCCATTATCTCCCTTAATTATACTTCTAACAATTGTTCTTTGTCATCTATAGACTATATTCTCCTCTTTTCGCCATAACTCTCACACTTTTCTAATTTTGCATAATAGGCTCTCACTAGATTATCTTTATCTTGTCTATTTGTATTCCAGCCTATTCTAGATACACTCTGTGACTCACGCTCTTCCCGCTCTATCCCACTTGCAATATTTTACATTAGGCCCTCCCCTACCCTCGCTCTTCCCATTTTCGCACTATTACCTCATCATCACATTCATTCATTCTCATACTAACCCCGTTCCTCTCACATTCGCTCAGCCCCTATCCTACCCTCGCCCTTCCCCCATTCTGACTGCTACCTAATTATTGCCTTCACTCATTCTCATACTAACCCCGCCCACTCTTACCTCGCCCCGCCTTTCAGAAGCGACGTGCCCTTCTAACCAGATTTCGTCGCTAACGGCTTCTCCGTGCCTTCCGTCGTGTTTACATGCCGATGCCGACATAACTTGCCCATCAGCGCCGACCCTCGGGTGCAAGTGTACCGGACTGATGTTATTGCGGGGCGAGGATTGTGTGCCGGCATCGTCTTGTCCTTGCATTGATCCTTCTACCGGTGTTTCGTATACAGTTAGTGAAGCCGGCGTTTAAAGTACGACTAGCGGACGATACTCGGCGTAGCCCACGTCGTGGGTACCATCTAGTGTTAGTTAACTGTACACCGTGTAGTGGTAATGTACCTTCGGTACCGGGTAGTAGTCGCTAGATTGGTATCTGATTAAGACATAATGAAATAGTGGCACATGGGAGTAATTCGTGGGATTAATTCACTCAGATCGGTTCCACATGGTTGAACACCGACTGCACGGAGATACTTACCTGCCAATCGTGTACTAGCTGTCACAGACCGGTTGGGGAGATAGTAAGCTCCGCCCACTCATGTAAGAAAGGAGATATCTGTCAACTGGAGAATAACAAAGGAATCTGTAAAGATGGTTCGTCGATACACGGACAACGTAAAACTTCCCAACCCTAATCTCACCCCTAATATCACCCTCTAATCTCACCCCTAATCTCACCCCTAATCTCACCCCTAATCTCACCCTTAATCTCACCCCTAATCTCAGCCCCAATCTCTCCCCTAATCTCACCCTTAATCTCACCCCTAATCTTACCCCTAATCTCACCCTCTAATCTCACCCCTAATCTCACCCCTAATCTCACCCCTAATCTCACTCATAATCTCACCCCTAATCTCACCCCTAATCTCACCCCTAATCTCACCCCTAATCTCACCCCTAATCTCACCCCTAATCTCACCCCTAATCTCACCCTTAATCTCACCCCTAATCTCAGCCCCAATCTCTCCCCTAATCTCACCCTTAATCTCACCCCTAATCTTACCCCTAATCTCACCCTCTAATCTCACCCCTAATCTCACCCCTAATCTCACCCCTAATCTCACTCATAATCTCACCCCTAATCTCACCCCTAATCTCACCCCTAATCTCACCCATAATCTCACCCCTAATCTCGCCCCTAATCTCTCCCCTACTCTCACCCCTAATCTCACCCCTAATCTCACCCCTAATCTCACCCTCTAATCTCACCCCTAATCTCAGCCCCAATCTCTCCCCTAATCTCACCCCTAATCTCACCCCTAATCTCACCCCTAATCTCACCCATAATCTCACCCCTAATCTCACCCCTAATCTCTCCCCTACTCTCACCCCTAATCTCACCCCTAATCTCACCCCTACTCTCACCTCTAAAACCCCATGGAGTGTACCGACATCTAATCGCTTAACCTATTATTCTTTATCTATGTTCAACTCCACCACTAACTGCTTACATAATCCCGTTACTAACTACATATATACTCTTGCATACTCCCATTACTAACTACATATATACTCATACATAATCCCGTTACTAACTACATATATACTCTTACTTAATCCCGTTACTAACTACATATATACTCTTACTTAATCCCGTTACTAAATACATATATACTATTGTATAATCCCGTTACTAACTACATACATACTCTTACATAATCCCGATACTAACTAAATACATACTCTTACATAATCCCGTTACCAACTATATATATACTATTGTATACTCCCGTTACTAACTACATCAATACTCTATCATAATCCCGTTACTAACTACATATATACTTTTATATAATTCCGTTACTAACTACATATATACTCTTGTATAATCCCGTTACTATCTACATATTTATTCACATTCCAAAATATAACTCATAAAATCAATCTACTACAAATCCCTCCATCAATCTGCACCATTACAAATAGCTCCATCACTTCACCCACCTACAAATTATTCAAACTCTAAACCTAACTTCTCCCCTCACTACCCATAACCGAGACACTGACGTCATCTAATCTAACCTATACGTGGCCACGCCCTCTATCGCGCGCTTACCACGCCCTTCGCCACGCCCTTCGCCACGTCTACAGCGCACGGTTGCGCCCGCAACATGGAATGGAAGACCAACGTGTTGCCATGCTTGCCGACTTGTAAGTCCCCGGATGCGGATTCGTGGATCGATTGTTTCGAAGCGGAGACCGACATCTGCGCTTGCAAGGAACAGGATATGGTGTACGTTAATAGTACGGCAGGATGCATGCCCGCTAGTCAGTGCAAATGTGTTGACGACTACGGAGTGGAGCATGAGGTAAGCCACGCCCATTTCACTACCGCTATATATGTGACACTCATCCTCCGTAATTAAGCCGCGTATATGACATTCCCTTCTCAATTTGTAGCAGTTTGTATGGAACGCATCTTTTACTCCGTGTACGCGATTAATCCACTATCTTTCATAATTTAGTCTCACTTAATCATGCTATTATAATAGCCTATAATAAGGTCTTTTGTTCAACCCACTTAATCTCATCGTAATCCCGCTCTTTTCATAGAATTCGGACGAGTGGTACTCGGATGGATGTACGGTGTTCAATCGTTGCACGACTTGCGGATATTGCAGTCGACCCGTTGGAATTATTAATATTGAAACCGGAGCTAACATCGGCTGCGAAGTGGGGCTTCAGTGTCAGACTCTGTTCGGCAAGGAGGTGTGCAGCCAATGTTAGGGGCGTGTCTAGCCAGTTATATTTATAGTATGGGAGGGGCGTGTCCATTATTAGAGATGTTTATATAGTATGGGAGGGGCGTATCCATTATTAGAGATGTGTGTATAGTATGGGAGGGGCGTATCCATTATTAGAGATGTGTATATAGTATGTATATAGTATGGGAGAGGCGTGTCCATTATTAGAGATGTATATATAGTATGTATATAGTATGGGAGGGGCGTATCCATTATTAGAGATGTATATATAGTACGGGAGGCGCGTGTCTAGTATATAATTAACGTTTCGAGGCATGAGTGTTGTTGAGGACGGTGGTTTGAGAGAGTGGCTCGTACATCAAGTTGTGTATGTGTAAGTACTTGTCTATCAGGGAGAGGCGAGTATTTATAACAGAGCAGGTGTAGCGATGAATAGATATATTTCTCAGCGAGTGTATTCAAGGGGTTATAATAAATAGTTGTCATGACAACTAATATCGATTTGAACTGCAATAGCAACTCGGCTTGACGTGAAATATCGTGCAACACCCTCACCACAGTAATCGTCATCGGCGGATGGAGCGACTGGAGCGAATGGTCAAACTGTACGGAGAGGTGCGAAGCTGGAGTTCAACTGAGGTCAAGGGCATGCGATAACCCGTCTCCCCAGAATGGAGGAGCCTATTGCATCGGAGAAGCCAAAGTATCTCGTCCTTGTGTCTGTGAATTTGTATTTGATGCGAACGGTTAGTCTAAAAGATATCTTATACAACTGTCGCTGCTATATTTGATGGTATTTTAAGGAAACTTTAGAAGTATTTCAAAATTAATGTAAATTTTACTTAATGTTGAATTTTAGAATGACTTAGAAGTATCTTAGAAATGTATATGTCATAAATAAATATAAACTTCAAGATAACCTTTAAACCTTGTTCCAATTTTAACGTAGATTATACTACGAGAACTGCAAAATTGTATATAAACCTTACTCCTTCCAAAAATATTACATTTCGAACACAGTAAGTTGAACTATAATCCACGTTGTTTCATATAAAGTGGATTGCGAACACTGCACGATGACCAATAACCAAATCGGTTACGTAACCGACGAATGTAATTGCGGACGTTACTATCATTGTATACGTATCGGAAATGGCTGGTACGCTTACAGGAGATCGTGTGGTCAGTGCATTTACTGGGATCAGAAAAGTCTGACGTGTAGCATTGTGGTGCCTGGATGTTCGATTGCGCCAGAGGTCAAGGCCACTACCAGTTAGTGCCTGGTCTGAAGGTGAATTGGGTGTTATAGGTATCTGGATCAATTGTGCATTCAATTATCATCATCTTATATCTAATAAGATATTTGTGTAGAATATATTTATTATTTATATAAGATAATAGATTACTAATAATAATAATTATAATAATTATAATAAATATAATAATTATAATAATTATAATAATTATAATAATTATAATAATAAGATATTTGTGTAGAATAGATTTATTATTTATATAAGATAATAGATTACTAATAATAATAATTATAATAATTATAATAAATATAATAATTATAATAATTATAATAATTATAATAATTATAATAAATATAATAATTATTATAATTATAATAATTATAATAAATAGAATAATTATAATAATTATAATAATTATAACAGAGAAAATCTTCACTTGACGTTCAGATTTTCACTCTAAATAATCCCTTAAGGATCTCTTAATGATATATTAAGGATCTCAATGATATCTTAAGTATATCTTAATGATATCTTAATGATATTTTAATGATATCTTAATGGTATCTTAATGGTATCTTAATGGTATCTTAATGATATCTTAATGATATTTTAATGATATCTTAATGATATCTTAAGGATCTCAATGATATCTTAAGTATATCTTAATGATATCTTAATGATATCTTAACGATATCTTAATGATATCATAATGATATCTTAATGATATCTTAAGAATCTCTTAATGATATCATAATGATGTCTTAATAATATCTTTAATGGTGCTCCACTCATAATTATAGCCATCACCTAAACCCCATCCAGTTACATATTGACCTCATACTAACCTCCCTCGCGCAGCCGAGGCGATGTGTACCCTATTAGCTGTGGATGGAGATTCTAGTAGTTTCTTACAACCGGATGCCGGCGGTAACTTGGTGTCCATGAAATGTTCGACAGGAACCATATTCGACCAGGCTCAGTGCATCTGTGTACTCTCTCATATCGGTATGTACATGCTCGGAGAATGGTATTTGTTGTTGTGTGTGTGTGTGTGTGTATGTGTGTGTGTGTGTGTGTGTAGGTATGTGCGTGTGTGTGTGTGTGTGTGTGTGTGTGTGTGTGTAGGTATGCGTGGTAGAGTCTATTGATAGGTACGCGGGATATTAGAAATATAATATAGAAATGCAAATATCAGAAATTACCCAGAGAAAATATAATGTTGATAAATCGATCTTCATATCTGTATCATTATCTTCCGAAATACTACTTCCTACTTCAATGCACCTTTTCTATTACATATTAGTTACTCCCCTGCACCTATATACTACCATCTAGTCCTACTAGCCTTCTCTATGCCCTCAATATACCTAATATTCCTACGATTCGTTCCCTGTTAAATAACTTCAGCACACTTCACCTCTCCGATAAGATACACTGACCACGCCTACTTAACACCGTTATGCACCTCTCACAGCGGTTGTAACGCCTACTGATGAGATCACATGCCTGGATTTCGAAAGCCGCTCCGCCACCAAATGGGTTTACGTAGATTATATCGGAGTGACAACGAGGTCAACGAAGAAGTTCGGGAAATCCGCTTTCTTTAAAAAATCTCTGAAGAATAGACTGGAATTGCCGCGCTTTTCAAATTCGTACAGGTCGCTATCATATGGTAGATTAAGGGTTATATAATGGAATAGTGAGGGGTACGTCGGTAGTTAGAGTATGGATACTGTATACGTTGTAGAGTAGGAGGTTAGGTAGGTATGGAAATGTAGATATGGTAGTGTATGTATCTATTGTAAGTTAGTGGGTCTAAGATAGGTATTGTGGAACAGTCAGCGGTACGGGGTTGTAGACTTAGTTGTTAATATATATGCTAGCTAAACCGTATGAGATGTAGTACTTAATGTGTATAACGTTTATCTGAAGGTTGTATATATATCAACTGTACGATATGCGTCTTGCATTAAACCTATCTCCTTCAATGCAGTTCGTTCACTCAGTTTTCGGTAAGTCTGTGGTACCGAAGGATGGGTACCTACCAAAGTCCCATGGGGCTGATAGCAAACGGAAACTGCGTACTGCAGCCTAGTCTCGAACTGGTGTCGTTACCTGGAGGTATTAAAGTGTCCTTGGCTACAACTCATAATTATATTACTAGTCCGCTGATCCAGGTTAGTTTATGGTTTATGGTTTAGGAACATAGAAAGAGAAATGTATTTGTTTGAAAATGTATTGAAATTAAAATTTGAAATTAATTACTTCTAATTTAATATGTGGGAATTTGATATGATACGATATAGATATAATCATATTAATATATTAATATATTATCATATTGATATTTATTTTATCGTTATAATTTCATATTTAATGAATAATTAAACTATGATAATTAATTATATTTCTTAGTGATCTACAGATTTCTTGTAAGTCTGTTGATATTTACATGTTTTTTTTTACATCTTTTAATTCGTATATTACCATATCGTCATTGTTTACCAAAGATATACGAAACTTATGTAAATCTTTGGTGTTATATACAAAATATGTAGTTACATATTTGTTCTCAATACCGTACACCGTACACCGTACAATTTACATTGTACACCGTACATCATACACCGTACATCATACATCATACACCGTACACTCTACATCCTACACTGTACGCATGAGCTTCGTGTGCAAGATTCGAGGCCTGTAAATTATTGAATCCATAATTTCCGGTCAACGACTCAAAATCTCGTTATCGCAGGTAACTTCCTCGTGGCATCACGTGGTCATTTCGTACGACGGGGCTAGTCTGACATTGTACGTGGACGGAGTTTCACATTCTTTAGGCTCCATCAGTGGTCGTCTGGTGGAGCGACAATGTCCAATGGTGATTGGTCATATTTCGCCCGACGATTACTATAACGGCTACATGGATAACGTTAGTCGGCGGGTTTAAAGGTCATCCTCGGTATGCTGAAAGTTAACTCGTCAACCCTACTTTAGAAGCCCTACCTTAGCCGCCCTACCTTAGCAGCCCTACCTTAGCAGGCCTACTTTAGAAGCCCTACCTTAGCCGCCCTACCTTAGCATACCTACTATAGCAGCCCTACTTTAGAAGCCATAGCTTAGCAACCCTACCTTAGCAGCCCTACCTTGACAACACTACCTTAGTAGCCCTACCTTGACAACCTTACCTTAACAGCCCTTCTTAGCAACCTATCTTAGCAACCCCACCTTGACAGCCCTACCTTAGCAACCCTACCTTAATAACCCTACCTTAGCAACCTACCTTAACAGCCCTGTCTTAGCATCCCTACCTTAGCAGCCCTACCTTAGCAACCCTACCTTGACAGCCCTACCTTATCATCTCTACCTTAGCAGCCCTAACTTAGCAGCCCTACCTTAGAAACCCCACCTTAGCAGCCCTACCTTAGCAACCCTACCTTGACAGCCCTACCTTATCATCCCTACCTTAGCAACCCTACCTTAACAACCCTACCTTAGCAACCTACCTTAACAGCCCTACCTTAGCAACCTACATTAACAGCCCTGTCTTAACATCCCTACCTTAGCAGCCCTACCTTAGCAACCCTACCTTGACAGCCCTACCTTATCATCTCTACCTTAGCAGCCCTAACTTAGCAGCCCTACCTTGACAGCCCTACCTTATCATCTCTACCTTAGCAGCCCTACCTTAGCAGCCCTACTTTAGCAACCCTACCTTAGAAACCCCACCTTAGCAGCCCTACCTTGACAAGACTACCTTAGTAGCCCTACCTTAGCAGCCCTATATGTGCAGCCCTACCTTATAAGCCCTACTTTGATAGCCATACCTTAGGAATTCTAGCTTAGTGACCCAACCTCATCCATTCTAATCTTATGATCCTAACACTTACCCCCTACTAACCAATTTACTCACTTTTTCCTCGCCCTACTAACATATCCATTGCCATCTGGAATATACATATGTACCAATACTTTCCATTCCCCCACTCCTCTGCTTATCTTATCTTGCTTACTACCTTCCCTCTCGTGTTCATATGAATACTTCACCTCAACTGCAGCCATCCCCAACTCCTTCTTCTCATGGAATTATTATTTATACTTGGCATTCATAGTCTATGACTTCTGCATCACCTAGAAATAAACAATTTATAGTCCGTAAGCCACGCCCATTTACTACTCCACGACCCGTTCTTGCAGATCTGCTTTTACAACCACGCTCTATCCAATTCGAGCGTTCAGGCGCTCTACAACGTATGATGTATGAACCGCGAAATGACGTAAGATGACAAGATGGAATGACGTCACATAAACAATCGGTGCATCGCCCGTGCACATTACTTACAACACTCTAATCCCGTGCTAACGACATAATAAAACTGCTATAAACTCGACTTTGTATTCGAATGAATTTCAACTATTTATATTGTATCTACTTTCAATAAATAAAAACTCTTGTATTTTTATTTGTATTCCTTATTTCTCGTTATGATAACAATTGATAACAAATGATAACAAATATATGAAATAGAAATATGTGCTATTGTCTATGAATGTAAATTGTAAAATTACATAATATTATCTATGAATGTAAATTGTAAAATTACATAATATTATCTATGAATGTAAATTGTAAAATTACATAATATTATCTATGAATGTAAATTGTAAAATTACATAATATTATTACTAAAATAAATAATATATATACATCTTAATACTCGGCAGGATTTAGCTAATTATTATTACCATAGCATAGCGAAGTATTTATTGTACATATTATAAAATGTACATTATAAATATAGAGTGCACCTTATATATTGTACAACATATAGTATAAACCCTATATAATATGCCAGTCAAAGAATTCCTAATACATAATACAATAATTCACTAATAATTCACAATTTGTTTGCTTAATTTTTTATAATACTTTATCATGAACTAAAGTTAACTTAATTAAATATAATGGGTTTAGTATTCAAACGGGAACATATAAATGTTCAGAACATAATGTTCTATTTCATAATCAGTGGCATCGCAATGCTATTTACCATATTATGACATTGGGTATATTAACATATTCCACTATCTCAATACGAGGCATTACGTTATAAGAGCCGACAGGTTCTGCTCGATGGGGTTTTGTGTTTCTCCGATATCGTGACCTCGTTATGACCTTCACGATCTGTCGACTTCACCAAAACGGAAATTCGGTCGACCACCTCAGCTATACGATTACTTCTGGTTTTGCCTGCACCATGACCTCCCCTCGATCCAGCTAAATCGATGTAAGTTAGAGGAGCTAGCGTGAGCCCCATAGCACCACACGGGGGCCATGGTAGTATAGCAGAGTCGTACAGTAGTGGCAATATGGGTATTCGCACAAGATCCGCGAGAAGTAATTCCTTTTGACAGTGGCTGGACATTACGTAATCGGGTGTTATGCAAGCCACGAACACCTAAACTTCGAAGTCGAAGTAAATGTCAAGGGTTACGTGATGAAATATAGAAATGCAAGCGCATCAATTTGGAGATAATATCAGACAGAGTATATATATTACTACTACTACTACTACTACTACTACTACTACTACTACTACTACTACTACTACTACTACTACTACTACTACTACTACTACTACTACTACTACTGCTACTACGACCGAAAACTCCACATTGAAGTTGATGGAAGTGAATAAACCCAATTGGTTACAAGGTTACAAGGTTACTACTACTACTACTACTACTACTACTACTACTACTACTACTACTACTACTACTCCTACTACTACTACTACTACTACTACTACTACTACTACTACTACTACTACTACTACTACTACTACTACTACTACTACTACTACTACTACTACTACTACTACTACTACTACTACTACTACTACTACTACTACTACTACTACTCCTACTACTACTACTACTACTACTACTACTACTACTACTACTACTACTACTACTACTACTACTACTACTACTACTACTACTACTACTACTACTACTACTACTACTACTACTACTACTACTACTACTACTACTACTACTACTACTCCTACTACTACTACTACTACTACTACTACTACTACTACTACTACTACTACTACTACTACTACTACTACTACTACTACTACTACTACTACTACTACTAATACTACTACTACTACTACTACTACTACTACTACTACTACTACTACTTTAAACTACTATTGCGTAACCTTGCTAGCTCGAATTGCACAATCAATTTTTTCGTATAGATCATGACCTCCTTTGATCCTTTCAATATCTGTCCAGCAATCAACTTGAAGTTTCAACTACATTACACAATTGGTTACAAGTATTTAAATGAATGCACATTTATAATACTTGCTCATGAGATATTCTTAGAATATTTCATAAGTAAATAGTATTAACTAAATATCATTATACTATGTAACCTCAACGGTATTTGCATTGTAAATAGATAATGTAAGTAAACATACAACTATGCATATCTTATCTACTTATGGATACGACTAACAAGAAGTCCAGAGTAAAGTAATACCATATTGCCTAGCCTGTAGTTATCTAATCTTTCTAACATTACCAACCACAGTTAAGTCTAGTACTCTACTATTATGATTTATTAAGCAAGGAATTAACAAGATTTTAATCAGTAATATAGTTACCAAGATTTTTAGTCAATCATTTATACACCATTTATAAGTAGCTAGAAGTTAAAATCAAGTTAAAACGTTAAAAATAGTTCAAAAGTAATCGACGTAAACACATTTTTAAGCGAGTATAGAAGTATAGTTATAAATATTTTTAATCGGTCGAGGAATTAACATGTTTATAATTATTTATATTAAACCGAATTATGATCAAAAATTAAATGCCATTTACTATTTACTATATGCCATTTACTATTATAACCAGATGATAAATATGTATAGATATCCGTGAAAACACATACAAAATATAAATGTAATTCAGTAAACATACCTTCAGCGTGTCCTTTAATTTGGTGACTTGGTGCTGTGTCCCCCATTCGTAGCTTATGAAAACATCGTAATTAGGCTTCAGATCTAAGTTATGTAAATTAAGGAAATTTTGTAAATTATTACCAAGGATCTTAGATGCAATATCGATATAAATCATTGTATATCTAATATGAAAACTCCACATATGTAAACTAAGCAATATACGTTCTAATATACATATTATCTAATATTAATTTATAGGTATTTATAAGAATGATATAATATTAGATTACTATAACGTAAGATTAGCTGCGAATGAATTTAGAGAAAAAAATACTTACTTTTCTCCGAGACGAATACGTGCTGCGACAAGCTATATTTGTTCTCTACATGCATTTCATCAGCGTTCATAACCTCTATAAATCGTAAAAGTATATGAGGATTTGCATGGATATATATATATATATATATATATATATATATACATATATATGTATATATAAGATATACCAGTGTATCACTTCACTATATAGCTTACTTTCAGTGTTCCAGTAAACGCGATAAATATTTGTGCTCAGCGTATTTTTCCCGCAAATTACTTGAACGGATGTCAAACATTCGTTGAGCGAGAGGTAGTGATCCGATAGAGTTTTCTGAAAGTCGGGACACGGAATGGGCATTATGGCGTACGTACGACATCGTATGAGACTCCCACTTCACTAACGTCGCAGAAGCACTTTACGACTAACGATACCTGCAGATTTGTGTAGGCATGTATCGCTTCTCCAAAAAAGAAATTGTCGTAGAAGCCCTTCACCTGCATTTGGTCGATAGGATTAGTGAGACTTTTGTGAGTATGTTATCAAAGTATTATATTACAGCACAATTGAAATGAGAAAAGCAACATGTAAATCATTTTACATTCTTCGTGAATTGTTATAAAATATAGGGAACAGTAAACCTATAAAATATATAAATTAAAAGAGTGTTATCGATTATATATTAAACAATTATGACAATAATCTTGACCTCTTTCTCTTATCCGAGGAAACAATATAATAACGATAAACTTATATAATAAGATTTCAATTCATATAAATAAAATAATCTATATAAAGAGTAAAAAATAAAGGGATTAAAATGAATTCTAAAGTGATGATAAAATATTAAAAATAATATTTAAACAATAAAAATATATAAAAAATGAATTAGAGAAATAACAAAATAAATCCGAGATCATTTTATTGACACTTTAAATCTAATTTTTATGTATTTGTTCGAGAACCTTTTCCAGAGTTATTGTAGAATTTTAAGTTTATCTTTTAAACTATTATTATCTGCAGGCAAGTAACTGAGAACACTAAAACAAATGATATTACAAACCTTAATTTGTAGTTTTAGCTATATTTCGTTGAAGAACATTGCTTGTAAACTTCACCAAATACCATTGTATACAATATATACAATTATATAACACCGAAAATATAAGTTCTATTATTAACTTTAAATTATATATTTGGTTGTAGGACATACTTTCAAATATAATCATATTTGTGATATATGTTTATTTCACTGACATAGAACATTCCATATTTTGAATATTGTCATGCTATTTTATCCAGTTGAACTTTGAAACAACTGATAACAATTTCTAAATATTTTATCTATCGAACCAGTGAATGACTTTATATAAAGAACTCGGAGACGAGCTTTATGTCAGAAGTTTCACTATCAGAATAACGATAGACTTGCATTTTAATGCGAGAATTCGAAGTTGTTTATCGAGAATTTTCGATATACAATTTATGAATAATAATCGCATAGTTTCTATTATCTATGAATTATTAGAGCTAAGCGCATTACTTCGTACGCTCTTTAATATGATATAACAGATATTAATAATCAGTATGAAGACGTTTTCCTAAATTTTGTTTGTACCAATCATTATAGTATAATATACCAAGGTATTTAATAACGATTTGATATTAAAATTCAAAATGATCTTACTCGTATTTATGTTTTGAAATACTTGAATTAATACAAATATGATATATGTGGCAAATTCATAATTAAATGAATATTATATTATAAGTTATGCGTAGTTCTCAAAACTCGAATAACAATAACTTTAGTTTAAGGTGACATTTATAGAAATACAACGAAACAAATAATAAGCAAATAAACTGATTACCCGAATTCTTTATTTAAATAATATTAAGGACATTAAAATATATATATTTGATGAGCTTATACTATAGACACTACCCTGCACAGTGAACGGTGTGCCGTGTACAATGTATAGTACACACTGTACATTGTACACTGTACAATGTACAGTATACACTGTACACCGTACTCTGTGCGTGTGCTTATTAAGCGATATGGCGAGCGATTACCTTTTTTATAAAATGGCAAGTCGTCGAGTAAATAATCGAACGTTTGATACTATCGATGTGTACCTATAATCGTCAGGGTATTGGGTGAACATGGAGTGTTTAATGGGATAAATAACAGTGTAAATGAATCGGGAGACAAATGCTAAGGTTATGATTCTATATCTTCAGACGATACAATTACCATAGGATATCTAAGTTAGAGGTATTTACTAAGAATTAATCTAATTTATTAAAACAACAAATCGCCGGAGATTATTGAAGTTTAAAAAGGTGAACATATAAATAGTTCCTATTGATGCGAGTAAAATGTACTCTCTACTATTAACAACATAAGTAATTTATGTTATTTTGGTGACAAGTGATTGGTTAGGAGTGAATATATCTACTTATGTTATTTGTCGATATAGTTCGAATTCAATACTTACTTTTATTAGTTTCTTATCTGATAATAATGTCGATATGATTCTATGAGAATGATCAATTAGTAGATTAAGTCGACCAAATGTAATTTCAATATTTACATTGGAAAATTGAGAATTTACCCATTTCAATAAATGTATGTTAAGCAAATTGAATATGTCATCTGTATTGTTCAAAATATTATATTTATGTATTGATTAAATGAAATCAATTATGTTAATTATAAAAATAATATCATTTACCCAACCCATTTACCCATCATTATAAATATAATATATGGTATATATATATATATATGGTATATATATATATATATATATATATATATATATTCATAATGATAAATTAAATCTAACCTGGTATAAATAGATGAAATGAAATATAAAAATGAAAAAGTTCAGATGAATCATCAAAATTTAAATCTTTTTTGCGATGAATACTTCTACTCGGTATAATAAAATCTCTCTAAAATGTGTTTTTACATAGAAATATTCTCATCGGTCGATATTCTTACACTGATTTATCTACAAACATTAAGTTTCCTGGGGGAGAAGATCAGGTCCAAATCCTCTAGTAAACGGATAACATTAATCGCGTTGTAATGCGGGTGTATTTTCTCGCGTAGTTCGTCCTCGGTATTTCCGGTATGTCGTAGTTTCGCCATCAGTATTGACCGTTTACTCTCTATTTCTGCGACCAGTATACTCTGTAATTGCGTGAACAGCAAGTTGAAGTCGAAGTGCACTGTGCCCCCACATCGGAACAACGAACGATCCGAATTCATCTTGGATACCAAGTGATCAAATTCTATATCTAAATGTATTCCTTCAACAGCCGCCAGTTCCCGCAACTGAAACCAGTCAAATTAAAGTTAGCGTTACGACCTAAACACGGAGAATTGGCAGGGGTATTGATAAGAAGAGGATGCGTATTTTAGAAAAGGTATTAGCTAATAAGTATTAGCTAATAAGTATTAGCTAATATATTATATTGCAATGTAGGTAAATTATAATATATTATATCGCAATGTAGGTAAATTATAATAGATTATATCACATTGTAAGTTCCATTTAGTTTCATTTATTGAAAAAGGTGTAACTTAAACCTAACTTGAACATAATTGTAACGTAAATAGTTAAATAATAAAATATTTACTAGAATGTTAACTTGCTAAGCTATTTTGTATTAAATATAATTTCTGAATAAATATATTAATATATTAATATGTATATATATATATATATATATATATATAATATCATTTTAAGTTAATGATCTATAATTAAGACCTGCTCTACGGTAGCACTAGATATTCCGTTGAATCTTAACTGCCTAGTGGATATCTCAAATTTCTTCCACGAAAGAGGGCAATAGTAATTTTCGATCTCCTGTCTATTATCATATGATTTCTTCATAGTTTCAGTCAGAAGAGTTCGAATTTCTTTTATTTGCAAATTCTGATTCGAATAGAATACAGGTTGGCAATTATTCATCGTGTATCCTTAAATGCAATAATAACGAAAAAATGTATACTAGATCATAAATTAAAATAGTTATGAACATTGTTACTATTTATTAATAATAACTTGTATTTGGTCGGAAGAAATGTCTAATAGAATAATATCATTACAGACAATCGTTGAATAAATAGTGTTTTCATAAATTCGTCTTACGTGTAGAATTCTTCGTTCTAGTAACTGCAAAAATAATTTATATTTATATTTAATTATATATTTATATATATATATATATGTATAAATATATGTATATATATGTATATATATATATATATATATATATATATATATATATATATATATATATATATATATATTATATTCTCAATGTACTTCATACATTTTATGACCATTGTACATCAAACAATGTAAGGTTTTTACTTAAATATTATTGTACATATAAATGAAAATTAAAAATATAAAATAACAAATAATATATTAAATATACCTATAATTTTAATATATATACAATATTTCATATATCAGAGAGGAAATGGCTATACATATACCGTATGTGTTATATAATGCCTGCCTTATTCAGTATATATGATATATTTGGTTTATTATTAATAATATACCAAATAAACTGACATACCATATTCTGGCATATCCATTTATTGTAAACTATAATTCATAATCTACGACTAAATATAACTGATTTTCACTTAATTTACACTTAATTAAATAATATTAATAATAATTATATAATATTATATACTATATAGAAATATAAACAATATATAAATTCTCTTATCACTTAATTCATAACTAATTACTGTTATAGTTTTTATATTTACCATTTAATAATATATTATGTTTTACATTATTAAACTGTCGTACGTTCAGTTGTTGTTATTTTACTTTTATTATTTTAACATATATACTTAATTATATTTAATTTGTCCCTATAATGTTGTTCATAATTAATAATCCCCCAAACAAAATATTATAAGAATTTTTTATATTTTTTTATATTCATAATATGATATTGAACTTAATAAATAATTCTAGATATATGTATATACATATGAATATAAATATGTAATGCATTCGTATTTCTTAATATGATATAACTTTATAATATATATATATATATATATATATATATATATATATATGTATATATATATATATATGTATATATACACACAAACACACACATCCACACACACACGCACGTACATACCCACACACACATATATATATACATATACACACACATACATACATATATATATATATATATATATATATATATGTATATATATTACTAAACAAATGTAGCTTATTAGGTTGTATTTAATATAATTGTGTAACTATATGTAAACATATAATATAATATCGTATTAACCATTTTGGTCTGCACGTCTAAACGTGAGGAATCTAAAGTTGCAATGATGAACAACTTTTCGTCTCCGCCATTTGCATATATATAGTTAAACCAATACATTAAGATATCAGTAGTGTTATCTCCGTCTGAATTCTATAAATCAATATTATAGTATTATGAATATAGTATTATTACTCAATATTTACAAAGTAGTATTTACTATATCTGCTTACCTTTAAAAGTATATCTTCCATTATATTGAAAACATAAATAAAAATTGATGGTTGATTCAAAAATATCTAATTGAATACGATTATTAAAGAAAATCATTAATTTACTCTCACATATTATATTATATATTCATACTTGTAATCTTGAGTCATGATTTTAATGTCAATGAATTATTGGATA
Source organism: Osedax frankpressi (assembly GCA_964035775.1). Lineage (NCBI taxonomy): Eukaryota > Metazoa > Annelida > Polychaeta > Sabellida > Siboglinidae > Osedax > Osedax frankpressi. The sequence goes on along the minus strand of OZ038312.1, from coordinate 19,428,692 downwards.
TTCTAATTACTTATATACTTAAATATACATAACTTAGGAAAATACAATACATAATAGGAAGATATAATACATTTTTTTGAAAAATAGTTATATGGATGTTCATCACATCGTTATTTAAAACAACCAACATGTTGCATTTGCCTATATATTTTTTCGTTACTAAAGTCATAAAGTCTGATTAAATTTGATTCTTTTGTTATAATAGTTTCAGAATATAAATCTTTCGCACAAATTCTTATCTGAAAGTATATTTTCATTTCATTTACAATTATTAATTCTTTTGAATATTTTTCAAGGGAACATCGATTAGAACAATTAAAAAAAGAATATACTGCTATTAAAATAATACCCATGTTTTAAATTATATAAAGTAATTAAAATATACACCACATATTTAAAATATTGTTTTTATTTTAGCAGTTAATTATGAATGAATATAAAATACATAATTTAAAGAGTATTATAGACAATAATATATTATTTATATAAAATATATAGTTTGATTAAAAAGCCATTCCAAATAGAAATTATACTTACTTACATGTTGAGGAATATTTTTCCAGTATATATCATTATTTTCCTGCCTAGTTATTAATTGGTTTGCGAGGTTTTCTATTTCTTCCTTTTCTTTGTGATCTTTCATAAATATATATTCATAACAATAATAAATATACATAAATATATATGCATACATATATATAAATGTAAATATATATATATATATATATATATATATATATATAAATATTTCATATCGCAGTTTTAATTGGTTTGTTATCATCTTTTAATTTTATGCTATCGATATTGTATCTAATATAACTTCACTTATTCAAAATTCTTATAATCGTCTTACATAAATGGAGATAAGTTGATATAAATGACTAAAATATACTTTAGGTTTAGATACATATCATAGGTAATTATATTTAATAGTATAATGCATAATCAATAAATAGATATTATTGCTACGAATATATAGAAATTACAGTAGTTGTAATTACCGGATGTGAAGCGATTCATTTTCTTTGATATTAGTTTTTGAGTTTTAACGAGATGTGATTCCATAGCAACATTGTCGATTATAAGCCAATTTCCTGCTTCGGTTGCTTTGATGTCGTAATAACTTATGCAATAACCGTCGTCACAGTTTATTACATTTTCTAGTCCGATGTCGTCTGTCAATCTATTTAGAAAAACATGTCTACTCGAATCTCCTATGAGATTTAAAGACAAGTACCTACATCGTTTAGTATAGAGTCCGGAGAGGTGCCCGGTTTCACTTCGTAATGCTTCCAAAGTGGAAGGAATATTAGTAGCACCGTCTAGTTCAAATAAATGATGTGTAGTATTAGTAGCAAACACACACATACGTACACACGCACACACATACACACACGCACACACACGCACACACACGCACACACACATATACACACACATACACACATACACACATGCACACATACACACACATACACACACATACATACATACACACATGCACACGTACATGCACACACATACATACATACATATACACATACATACACATACATACATATACACTCACACATACACACATATACACTCACTCACGTATATGCATGCACACAAACACATATGCGTTTAGTCTTTGTGTTACATGTTACTTATAATACTGCACTACAATATTAAATATTAATATACCTGACATTGACTTAATAATCACTTCTCACAATATTAATTACCATATATATACAAATAAAACTGAATTACAAACATCAACCAAATATAAAGACTTACCAAGAACCTTACCAAGAACCTTACCAAGAACCTTACCAAGAACCTTACCAAGAACCTTACCAATAACCTTACCAAGAACTTTATCAAGAACCTTACAAAGAACCTTACAAAGAACCTTACAAAGAACCTTACAAAGAACCTTACAAATAACCTTACAAATAACCTTACAAATAACCTTACAAATAACCTTACAAATAACCTTACAAATAACCTTACAAATAACCTTACAAATAACAGAAATAAACAACTTAATTATTGATTTAGAAACTTACTTAAAAAACTACTTCTTACAATTTAAAAACGTAGAATTAATAAATTATTTACCATGGTAAATACACAATGCCTAAGCCGATTACTAATATAAAAATAGCAAAACTGATATATCTATATACACATATAATTACATTAGGTGTAATATTTATTCCAATTTAACATTTGACAACAAATCAATTATTTTCTGAACTAAGCCGATAAAAAAACTGAACATTCAACTATATAATATCAACACTCCGAAGATTTAACATATATTATAGTTTATTAGTGACAGCTAGACATGTATAACTAAAAAATAAACGAATTCGTAACTCAGATAATAATAACAAAAAATATAAGTTTTCGAAGCTATTAAGAATTTATATTCTATTTATATTAATCCTTAATATAATCGAAAAAAATGTAAATCATCGAACTAAGAAACATAATTAAATCTTTGTATTCTATTTCATGTAGTTGTATAATGTATATCGACTATGATAATGATGTTCTTATAAATAACATAATTAGTTAATTGCTGTTTAATAAGAAGCCCTTCAGAAATGAAATCTTTATATTATACATTTGCAGCCAACTTTATAATAACTTATGATTACAGACCTCGCTCGATCAGCTGGATGCAATTCACACGTCCATAAAGTTCAATAATCAGCCACCAGGGTGAGCGAATATCCAAATCATTGATAAGCCATAAGCTTTTAGCAAATGGAGAAATTGCGACTTTGAGATCACCGCAGGAAGTCAGAATGAAAGTCACATCCGAAATTCTAGCGAAATAATTAATATTTAATTATAAGGTATGATATTTATCATGAATATTTAATTCTTCTGGGTAGACTTGGCTAGAAATGACGCAAATATTGACTAGTAAATAAATAAACAACTTCATTCACGTTTTATATAAACTGAAATGTATATACACTGTAATGTAATATATCGTATTTATATTAGAGAATTAGTTATATTATAAAACATTATACTATTAATTATATATATATATATATATATATATAGACTAAAAAGAAATTATTTAATATAATTTTGATATTTTCTAAAATATACGTTTTCTTATTCATTTTTGTTTATATTTAAATATAAGAGTTATTTATTTAAAATTTTAATTTCTGTATTTGATAATGATTTTATTTATTAAATATATACAAAATTACAAATATGATTTCATAACGTTATATAACTATATAGTTATATTATATATAACTAGTATTGTCATACTATTTAGTTTTAAGTATGTCTTCGTTAAAGGATTTCTTCAATAAATATTAACTTTAAAATTATGTACGAATTTTTATATTATAATATTTAATATTAAAATTTTAATTGTATTATAATACTCCATATAATCATGAATTAGTTATATGGTATTGTGTATAAAACGATTGTATATGGTATATACTATATAATATATATATTATTATAGATTTATACACAAACACAAACTTTAATTATATATATATATATATATATATATATATATATATATATATATATATATATATATATATATATACTATTTATAGCTGATATTACATTTACATTACATTTAGAGCTTATATTACATTTATTTTCTTCGTCATGTGTTATGTATGGTTGTATATTACTATTTAATTTTTTAATTTATTTTACAAAAATCATAAATATTTATCATTCATCAATTTAATTGAAAAATAAATATTAATGTTGATTAAAATATATATATACAATATATATATATATTGTAGTATTATATATATATATATATATAATATATATAATATATATATATATATATATATATATAATACTACAATAATATACGTGTAACTAACATGCCGACAAGTGAGTGATCGCAGACCATTGAAGCTCTGATTTCTTTGAGTCGTGCCAAGTCTGGGCACAGTTGGGGCATCTCAGAAAGATCGTGGGCGGAGCTTAGTTGACAAGGCTGAACACTAGACAAACCCACTCGCAGAAATCCTACCCCTTCCGGCATACATGTCACGCGAACTTGTATTGTCTGCTCATGAAGTATATGGATATATATATATATATATTATATATATATATATATATATATATATATATATATATTAAGACTATGTACAATGCACATTGTATATCTATGCATATTAAAATATATACCACTGATAATATTATATATAAATTATTATATTATATACACGAATAGAGGATTCTAAAAGATAACTAAATTCTTAAATATATTATACAATATATGAATAATGCGTTATTCCTGCGTTATACATAATTTTAGGAAAATTTAACTATGGGAAGAGTCATGTAGTAAATTAGCATTGGTATCTAACATAAATAAGCTAAATTCTAATAACTAATCTGTGAGACCTACTTCGTAAGACCTACTATATAAGTTCTAAAATGTAATAGCTACTCTGTAAGACCTATTACGCGAGACAAACATTTTAAGACCTACCATATAAGACATACTATGTATACATACTCTATAAGATCTACATTTTAATCTTATTAACTAAGAAATACTCTCAAGATCTATTCTGTAATACCTAATTTGTAATATAGTAAATTATATACTGTAAAACATCAAAACCTACTCTCCAAAACCTACTATCAAAACCTACTATCAAAACCTACTCTCCAAGACGTACTATCAAAACTTATTATCCAAAACCTACTCTCCATGACCTACTATCAAAACATACTTTCAAAACCTACTATCAAAACCTACTATCAAAACCTACTATCAAAACCTACTATCAAAACCTACTATCAAAACCTACTGTCAAAACCTACTATCAAAACCTACTCTCCAATACCTACTATCAAAACCTACTCTCTAAAACCTACTCTCCAAGACCTACTATCAAAACCTACTATCAAAACCTACTCTCCAAGACCTAATATCAAAACCCACTATCAAAACCTACTCTCCAAGACCTACTATCAAAACCTACTCTCCAAAACCTACTCTCCAAGACCTACTATCAAAACCTACTCTCCAAAACCTACTATCAAAACCTACTCTCCAAGACCACTACCAAAACCTACTCTCAAAAACCTACTCTCTAAGACCTACTATCAAAACCTACTATCAAAACCTACTCTCCAAGACCTACTATCAAAACCTACTCTCCAAAACTTACTCTCCAAGACCTACTATCAAAACATACTTTCAAAACCTACTATCAAAACCTACTATCAAAACCTACTATCAAAACCTACTATCAAAACCTACTATCAAAACCTACTGTCAAAACCTACTATCAAAACCTACTCTCCAATACCTACTATCAAAACCTACTCTCTAAAACCTACTCTCCAAGACCTACTATCAAAACCTACTATCAAAACCTACTCTCCAAGACCTAATATCAAAACCCACTATCAAAACCTACTCTCCAAGACCTACTATCAAAACCTACTCTCCAAAACCTACTCTCCAAGACCTACTATCAAAACCTACTCTCCAAAACCTACTATCAAAACCTACTCTCCAAGACCACTACCAAAACCTACTCTCCAAAACCTACTATCAAAACCTACTCTCCAAAACCTACTATCAAAACCTACTATCAAAACCTACTATCAAAACCTACTATCAAGACCTACTCTCCAAAACCTACTATCAAAACCTACTATCAAAACCTACTCTCCAAAACCTACTCTCCAAAACCTAGTATCAAGACCTACTCTCCAAAACCTACTATCAAAACCTACTATCAAAACCTACTCTCCAAAACCTACTCTCCAAAACCTACTCTCTAAAACCTACTCTCCAAAACCTACTCTCCAAAACCTACTCTCCAAAACCTACTCTCCAAAACCTACTCTCCAAAAACCTACTCTCGAATACCTAATTGTTTTTTGATCATGTAAATAACAATTAAATAATAATTAATTAAGCAATTTCTAATTCACACATATGCATTATAACCTCCTCCGTTTCTATTGGTCGATCGCTGAATGCATATGAAAATCCATCATTACATCCGGGTACTTTGATAATGCCTCTTCCTTCTTCCGTGGCATAAACATTAGCAGCAGTACATGTCATTTTTAACGGGTCGGGGGTCATGGCTGTGTGTAAATAGCGCACTATATCGTATAGGTAATATGTTTTTTAACATAACGTAAATTTTATTATACCTACATTTTTGTGTACACAAGTAGTGAGACTTAATCAATTAAATTGACCGTAACAAATAATACCAAAACATTCGGTCCATTAAAAAGTTTCGCATTTATAAATACTACGCTGCATACCGTAACTCTATATGCTTAAAATATTTAGAACGTAAACATTCTTAGAGAATAATATAATAATATATAAACTAATCACCACTTTATTATTCTGTTATTAAGTTATTTCCAATCGTAATAAATAAATGTTTCACCCGTTATTTTATATTTGAGTATTAGACAGTTTACACTGGACCATTAATAATATTCTTCCCAATCTTCACTGATCACGTTACTCGATACCTTCTAGTTTTAAATATTCATGAATCAACCGTAACGGTGACTGGGTATTATCCTTGCGATATACTCGATTAAACGTAGGTTTGCCTATATATGGGCATGCAATTCGATTTGATAGGTCTACCAGAAATGACCGATTCTAGAATCGATTACAACAACGCGCTGTTACGTAGATTGACCTACATTAACGGTATCTATTTAAAATATCCTCCCAATTCAGAGTTTTCTCTCAAGTGCCCGTACTGTCCACACACTCACCATAATAACAAGTATCATATTATGTATTCATGAAGGTGTTTTATGTTATAAAACGATAAAGTTGAAACAGAATTATATCGATTAACCTTATATATTATTTAGTAATCACATACTCAATATAACACATACAAACTACGCACAAATATATATATATATATATATATATATATAAATAACATCTTTAAGATAAAAAATATTCTTTATAATTTGTATTATTTTACTAGTGTTAACAATGTATAAAATATATCAATAAAACATTATAAAAGCTATTGAATATTATTAATAAGGCTTATATTAGAAACATGGATATGTTCATTATACAGTATGGTGGTCAGAGTACGTCAATATACTATATTAAATAATACACTATATTATATAATACACTACATTATATAATACACTATATTATATAATACACTACATTATATAATACACTATATTATATAATATACTACGTCATATAATACACTACATTATATATGAATTCATGAAGTCAATACATATTTTTTATATAGAATACTTTCATGAACCAATTATAAGGTTATCATGTTTAAATTAATTGAAAGTTACGCTTTTTCGATAAAACAATTTACTAGGTGATTGTTCAACTGACTCATTTACAAAGCTATATTATACATGTACTCGGCATGCTAGCCCTTTGCCAATTGTTTAAAGTTTAAGTGGTATGGTTGGTGACTACCACCATGGTACTGGTTGTCATAACGAATGTGTTAGTCTGTGTATTTGGCGTTTAATGGGAGACCATCAATTTTCGATTCCATTTTCATTTGATTGTTAGCTGTATGATTTTAACTACCTTTGAAGAAATATAACAGATATGATGATATTATTTCCATTATACATCCGGGTTATTATCTGAATGTTAGGATGTATTCAGATATTTGCCCCTTTTCTATACCATCGATACAGGTAGAGTCTTTTTTGTTTTACCGTATTTTCATTGTCTCTTAGCTAGAGTTTGATTGGTCTTGCGATGAGAGAAGTTACATTAATAATCAAATACATTATTTGTCATTTACTTAGACGACGACTATTTCTTATTTTGTAAAGAATGGAGTTGCAATATTTTCTGGTTTACTTTCCCTCAACACTCTATTATATATTAAGTATATTAATCTATATATTAAGTATATTAATCTATATATTAAGTATATTAATCTATATATTAAGTATATTAATCTATATATTAAATATAACGAGGGGTAGACGGCTTCTAACAATTCTAGTTAACGCCACGGAGCTAAGCCGGAGTTAGTTAGTTGGTGAAGAAATGACGGTATATCCGAAGCATTATTGAATCATATGATAACGGTATAGTAATGTATATACATAGCATAAATGTTTTTTAAAGTTGTGGGTTGAATTGCAATTTTAATGTAATGGCAAAAATGATATTATATTCTTCAGATGCATATAATGTAATTTTACAGAGCTGTATCAATATACTGAATATTATAATTACAAGGTTTCATATACTTTCTTTTAACCTGATTCAATATTGGATTGTATATATCACTATATCTAATACATGCTGGTGGATTTATTTAAAACTCATTATATTGGTTAGTTATTTCCTAATATATTTTAAACATATTATCTAGTAGAGAGAGTGCACAGTATACTTTATAGAGAGTTAAATATGGCATTGAACCAAATATATTTGCTACCTAATTATACTATATGTATATTGTTATGTTACTTCTTAAATTCTGAGATCGCCAATTTTAAGAGGAAATTATTTACCTGGATTTATTTTATGAATGACAAAAACCCTTTTTATTATATTTTTAACCTTATTAATACGAACGAACTAGAAAAAATGCAAATATATATATATATATATAGTTAGTTATTTGAAATATAAGTACAATTATTAATATGAATAGGCAGCTATATATATCGATTCCTTTTCTCACGACAATACAATACAAATAGCGATTGTGTACACTGTATGTCTTAATACGGACATTCATTAAACTAATAATGCACTTACCAATTTGTTTTCTAATCTTCGGAAATGTTTTTTAACTTCCGAACATATTTCCTTGAAATAGAACACGGTGTTACCGAGTTCATTAATGCGTAAGTCGCGTGGCGTGTGTTGGCGAATAAACCAACTCAATAAACAAATTACAGCGTTCGGTTCAGCGGATATTTCGGCCAAGCCGAAGTTGTCAGTTGACTGTACCCGATGACCGGTCCCGCAAATTGACCATTATAGGCGTATCTATCGTTTATACAATTCTTCTGCCTCAACACAAATCAGTTTAATTATTAAATATGAACAATAAGGTTGAGATATTTTACCTATTTTATAATTTTAATTATTTTTAAAATGAGTGTAAATATAAACCTATATATATATATTTATATATATATAATACTGTATATATATATATATATATATATATATATATATATATATAAGTATTGGAGTATAACACATTGTTGGATCAACCAAAGAAAGCTGTGTACATATTATTTAGAGCTAATTAACTTACGTTATAACCAAATAACTATATTATAATGGCATAGCTATTCAAAATCACAATGAAACCTCTGCATTACTGAGATTTCAATAATATGTATTTATATATTCCGGTAACAGGAAGTCAAATTCAAATACGAACACGATCCTATGGTTTCATCTTTTATAGATGACAATGGAGATCGACTACATAGACCTATATATAAACCAGCTGTAAAACCTCGGATATCAATAGAAAAACGCAAAGATGTTAATTTTAAGGAAACGTTAGTCTTAGTTTAATTCAAAATAGTTTAATTCGCCAATTAAAGTTAATTATGTAATGCACTACGATAAGAAAATCTAGATTGTTGTAAAGATTTGTTATGATTTATATTACGAGTAAATATCTCCAATATCACGAGTAAATAAATATAGCGGCGTAGTAAATTAACATTCCCGGCATAAAATACCGTTAATATTACATTCACTAAACTTTAATATCACACTCCTTAAACTTTTACCTAAACAATATTCAACATTCTAACACATATTATTAACAACTAACACATTTAACATACACTCTAAACACTACCCTTGCTCTAACTTTAACCCAAACTTTAATATAATTCGAATACTTAATTATAAACACCACTCTATGTAACTACCATACATAACTCTACAGATCAAGTAGAACTCATAGAAATGAAACCGTTAGTGAATATATCCAGGTCTAGATTACATTTTCTGTACTCCGACCTTTTTTTCGTCAAAATAGACTTCGTACACTATTTTGTTCATCGAATTCATGAATTACGTCATCGATATATTCTTTGTTAGGATATAGACTTACAATATAGCTTTATTAGCCATTATAATATATTCACCACAGTAAACGCGAATTCGGTCCTTACCCCATGGGTTATGTATAACTAATCACGTCCATCATAAACACAACAACAGGGGATCAACAAAACCTGACTTCCTTACACGCTAGCTATTAGAACCTACATAATAATTCCCGTTACTACAACAATAATCAGAGTATATTACTTACCACAGCTGATGTCCTCTAAGTACAAAAGTTCCTTAAATCCTAATAATTCTCAATCAGCATATTTCGGGCGGTTTGCTTTTCGCCACTTTCGTGATCCTGTTCGGAAGTTCATTCCTGTTTGGCTATAACATCGGAGTTTTAAACCAACCGGTCAAAGTTAGATCAACGACGTCGGTGTATGCAGATCGTAAATATGAGTCATGGTGTCTGAGTTATTGTATTACGTCACTATAGATAATCAATTTGTAAATCGAATTGACCCCATCTATGATAAAATAGTTAGATATTCATAATTGACAATTGCCTGTAAAACATGAAATCCGCTAGTATTTCGAGATTCGGTTTTGAATGATTTACGAATGTGAGTATATGATGCCATTACGGATACATTGTTTAATACAGTTTCATTTGATATTGTTCGACGAATCGCCGTGTAAATACATTCTAAACACATAGTTCAAATCGTCCATAAGGTGTATTCTACTAAAGCACTACATATACTTCTGCATAAGGGGGCTAGGAACTACGTGCCCTGTGGTCGATGTTATTGCAATAATTAGTATTCGGTGTTATTGATGAACAGTTCCTCATTCGCCAGTTACTGAGGTGCACGTTATATAGTTGCAAACCGCATCAACAGTTAATACGGGAATTCTACGCCGATGTTTACTCTTCGCGTGGCAGAAGTAACGGATCTCCGGTAAAACACAACTCCGATGTGAATATCGATAATAATAACACCGATTTCTCGGTAACTCCTGGTTCCGATGTTATAACATTAATGTGGTCGATGACGAATGCTATGTTCTTTCCCGGAGGTATGATCGGAGCGTTCAGCACCGGATTTCTAGCCGATAGATATGGAAGGTTTGAACTTTATGCTGGTAGCTTTTAATACTCGAATATCGCGGTATATTATAGTATACGGTATTTACTACCACTATAGTGTTGATATATACTTGGTTGTTTCGCGTGATAGTGAAAACCTAGGTAGTGTCATGTGTTTCTGGTTGTAATAAGCAAGTAAATTTGAAATGTAATTCAATTGATTATTATAATGCTATTTTAATATATATGATGTGATTTTCTTTCAAATGATACTCGATTCAGAGGTAACGTATCGAGTATATCACTGAAATTGTATTGCGCATACATGCTGATAAGAAAACAGATTAAATCGTATATTCTTGTTAGTTTATATTCCGATATCGTGCAGAAATCGAGCAATGATGATAATCCAGAGTTTTGCGTTCGTCGGAGCTATTTTCTCTTATTCAAGTGTGAGCGTCTCGTTTCCGGAATTCCTTATATTCGGTCGCTTTATAACAGGCATCCATTCAGGTTTTTACACATTACTACTACTAACCAATGTTGCACAGTAGTACGCACTTAATGATATCCTCACGATATTACAAAAAGTATTATATATCTAGAGTATATACTATTAATAGTGAACTCTATTATAATGTAATATCCTTTTAGATAATTAGCATGCATTTGCTGTGTATATTTTGATACGTAGCTATTGGGATTACGATACAGGTGAGAATTGTTATAACTATCGCTGTGTAAACATAATAAGGATATTCGTGTTTTGGAGTGGGTCATGGGGCTTCGCCTAGACTGGATAAGTACTACGCTAAGCTATTCTCAAAGGTTGTTTGTGACGTTCACTACTACCAAACAATCATATTTACGATATCATTCATTACTAATAGGAGTAAACAAATCTGTTTGTCATTTTATATAATATATTAGGGAAAATAAAAATTATAATATGAAAATCATTTTTTTCTAATTAAATTTATAAAAATGTTTAAATATAAAGTAAATAAATATTTGTATTAAGTTAATAAACTATATCAAATCAAATCAAATTGATTTGTTATATAACTCAATGGAACATAATATTGAAAAACCTTATAAACTTTATTATAAAAAATAAAATTATGGATAATATATATATAAATATAAAATTATATATTTCTTACTGCGTCTTTCTATATAAATCAATATCTCTGTAATTAAGCTTCCCTGTTACTTTAATTACATCATTTTCAGGATTTGCCACTCAATTAGCTCCGATGTACATTACTGAAATCGTGCCTCATCGTCTGCGAGGAGCTTTCGGAACTGCTCACCAACTATTTATTACTCTTGGTATCCTTGTCGGATCAATCATGGGTCTCACTTCAATACTTGGTACGTATCTCTATTTAATAATGATATCTTTCTCAAAGATACGCATCCTTTGAATAAAACGTATGATTAGTTTGACCTTATAAACAGTTTTATGTAAAGAGGACTATTATTCAATTCAATAGATACATTTTGACATTATAAGGATAATACGTTCCTGCACATATCAATTAATGCCGTTATTGATTGATTGTAACATATAATGATAAATGTAATTAGGGCTATTATTATATATTAACAAATCATGTAATATAATCGATCTTAACAACGCATGATTAAATATTAGCTATAGATAAACAATTCAAACTGTTGAACCTCGGTGGAAATCACATGTAATCAATGTAAATATGTTTATATGTATTTGTTGATTAAATCACACAATATAGAAATACAATGTTTCACTATTTAATATTAACTGATAAAATAATATTTTCAGTTGCAGATTCTATTTATAATTAGACTTTTAACCGCTATTTAATTCAAATGCAACCATGTGTTGTTATACTTATTATTATGTTGCTATACTTATTGTATGTCCTTCTAAGCAATTTGTGCTTGTATACATACATTTATAATTTTCCAAACACTATTTTAAATGTAAATATATGGTTGTATACAATTGATATGGTTTAATTTCATTCATTTCATTAACTACATTATTAAATATATTATAAATAAATTTAATATCCATTATAGCTACATATTCTACTATATTATATATACTAGAGCTATATATGTATATCATTAATTGAGAGTAATCATCATTGACTAATTAATTTAGTTATTAAACTATTTTTTATTTCAATCAAACACTTTTTTATATTAAAAATATAATAATATATTCGAATACTCAATATATAATATTTATTTTAGTATCCTGTATGCTGTAGAATATACGTATTTGTACATATTTAACAAATTTATTGGAAAGATAATAATTATATCATAATAAAATATTTAAATCCAAAGCATGTACATTTTACAACAAGTGGAAATATTAAATTACAATAACAATAGAAAGACGTATAATTGTATATAATTATATATATAATTATATATATATACTCTACCTTCATTATTTTCTATTATTTTCGTATGTCAATTTTTGTATTATGAAACTAAATTAATATAATATTAACTATAATATGATATTAATTAATAAGAATTACATATTAGTTATACAATTGCAATAGGTAATATTCTGTATATCATGAATGGTATATGATTTATTAATTATTGAAATATCATAATAAAGTAAGTTCTCCTATTTGCAAATTGTAATACTATTATTGTGCCAAGTATATATATTTAATATGTTTTTATAAATATATTATATCTCTAATAGATAATAAATTGTTAATTGATATTATAGTTGTTATTTGAAAATATTCATATATGAATTAAATATGTTATGTATGGTTAAAGTAGTTCTATATATAGAATATACATACTTTTGTAAATAAAGGTACTTTTTACTATACAAAGCTAATCATATAATTCCAACGGCATATTTTCAGTAATTTCAATCAATTATTTCAATCACTTTTATATAGCGGTATATAATAGTATAGTATATCATAAATAGTATGCATTGTTTGAAATGAGAAACAAAATTAAATCTAAAACATTAAAATAAACATCTACAAATGAAAATTTTGACAATGAAATTAAAATTCTTATAATAAATAAATCAAAGTGAATAAATATTTACAATATATTCATTTTATAATATTAAAGTGTAATATAACGATTTTTATAATAAAAAAATGGTTTTTATTTTCTTTAATCAAATAAAAAACATTCAAATATATTTTTATTTGACATATTTTTAAAGAATTATTTATTTAAAATTAATTAATAGATTTATAAACCTTAATTTCACTAAAACTATAAATTTACTTTAAGAATTTATAAATATTACATAGTATTTGCTAACTGTATTTTAGTATACAAAAATCAATAAGCGAGAAACAACAAATATCTGAATTTTATGTTTTTAAACCATTTATTACTTAAATTATAACTTAGATCATTTGCATAATAATAATAATAATAATATAATTCATATAGTACACAGGATAATTGTATTCTATACATTTTATTTAATGCCATATAAACATCAATATTGGCAGGCCGTCCCTAGGAACAAATATCCTAGAAAGGTCAGATATGCGTAATAGGATGTCACTACAAATACTAGAGACATACTGTATAAACCAATCATACGTCTACATATTTCATACGTGACATTTGATATGTGGAGTGTGACATATGCTCATGACGTAATACACAGGTACCACGGATAAGTGGCCATACTTGATGTTATTGAACTGTATCCCTGCTTTATTTTCTCTGATCCTACTGCCATTCGTACCGGAGAGTCCCCGTTACCTTATGATTAACCGAAAGCAGCAGTTCAACGCGGAGAAAGGTTGACATCTATTTTCGTATCTTTTTAGATGCATTTCAAGTTTTATGCCACTTCGTAATGTTTATGAAATCTGTGAAACATTAAAAGCTTAATCTATGTTTCTAATATTATATAATACAGTATGCGCACATAATTAAGATTATTTTTCATTTTTATAAACTATCGATGTTTATTATTTAGCAAAATCCTAGTTCTGATGTCATTGAAAACTGATTTTAAACGGAATAAAGCAATATGTTCACAATATGTTCACAATATGTTCACAATATGTTCACAATATGTTCACAATATGTTCACAATATGTTCACAATATGTTCACAATATGTTCACAATATGTTCACAATATGTTCACAATATGTTCACAATATGTTCACAATATGTTCACAATATGTTCACAATATGTTCACAATATGTTCACAATATGTTCACAATATGTTCACAATATGTTCACAATATGTTCACAATATGTTCACAATATGTTCACAATATGTTCACAATATGTTCACAATATGTTCACAATATGTTCACAATATGTTCACAATATGTTCACAATATGTTCACAATATGTTCACAATATGTTCACAATATGTTCACAATATGTTCACAATATGTTCACAATATGTTCACAATATGTTCACAATATGTTCACAATATGTTCACAATATGTTCACAATATGTTCACAATATGTTCACAATATGTTCACAATATGTTCACAATATGTTCACAATATGTTCACAATATGTTCACAATATGTTCACAATATGTTCACAATATGTTCACAATATGTTCACAATATGTTCACAATATGTTCACAATATGTTCACAATATGTTCACAATATGTTCACAATATGTTCACAATATGTTCACAATATGTTCACAATATGTTCACAATATGTTCACAATATGTTCACAATATGTTCACAATATGTTCACAATATGTTCACAATATGTTCACAATATGTTCACAATATGTTCACAATATGTTCACAATATGTTCACAATATGTTCACAATATGTTCACAATATGTTCACAATATGTTCACTGTATGTTCACAATATGTTCACAATGTAGCTCTGGTATTCTTGAGAGGTCGACAAGATGTATTCGACGATATCGAGGAGATGCGTAATGAAGTATCCGATGCGATAGACGAACAATTAAAGGTCATCGATACAGGTTATGCAATGATGACGCATCGGAAAGTTTATTTTATGGAGTAGTGCAGCGAATGTATGGTCTGGCGATATTTTATTATACTGACCACGATATCGGTGTGATGATATAATGATTCGCTTATATAGTAGTGTTGATATATATAAATATCGGTCAATTAAATCGAATGCAAGTCTAAACTCTATAGAGTTATAAGTACTCCATATATAGACTTCTTTGGCATTTTCCTCAAATGAATATCTCTTGGAAATTTATCATATTTGATGAGCCAGTTATTATCTGCTCTGGGCTATAGCTATGCGTTTGAGAATTATCATATTTGATGATCGGTTATTCTTCTAGTTTAATAGTTGCATTATTTACACGATCAGGTTCCGAAAAGAAATTTACGATGAGTAAATTATTAACCACTAAAGCACTAAGAACTCCATTGACCATCGCTATCGGATTACAGCTGATGCAGCAGTTCTCCGGAGTTAACGGGGTTAGTGGGTTTGATAGGGTCAGTAAAGGTCAAATGGGTTATCGATGATCAACAAAGTCAAATAGATTAATTATTAATACAAAATAAAAACAAAACACTTATACATGTGAAACTGGTTTTAAGGTTTTTCAACAATTCGTTTCACAAAAAACTGATGTCATTTCATTAAATTGAAATGACCAGCAAAAGCTGAAATAATCTGGATTATTTGCTGGCTACTAATATATCACACTTATCTTAAATATTTGTATACATGATATATCTGGCTAGTAGTGGATATGTCCTTGAGTATAAACAAATATCCTATACAATATAAAAAATGTTTCGCAAAGTGTAATAAGATCAATATTATCGTAAACATTAAAGTTACTTTTAATAAATAAGTTTTTATAGAACTTCAATTCGATTAAATATAAATGTTTACCGTCTATGAACAAATCACCCATAGATATCGTAGTATATTCTAAAATAAAGCAATTTAAACACTCAATCCCCAGCGCTAATTTATGTTGCACCATCTTCATAGGTATTTTTCTATTCGAGCAGTATCTATACCAAGGCTGGAGTTCAAGCTACCTACATTGAGTTTGCTGTTGTTCTAACCAATCTCGTTAACGTTCTTATCACCATCATAGCAGTTAGTAGTAGTAGTAGTAGTAGTAGTAGTAGTAGTAGTAGTAGTAGTAGTAGTAGTAGTAGTAGTAGTAGTAGTAGTAGTAGTAGTAGTAGTAGTATTAGTAGTAGTAGTAGTAGTAGTAGTAGTAGTAGTAGTAGTAGTAGTAGTAGTAGTAGTAGTAGTAGTAGTAGTAGTAGTAGTAGTAGTAGTAGTAGTAGTAGTAGTAGTAGTAGTAGTAGTAGTAGTAGTAGTAGTAGTAGTAGTAGTAGTAGTAGTAGTAGTAGTAGTAGTAGTAGTAGTAGTAGTAGTAGTAGTAGTAGTAGTAGTAGTAGTAGTAGTAGTAGTAGTAGTAGTAGTAGTAGTAGTAGTAGTAGTAGTAGTAGTAGTAGTAGTAGTAGTAGTAGTAGTAGTAGTAGTAGTAGTAGCAGTAGTAGTATTAGTAGTAGTAGTAGTAGTAGTAGTAGTAGTAGTAGTAGTAGTAGTAGTAGTAGTAGTAGTAGTAGTAGTAGTAGTAGTAGTAGTAGTAGTAGTAGTAGTAGTAGTAGTAGTAGTAGTAGTAGTAGTAGTAGTAGTAGTAGTAGTAGTAGTAGTAGTAGTAGTAGTAGTAGTAGTAGTAGTAGTAGTAGTAGTAGTAGTAGTAGTAGTAGTAGTAGTAGTAGTAGTAGTAGTAGTAGTAGTAGTAGTAGTAGTAGTAGTAGTAGTAGTAGTAGTAGTAGTAGTAGTAGTAGTAGTAGTAGTAGTAGTAGTAGTAGTAGTAGTAGTAGTAGTAGTAGTAGTAGTAGTAGTAGTAGTAGTAGTAGTAGTAGTAGTAGTAGTAGTAGTAGTAGTAGTAGTAGTAGTAGTAGTAGTAGTAGTAGTAGTAGTAGTAGTAGTAGTAGTAGTAGTAGTAGTAGTAGTAGTAGTAGTAGTAGTAGTAGTAGTTGTAGTATATAAATACGAATCACGCTATCACCAACTTCGGAGGTCTCGCCATACCAGTTATTAGGAGCCAAATGATGGTGAAAATAGTTGGTGTTGACGATACCTTGATGGAAATTTTAGATAGTCGGGACATACCTAGATTATCTATACCCACTTCCAAAGACGATATTCCTCTGATGAGTACAGTCGAAGAGAGCATTTCTTAAAATGAGCAACTAGTACATATTACAGTTGGGCGTGTCCTAGTACCGGGCCGTAAGTTATATCGGTGGATACGTTGTAATCGTGTGAATAATGCACCTCAACTTATTTAAAATACGGCAGAATAGCATCCCAGTCAGCTCCAGACGCAGTAAATGGATACTCTACGTACATTTTGCTTTTACCCGAACTCTATACTGATACACATTCTGCAGAGGTGCGTGTAAACAAACTTTGATAGGGTAATGCATCAAGGCCGAGAGACGGCATTGCTAGCGAGTGTTTTTGTAAAGAAAGCGTTACGCTTGGTTACACTTGGTTACACTTGGTTACACTTGGTTACACTTGGTTACACTTGGTTACACTTGGTTACACTTGGTTACACTTGGTTACACTTGGTTACACTTGGTTACACTTGGTTACACTTGGTTACACTTGGTTACACTTGGTTACACTTGGTTACACTTGGTTACACTTGGTTACACTTGGTTACACTTGGTTACACTTGGTTACACTTGGTTACACTTGGTTACACTTGGTTACACTTGGTTACACTTGGTTACACTTGGTTACACTTGGTTACACTTGGTTACACTTGGTTACACTTGGTTACACTTGGTTACACTTGGTTACACTTGGTTACACTTGGTTACACTTGGTTACACTTGGTTACACTTGGTTACACTTGGTTACACTTGGTTACACTTGGTTACACTTGGTTACACTTGGTTACACTTGGTACACTTGGTTACACTTGGTAACTCGAAACTTATATTAGAACTCCGACTGGTCCTCTTAGACCAGACCTTAAGACTGTCGTGACCGCTTAGAAGTAGTTATCCATACGCAAATCAACACCGATCCATCCATAATGGTTGAGAGATATGATTAGAAAACTCAACATACCCCTCATCCGCGAATTCGTGATTCATACAAGCGACGCATCGGAGATCAAATGTGGAGCTTTCATATTAGATTGGCGTGGGCAACTCTACCCAGGTCCAGTATGCTTTTAAACGGCCTCGGAATATCATCATCGGTTAAATAACTGTTCACGATTCAAGCGTTGGAAGATATTGTGCGAACACACATTCACTACATGCTAGATACATAGGCTTACAACGTATATCGCCAAGGAAGGTTTAGGTTTTGGGCAAACCAAGGTCCCCAACCCAAATCTCTTGATGCGTATTCGCCAAACCTTCTCACTTCAATTTCTCACCACATATTCCATATTGCCTTACCGTTGTACATTCCTAACATTCCTAACATTCCTAACATTCCTAACATTCCTAACATTCCTAACATACCTCCCCGCCACACCTTCAGACTGTTATTATATTTCAATTCGTTTATTGTTTGTTATATACCAAACATCATATGATATGATACTATCTCTACTCGTATTTATAATTCTTATTGTTAACTGGTAATCCCAAAATGGTGAATCCCATGCAAATATTCTATGTATTAATAAATGGGACAATGCAAATTGTCCAGAGATAGTAGTAATAAGTATTAGTAGTAAATATTAGTAGTAATATTATAGTAATAGTAATTTTATAAATAGGAATGCTATTTTTATAAATATAACAGTAATGTAAATATATTTATACTTGAAATATATGGAAAGGAAAGTATTATTTGTGAAAACTCAACTCATTATCGCCCCAGGTATACGTTATGGATAAAGTCGGTCGTCGGTTATTATTGCTAGTGCCTATGACTGCTATGGTATTCGTATTGGCAGCTATGACGGTTTCGCTGAATCTGCAGGTTTGTATCATTCTCAAGCTATATTGCATTCAACTTCAACCCGCATTCCTGTAATCATTTATCATAAACGATTGAAGGGAATGTAATAGCTTAATAATATTTATATTTTCGCTATTCATTTCAGAAAACTGTAGACTGGATGAGTTACGTAAGTGTCGTGGCGATGATCTCTTACGTAATATGCTTCGCGTTCGGACTTGGTGAGTATCGGTATTTTATAAGCATCCGAGTCACGTAGATGATGATATAGCATTTGTAGTATGTTCAATTAAGTCTTACGGGTTTATTTGAAGTGAAAATAAAACGTACTTCTAAAAATCCAATTTAATTTCTCAAGAAATTTAACAAGTATTGTATACACAATTCAATACTTCTATCTACTAAGTCCAAAATAACAATACGGTGTTGGCCTACGGACTTCC
>OZ038312.1:19386391-19407938 GCA_964035775.1 Osedax frankpressi | reverse complement strand
AATAGAAATTAGTTTTCTGTACAAAGAAGAAACCATATCATTAATGAAAATTAAAAATAATGGTGCTAGTAATAGATCATTGCGTAATACCATAATCAATATAATATGCATCTGAAATAGCTCATTTAAATTCAACTTACCGAGTTCTTTTTTTAGTTAACTAGTTAAGATAAATCCATTTAATTCTATAAAAATGTAATATTTAACTATTTGGTTGACCGTGTTAAAAACTTTATTAATCAAATAAGCCTACATAGAAACTCTAAAACCAGTGATTCTAATAAAGTGTTGATAACATAATCTATTGTTTGTAATTTTATGAGATTTGATCTTAAACTATATTGAACATCGTTAATAATATTAAATTTATTACAAAATATTTAATTTAGTTTATGAAATATTTTTTAATTGAATCATTGATATAATTTGATATAATGAGAGTCCAGTAATTAGTATATAGATAGTTTTTAAATTACATAATATTATTTTCATTATTAGTGTTATGTTTACAATATTTGGATTTATTAGATATGTTTGCATTGTGATTATTTATTTCAATTATGACAAATAGGAAATAGGAAGATGACCAGATTTGAAATATCTAAATTGATTTTGTACATATTCACATTATAAACTATAATGTCAAATAGTGTAAGAGTTGATTTAGTTAGAATATTGGGATTGGTAATAGTTTGAAAAATCTGTAATTTAAATAAATAAATATTAAAACCTTCACATAATATGAAATATTTATAGATTAAAAGTAAAATTTAGATATAATAATAATATGTTAACGATGTGGGTCAATATGTTACGATATTTTTATATTTAATTGAATCTTATTTGTGATACTGTCTAAAAATGTATTACTAAATGAAAATTTACTTTGAGAGAATAGATCGGATATATTGATACAATGCTCGGTAACTTTTTTTACTAACAAATGCTGACACAATTTTCCCTAAATTTATAACCCTCGTTATGACCTATGACTGGTATCCAATATATAGTGACCAGTGGCAGATAAAGGTTCCATTTATAAAACTCACCACTCGCTAATCAATATATACATATTGCCAGTAGCGACATTTGACATTTTCAGTGTCACTCGAATAACATCGCCCCACTCGAACTACTTTACTACGTAGGTGAGGCGGGCGTTATGGAGTGCGGGCGTCGAGGTGTAGCATAGATTATTGACGTCCAATGAGAATCTCGAACACGAAAGTAAGTTGCATTGTACCGCACAAATCATCACGTGATTCAGGTCGTCAGGGGTCAACTGCGGGTCAAGCTCCAGGCCGGTCGACGAGTACGAGAACACAGTTATCGTAGTGACGCTCATAGATCGGGCATTCGAGCTAGAATTGCCAGTAGTCGTGGATACCACCGCACCAGCAAAAGTAGGCGTGTCGCTCGATAAGATACGCGTATTCGATGTAGTAGTAGTGGGCACCTCAGATGCTATTCTAGAAGACAGCTTAGGTTCAACGGTGGTGTCGATATCGGCATTCGAAGCGGTATAGGTATCGGTATAAGCAGTAGTGCTAATATGTGTATTAGCGTAAAACGCCGTAGCGAAGGTACGCGTAAGAGGGTGGTGTGTAGTGGTAGTGGGGTGGTGTGTAGAGGTAGTGGGGTGGTGTGTAGAGGTAGTGGGGTGGTGTGTAGAGGTAGCGGGGTGGTGTGTAGAGGTAGTGGGGTGGTGTGTAGAGGTAGTGGGGTGGTGTGTAGAGGTAGCGGGGTGGTGTGTAGAGGTAGCGGGGTGGTGTGTAGTGGTAGTGAGGTGGTGTGTAGAGGTAGCGGGGTGGTGTGTAGAGGTAGCGGGGTGGTGTGTAGAGGTAGTGGGGTGGTGTGTAGAGGTAGCGGGGTGGTGTGTAGAGGTAGTGAGGTGGTGTGTAGAGGTAGTGAGGTGGTGTGTAGAGGTAGTGAGGTGGTGTGTAGAGGTAGTGAGGTGGTGTGTAGAGGTAGCGGGGTGGTGTGTAGAGGTAGTGGGGTGGTGTGTAGAGGTAGTGAGGTGGTGTGTAGAGGTAGCGGGGTGGTGTGTAGAGGTAGTGAGTTGGTGTGTAGAGGTAGTGGGGTGGTGTGTAGTGGTAGCGGGGTGGTGTGTAGAGGTAGCGGGGTGGTGTGTAGAGGTAGTGGGGTGGTGTGTAGAGGTAGTGGGGTGGTGTGTAGAGGTAGTGAGGTGGTGTGTAGAGGTAGTGGGGTGGTGTGTAGAGGTAGTGGGGTGGTGTGTAGAGGTAGCGGGGTGGTGTGTAGAGGTAGCGGGGTGGTGTGTAGAGGTAGTGGGGTGGTGTGTAGAGGTAGCGGGGTGGTGTGTAGAGGTAGTGGGGTGGTGTGTAGTGGTAGTGAGGTGGTGTGTAGAGGTAGCGGGGTGGTGTGTAGAGGTAGTGAGGTGGTGTGTAGAGGTAGTGAGGTGGTGTGTAGAGGTAGTGGGGTGGTGTGTAGAGGTAGTGGGGTGCTGTGTAGAGGTAGTGGCACCGGCGGAGCTGGCATGCGGGGAGACGCTCGTTGTCCGAGATAACGGAGATGGGGTCGCGTCGGCTGCCGGAGTACTCTCGCATACGTAGGCATGGAGACTCGAACGGGGAATGTGGAACCAGACCGGATGCGCGTATCCCGTGCTCGAATATAACGGGCCGCCGACGTTCATCCATAGCATGTTCGGGTAGAGCATAGGTGTTCCATCGCTGTAGGTGTAGATGGAGTTCGCAGTGTCTGTTTGCGGGGTTTGATCTTTCAATCGCAGGTATCGAAAGGATGTTTCGGTATAGCGTAAAATGCAAGGACATCGCTGATGGAATTAGCGACAAGTATATCACGCGTAAATGGTAACTACTATAGAATTATCACTAGAATTATTAGTAATAAATATTATTTTGAGTGTAATAAATTGGTAATATTACAGTAAAATATGATAATGATATAGTAAGAATATGGGAAGGATATGTTAAGGACATATCAATGAGATTATAGGTAAAATATTACTTTACTCCATGAATGAATACAGAATATTGTGCTATTATGACCTTAGTATATTATTCCGTGTATACCTATTTCCTTGATAATAATAAAATATATCATTATTATTAAATATGCAAAGACAATGATAGTGTGCTTATAAAGTACATAACAGTCTGATGTCTAACTGTAATCGCGTTTAGAACTAATTTAATGTTTGCTAATATATTACAATTTATATATATATAAATATATACTATATATAATATACTACTATATTTAATGAATCAGTGTTATACCATATATTATTATAGTACATTCTATAGTAATATATATAGTAATATATATAGTAATATATATAGTAATATATATAGTAATATATACCAAGTATTCCGTCGACCAAAAACATATTTCCAAATGTCACGAAGTACGCAATGAACTGCATCTGACTGGAGTATAATGGTTGAAGCAATCTAGCCTATGAGGTAGTGTAACTGTAAACTTAACAGTTAATCATATATAAAGAGAGAGAGAGAGAGAGAGAGAGAGAGAGAGAGAGAGAGAGAGAGAGAGAGAGAGAGAGAGAGAGAGAGAGAGAGAGAGAGAGAGAGAGAGAGAGAGAGAGAGAGAGAGAGAGAGAGAGAGAGAGAGAGAGAGAGAGAGAGAGAGAGAGAGAGAGAGAGAGAGAGAGAGAGAGAGAGGAGAGAGAGAGAGAGAGAGAGAGAGAGAGAGAGAGAGAGAGAGAGAGGAGAGAGAGAGAGAGAGAGAGAGAGAGAGAGAGAGAGAGAGAGAGAGAGAGAGAGAGAGAGAGAGAGAGAGAGAGAGAGAGAGAGAGAGAGAGAGATAGAGATAGAGATAGAGATAGAGAGAGAGAGTGTGTGGTGATTTTTAGTCAGTTTATAGTTATTTTGAATATAATATAATATTCTATTTAAAATTCATTTTAACTATCAATATTTCATTGATATGCATTGTAAATCCTATAATATAGCTTCACATAATACCAATAACTTCTCATATGTTGACAATTAACTTATATGCTATCGACTAACTGATAACGATAAGCATGAAGCAACTGCCTCGTCGTATGTCTTTTTAGGATAGTTAGCCAGACCGAAAGACTTGTAACAATAGACATTATTACTGGATAAATGCACGTATGAAATCCAACCAGTAGAACATTGATTGCTTGATATAACTAGTGAGGAATATATATATATATATATATATATATATATATATATATATATATATATAGTATTCTATTCAGAAAAGAAGTATTTGAAGTTGTTATACTCTATCGAAAATTTCAAATAATTAAGTTTATTTTTTTTCATTGATCATATATAATCAATTATGAATATTCGATTTTGTACCATTACCATAAATAATGCGATATTATAATTTCGCATTATTTATAGCAATGGTACAAAATCGAATATTCATAATTGACTTACATCGTAAATCACATTAGTGCAATGATAAATATTTGAATATAATTGGATTGGATGGAATATATCTAGACAGTGATATAAGAATGCGAAAATAATATAAGAAAAATACTGTTGTTAAATATAAATATGTCTAATATTGATATTGAAATCATTTAAATATCAGAATTGTTTTGCTTGTTTTGCCTTAGATATAATATTGAAAAATATAATATTATAAAAATAATATTGAAAGAAATGTACACATTTCTTTCACTATTATTTGTAATATATCTAAGCCAACCCAGCCTTATTTTGATATATATATATATATATATATATATATGTGTGAAATCAAAATATATTGTGAAAAAAACAATAAGATCAAATCATTTGAGTTGACCGAAAATAAGAACTATTATACAATAGTACCGAACAATACCTCACCAACAATCTTGCTAACTGTACATATTATCTTATATTAGGAGAATGTAGAGTTTAGGTATATCTATTATCTAGAATTAGTAATGTGTTTTAAACTTGAAATACTTACTAATGCGTTATTAATAGTAATATAACCTGGTGTAATGTAGATTAAGAATATCACGAATAGGTG
Source organism: Osedax frankpressi (assembly GCA_964035775.1). Lineage (NCBI taxonomy): Eukaryota > Metazoa > Annelida > Polychaeta > Sabellida > Siboglinidae > Osedax > Osedax frankpressi. The sequence goes on along the minus strand of OZ038312.1, from coordinate 19,402,931 downwards.
AGTGACTAAATGTGTATTGTGAATTATTACAATATACATGTTGAATCAGCAGATATATATGAAATGATTATTGTGCCGTTATTGACTCAGCATGTAGATAATCAATTGTTTCCAATAATTGTTTACATAACAATCGATTAACTATTTGTAATGTAAGACCATTTTGCCATGCATGATAAAAATACTCATAATAGAGAATAAAAATGAAATATTATAAATACAATTGTATTCATTACTTTTAAAATTTGAAGTGTATAAATTAAAATAAGTATATAAAATATTTTTATTTTTTATAAAGTACCTATTTATATACCTATTTATAGTAGTTAATTTATTATTATGATTAATCTTACAATTTTAAAACTATAATATTAAGAGTAATTTCTAACTCAAAAATAAAAAAAAAATCAATTATTAATTTATATTAATAAACGATATTAATAATCACTTATTTAACCTACATGAGTAAGTTAAATACATTTATATATTAATTATAGTGTGCTACTAGAGGTTACATAGTACAGCTAGGGTATGAATAGTGATGGTCAAATTTATTAAATGGAAACTATAGAAAATATAGAATTTAAGCAGACGATTACGACCAGGTTTAATATAAATGTTAATCCGGCAGTGATTTGATTAATCAGAAGAAAGCTGATATAAAAATTTAGAAATGATATCGTCTGTATTATTACATTTAAATTAGTAAATGAAAAGCTGGTGTCGGCTTGCTATTTTTGACATATATAAATTAATAATTATAATACGAATATGCAAATAGTATTATAACATAACATCCCTCGAAGGTCTTGGAGGGATGACAAGATTTCACAACACTCAAGAATTCCACACCATGTCTGGTTTTTATTATTATTTATAAAGGCGACTTTGTCCAAATAATAATAATTTTTTGTATCCCTTCATATATAATGATACATTAGTTGCTTAGTCATCATATGTTATATAATTTTAAAATAATAGATATTCTAATAACAATTATTTCATAGGCTTATTGCGACTATATTTAGCCTTCTATAAAATATAATATACACTTAAATTATATATATAGTGGCTACTTAATTTTCGAAAATTGGCTACCTAATATCTTAAATATACCTAAAATAATTTCATACAATACAATTATTATATTAAATACAATCCTAATTATTTATTTTATATTATTTGTTAAATGCATATTCCTAATATAACAATTATTATTAGTGATTCTGATTTTTATAAAAACAGCATAAAACTCATATGTAGACCTCCTAGTCAGCTGAATATAGTGTTTATTATACTAAACATATTATATACTGTATAAATGTAGACTAAATAAATATATGAAATTGATACATTTTATATAATACAATGATTATTTTATTAACTATATTAAAGGTGTATGTATTCAATGTGTGTGCTAATATATATGTTTAAATAAGTATATATCAATGACATATAATAACACAATTTTATTATTTCTAGTTGTTAAATATATTAAAAATAACCAAATGTTTATATTATAAATAAACTAACATTGTGTAATGATATAATCGTATTAACGACTTATTAAAAATAATCGCATTAAAAGTTTCCTTAAATGATATATTATACTACATTCAATTACTATTTATCAAACAAATAAATTGACTTCATTTTATGGATACTATTAAACAATTAAACAATTAAACAATTCCACTAGAGAGAAATCACAACAGAACTTTTGAGAGCAATCTCAAAAAATATAATAAATAATATTAATTATTTTATAAAAGAGAATATATATTTTCTGGAATCCAGATTATTCATAAAATAATAATGATGTAACTATACATTAACTACTAAATAAATTTACAACTTGCTGGATATCCAATAATATATAAGTATCGGGAATTTGGTCATATAATATAATATGAATCGATTGAGTGAATGAATGAAATCAAATTTAGTTTGATTATTGAAATAATATAGATATATTGCAACAGTAATATAATTAAATAAAAATAAAGTGTGAAAACAGCCGTTGTCATGTTGTAACGCAAATTTGATACAATAAAAATTAATAAGTAAGAATAATATATACAGGATAAGATTTAATTGAATATATTTAATAAAATATATTTACTACATTCACAGGACAACTATAGAAATTCATTAATAAATATAAAATATTATATAAATTTAAGAAACAAAATATTAAAATTTTAATATACACATATTAATATAAATCATTAGGAAACAAACACTAATGGATAGAACGTAACTATAACATATAATTTTAAATTAAAAATAAATCTAAATATTATATTTCATGATATTTTATTTAACTGATTATTTGTTACCACTCGGTGTCATTGATGTCGTAGTCTACGAGTGCTTTGTCCAATCGTATGTAATGACCCGCCACGCCAACGTCGATGATTCGCGACGGCATATCACCGACTCCAAACACGTCGAGCCATCGAATGCGATTCGGCACACATTTGGCCGCGTACACATCGCAGGCGGCTGCGTAATCATCCAACCAGATGACGCTAGCCACGCCGACGTTGAGCCGTCGAACGACGCCGTGGTTGTAAGCCCGCAGTACAGACTGTACGTGGTCGTCTGACCGAATGGAACGTACGCGATCGCCGATACTGCACAAGTCGATTGAATCTGAAATGGGTCCATCGCATTTATAACAATGAAGAATTATTCTAAATTCAGGTATATAGAGTACGCTAGTGATATATTAATTAACAAACTTATATAATAGATAATAAATAGTATGTTTTTAAGATTAATTTAATATTAATGGATTTAGATTATTACAATTATTAAAATTTTTCCAGAATTTTTATCCTGAAACAACAATATATAAATACAGATAAAATGCAGATATAATAGAAACATTAAATGAGAATAAAAGGGCTGAAATAAATGTAGTATAAAGTATCCAGATATAACACATCTAATATCTGTATTAGAATATACACATTATTTATGTATATAATTTATTTAGCACCAATAATGTTATGATTTTGAATGCATTATTATATTGATATATATATTATATATTATATATATAATTTATAATATACATAAAGTAGTATATTCCTATCTCGATTCAAGCTCAAGTTCAAATTCATCTGTTCAAGGAATTATCTGATTTTTGTAAATTAAATTCGAAAGTGAAGTTGGTATACAAGTAAAGCATCTTAACAAATCATATTTTTAAATTCATTTAAAATTATAATTAATAAATTATACTAAAATGTAGTTTATATTCAATTAATATTCTACTTTAAAATTTCTTTGTAATAATATTAATTACAGCAATTATTATTTATTAATGATATAATAAATTATAAAATGTATTTTGAAATTAGTAGTGAATTCAAGCTGGAATATTCCTGAAGTAATTCTATTTTACATTCGAAAACGAGTTTTAATAAATTATTATTACCAACATTCAATCAATTGATTTTTGTACTGAGCTTCCGATGGATTTGTATTCATCAGGTATATTGTACTCGAAAGTAGACTTAGATAAAAAGAAGATTTTATCGGAGCAGTTTTCATGTCTGATAAAACATCTTTACCTACCATTTGGTAATCTTTTCCAATCTTTAAACAGTAGTTGCCTACATTGATTAACAAATTTAACATAATAATTAGTTGACTTTATATATATTAATTATATATTAATAAATAACATTATAAAATTATTATATAATAAATATATTAAAATAATATTTTATGTAAAACAATTATTAGTAAAATAATATAATGTCTTTATAATTTAACAACGAGAAACTAATTTAAGTAATATAAACTATTACCCAACCAAGTTAATTATAATAGTTTGAATAAATAAAATAGTTACCAGTTATACATAATTATATAGTATATATATATATATATACATATATACAAAATATAACTTAGTGTATTTATAATTATTTGTGATATCATATTAATACATACATATTATATAATAATATTAAAACCTAATTTATAAGATACATTCTTTGCACGGGATAAAAAAGATAGTTTTACAGCATTTTTAGGAGGTATATCAGTTGTTTTTTCTGCAATAGTAGACGCATTTCTATTTATGATAGAATTAAATCTTATATATTTAAATGTTCTTAACATATTTTAAATATTCGAGAAAAATATAAAAGAAATAAGTTATATACTAGGAAAATATCAAAAAATTTAAGAAAATATAAATCAAATAAATATATTATATTGTCCTTGTTAATGTAAATTTAAAATTCAAAAATTAAATGTCCTATTGAGTAAAATTATAAAAATAATAGAATTTTATTTATCAATGATAGTATATAATGGATAATAAAGTAGACGTGGATAAGGTATTATTGGTATAATTTTATTAAATATATATACTAAGTAAAATATATTTAATTTATTACCTGTTTAAATTACTGTATTATTTTGATAGATGGAGGGAAATAATCAAATGAATGATTTACAATTTCAAGGTATTTGATTTAATAATTTATTTATGAAAATAATTTAATTTAATAATATATCGAAAATAATCTATTCTAATTTATAATAAAATTTACATGTCAAATAATAATTGAATAGAATGTGAGATGACTATTTTATGGTAAAGACAATATTTTAACTTAATTTATTTTCCGATCGCAAAAGAAAACCTTTCTAATAATTCGATGAATCTGTATAAATATTCTACTTAAAAACACTGTCATATTGATAGAATGTCATATTTATTTCAGTATTGATATCAAATAATTATATCATAATTGAGTGTAATATGTTAAATGTAGTATCATATTAAGATTAAACATATTTTGCAATTATGCAGTAAATATGAATATATATATATATATATATATATATATATATATATATATAAATTAATCTTATACGCTATATTGTAAGTATTCTATAAAGTGACGCCTGTAATGCCTATTATATAAAGTATGCAAGTTAATATATATTGGTACATATACATTATAAAAATAAAAGAATAGAAATGCAAGTTGTATATACTATTATATTTGATAGAATTATTAAATTTAAACTTTTAAGATAATAAACTATTTATGTTAATTTAGTGTGTACAAAAAAACACGGGTAAAGGGTGGATAAAGAAAAAGGTTGTTATTATAAAACAGTTTACAGTCTTGCTCACCAAGTAATGATCATTCTGCAGTACATGAGTTGATGGTCACTTGTAGTTATGTGTTATGTTATAGTGATGCATATTCTAACTGAGTACAGTCAATAACATAACTACTGATTTATTCTGTACAATTTCTATTTAGCAGTCGGATAGTTATACATATATACAGTACTATCCCAAGAATTGAAATAGGTACTGTAGTGATGTTTAATCTTATATAGAAATAGTTTCTTCAACATTTATATTAACATCAGATCTCCTAAGTTTCGTATCACTGATTTACATTTTAAAGCTATATATATATATATATATATATTATAGCATTATTATTTTATATTATGAGTGTAATAGATAAGATAGTTTATGAACTATTCATAAATATAAGATACTTGATATATTTTATTATAATATATATTTTACCACAATAAAGTTAGTAAATACTGTACTGGACATGGAAGGTATTTTGATTGTATATTTCCAATTTAAGTTTTTAAAGTATTTATACTAAACTCTATAATATAAGATATTCATAAAATTATATTTTTATAATTTTATTAAATTATATAAATATTCTATAATAGAGTCATTTTAAAAATAAATTTATATTTTCTTAATTAAGATACATTTTAGATATATCACATACGGTGACAATGGAACAAGGAAATACGTTGGAAGAATACAATTATAATGAAGATGATGACAAAGCAAATGTTAGTAGGAGACAATTCTTCGCAAACGTCCAAAATAAAGTTCTATTTAAAGATATGATCAATATATATTAAAAAAAATCACATGTTTTTTTGAGTCTAATTTGTTGTTGTTTACTTGTATATATTGTTATTTAATTAATATATGTATATATATATATATATATATATATATATGTATATATATATGTATGTAATATGTATGTAGATTATATATATATATAAATAATATAATATATATTTATATTGAAATGATATATACAAATCAAATTATAAATTATGATAATATTACATCTCCATATTACTCCAATATTACTCCAATATTACTCACCATCCTGCAGTTGCTAGGCCCTGGTGATGACGCCGATGAATTCTCTAATGCCTCCTCTAGTGGCAAAAAGTCTGTAGTTTCAATGTTTTCATTTGATTTCTACCAGGCGTTCTTCGAAGTTGATACTCCGCAAGTTCTCGACCGCATGAAGTGTTCATTTGTGCCATTTGGCAGCCGGCGTTTCCTTGAGGACTCGATACGACCGAACCCCGACCTCTACGGTAAGTGCATGAATACTTATTTTATGCTTGCCAAATACTTGAGTACTTGCCATTAAAACTAGAATATACACCTACTTCCATATGTGGATATCAGTATAATATAGTAGCTATAGATATTGAGTTATTGACTATAGATATTAAGTTATTGACTATAGATATTGAGTTATTGACTATAAATATTGTATTTTAAGATGTCTTTGATAGGTTCTTTTCCATGATTATGATAATTTGTGATTGAAGGCAAAAAGGTAATACAGAAATATAATATGCAGTTCAATTGTTTCAAAATGTAGATCTTAAATATTTAGAATAGACTTTTTATAAAAACAAATTTTATATATTTGGACATATATAATTTACATATCAAATTTCACATCAATCATAAATAAAATTCAAATTTATGTACTTCTATTATTATATTGAGATTATTTTTATTTTATGTCATTAATTACATTTCCTATATAAGGAAAAACAATATTTTGTTAAATTTATATTCGAATAACTAAATTTATAATTTATCATAATTTATAATTGATCATAATTTATAAATATAAATCTAGAGCTTTATTTATTTACACATTTCTGAATATCATATATATATTCAATAGTAATATAAAATTAAAAATATGAATATTAATATACTAAATGTTTAATACTTAACTATGTTTTATTAGTATTCTAATGTAATGTAATAAAAATAATTTAATCCAATATGCAATATTTATATATCATTTCAAAATATAGCATACAAATGTGATATTTAATTTGATAGTAGTAAATATTCCATAATTATATTTAAATATATAAAAAATAACTGTAAATTTTCCAAATCATCGATAAATTTTGCTTGCTCTAAATCTTGATTATCTTGCTGTTATTAGATGGCACATTATAAGATATATTTAAATATTATATATCTACTTTATATAACTATTGCGGTATCTTGAATTTAATAAATATTGTTCATTTTAAATAATATAATTGCACAATCTGATTATTTTTTGTTTACTAGAAAGAAATTTCTATTAATTTATTAATAGAAATACCAACTTCACTATTAATTTATTGTACTTCTTTTTAGGCCCATTCTGGATCTGCATCACCCTTATTTTTACAAGTGCCATAGCTGGTAACATCACCAGCTACCTTCAGAGCAGAGGCTTCAACAATCAGTGGGAATACGATTTTAATAAAGGCTAGAGATTATTGTTATCAAAAGCATTTATTTCGGTGTCTACAGTTAGGTTTATAGTATCCGTAGCTTTATAGTTAGAATACATCAAAAAAAGTATTGCTTTATTATAAAATATATAATATATAATATTATTATTTATTTAAAATTTATATTATTTATATCAATTATATAAAATTTAATATCTACTTAAAAAAATATTTCTTATGATATAGTTATTTATAAAACTCGTTAACAACATTGTTACACTTCTCGTATAGTGACCCTTGCAGCTTCTGTTATCTTTGGCTATTGGTGGCTGATGTCGTCGATACTATGGGCCGGACATAGGTGGCGATCAAATTCTCCATTATTCACATTCATCGAAGTTATCTGTATCTATGGCTACTCACTGACCATATTCATTCCAGTCTCGGTTTATTGCAATCACTATATATATTATATTTATAGATTTTCAATTAATTTTTATATATAAAATAAATTATAAAGTAATTGTTACAAATCTATATTATTATATACTGATATATATATTTTTAAAATGGATAAGTAATTATTTTGATTAAATGTTCCATTAAATAAATATTTATAATTATCATGATTAAAATACATATTTCTAGGATATATATAAGGTGAATCATTAGATGTTCTTTAGACCTGATTAGAAGTCAATGAATCTTTATTTATATGATTCCTCTCTCTCAATATGTAATAATTCTATACTTACCAATATAAAACTACCTAATTAATAATTAGTAATTATCATATTTATATTATTAATATTAATATTATCAGTATATAAGATATATTTTATTGTGAAATGATATTGTAATGATCTATTGTGTAAAGATGAATGCTGTATTATTTAGAGTATGCAGATTACATTTTTTAGTTGTGTAATAATGGTATTACTACTTTAATTTATTACAGCCTAAATTAATACGACCTATAATCCTATATCGTTTGGATATCATATTTGAATGAAATCTATTATAAGTGAAAGATTTATACGATCAATAACTTCAACTCATTTATCGAAATACAAATAATTAAATAGTTAAATTATTTTATAGGAAATTAATTTTATATTTATGTCAAATAATATTACTTTAAATAGTAATGCTTTCAATTTTCAAATAACATAAATCACAATAATTTAAATCTTTTTATGATATTTTTTAATGAATAAAATATAAAGATATGTAATATTTTATTTTAAATTATATACTAGTTATATTGTCATATCAACAGCTTCATCTGAACAATTCCTAGTATCTGTTAATATATTAATAGCAGACAAAAACAAATCTTTCTGATGCTACATGTATAGTTTGTGATGGATATGTTTGTCTTCATTTATCTTCCAAACTGATAATGAATAAAATAAAATATTCTTAAATATCTAAATCTACATTATTCTGAACATAGCAGATTATTTCCTGATGCCTATAATAATCTATAACAATATTAATAGCATATGCAAATTATAAAATTATTTAACATATATGTTTTTTTTAATTCTAATTAATATACTTTTGGTATTAGATTATGACATTTGTCAAAATTAAATATTAAATCAAAAAGAAATGGAATATAATTATCATGTAAATAAAATACGTGAAATAAATACCCGATTTGACAAACTTTGTCGAACTGATTAATATCTGAAGTTTTGCATTCAATCTAAAATATTCATACATTTTATAAAATAATTAGATATCTTACATGTTATCATTAAAGATTTACAATAAATTATTAATTATATTTTGTAATTGTTATTAATTAGATGTTATATTTTTTTCCGTTAGATAATCAAATATATTAAATACATTATTGCAATGGAACTCTGCGCTATATAGTTTATTTCATTATAATATAATTCACAGAATATAGTATTATGATTTTTTAATAGTATTAAATTATAAATTATATTAAAATTCTATTTTAAAAATATAAATTATAAATATTGGATGTTCATCATAATATTGACTTCTAAATGTAAATGTTTATTTTATTTATGTATTATAATGACTTGCCTTAATGATTATATATTATACGTTATTTGTTTTACAATTTCAAGTTTCATCAAACGTTGTATCCATATTTAAAAATATATTGTTTAGCTATATCAAGAAAATCAAATTTGAACAATGACTGAATTATAAGAGATAAAGTAATATGAAATTGTTGGTAGCTTCATACACAATACTAAAACTACTTTTAAAAGTTAATTATTAAATTAATTTTTTTTATTATTTGTTATCGAAAAATATATATATTTTTTACATTTTAATAGAATTATTGGAAATATTTAATACTATAAATACTATAAAACACTATTTAAAATATATAAATGCATTCATAAAATTGTAAAAAATTAATATAATTAACAAATTAATATATTCTATCCTACAACAGCCTTTTAGTTTGATTTACGTTAAACTAATGTTGGATTATTATTTTTAAATATCTAGATTTACTTTCTGCATATATTAATTTATATATTTAAATTGAAAATAATTAAAAATAATTGTGAAGGTTTTAATATAAATAAATAATAGATAAAGGAATTTCATTATTATGTAATATTTTAACTAATATTATAATTTAAATATATGTAGTACATAATATTTAACTGGTTAATGTGACAAGATATCTTAAAAAAGTTACTATTAATATTTATTTATATACTGAAAGCAAATATATTAAAATTCTCAAGTATGATTAATTTTGTAGTATATGTTGTATATATTACATATTAATAAACACGTCCTTCTACAAGTATTATTCATATGAAATATAATTATGATTTGACAGTAACACATCGATAAGATTTATGCCATGTCGTGCATTTTATATATGTGTATGCCTGTATTACGTGTTGATTTATTGCATATCTAACAATGGGAAGCCGTGTAATTACTAATAGAACAGCCAATTGCAATTTATTTTTATTGTACCACCATCGTAGGTGTCGGATGTTTAGTTAATCAATATATCCGCTTTCAGTCAATGCGTCCAAATTGAATTATAAAATTTCATTGCGATGTGAATTTGATATGCAGTGAAGAATTCACGGAACAGTATATTTGATATATGCAAATAATGCAAGACATGGAAGAAATAATACATGGATGATTAAATATATCTACATGTGTGTTTACATAGTTACCTAATTAAATATGAAAGAATAAACACTTGTTTCACTCGTTTAGATGCTATGCGTTATACAACTGGTTTGGATGCAGTGGTTGTTAATAAGCATTGGAACACTGCTCTCCGGGGCAGTGCTGGTGAAAACTCTGTGGCCAGCTCTAGCGCAGAACTCCAATAAGGTTAGAGTGCGGATACTAGGTTGTCTGTGCCTTTAGTCGGAAAGATCAATAATTAAAAAACTCCTTGCAGTTTACATACATCGGAGCAACTGTAATTCTCATCATGCATTTACTCTTGGCTCTAGTATTCAAGGTAAGATAGAATAATTATTTCATATTCGATTAAACTTTGTTTCTTATTCATAAAAGTAATTTCATATAATACACATTATCATCTATTTACAGTTGTATTTCTTTGAAACCGTATTACATGGTGGTTTAAGTTCTACTACGACTATAACACCAATCACAAAATTATCTACTTCGATCTCCAGCAATATACTTTCCAGCGCTAGTCCATTACAGTGAAGTGAGGTCAATTTCTACAGAAATATTTGAGTTTTATTTATCTCCCTATTATTATATTTATTTGACTTCACAATATTGATTAACAATATTTGTATTCGCTGCATCACAATAAATAAAAATGTCAGCATTTGCGTTAGTCCTTGTCAAGCCTGCAGATTGGATTATCGTAGACCATTTGCATGTTGACCTTTGAACCAAACAAGTCACGGATATTGTTCAAACCATACTTGATCATCGTTGGCCGTTCCAATGAGAGACCCCAAGCAATGACGGAAACGTCTTCCGGTAAACCCATTGGTAACAGCATTTCTGGCCGGAATATTCCAGAGTTTCCAATCTCAACCCATTTCTTAAGTCCTAAGTGATTATATATATATATATAAATATTATATAGTATATAATAATAAACAAGTTATTGGTAAATGAGAACAAAATTAATTAATTTGTGAGTAATCAGATATAGAAATATTTATAAATAACATTTTTTCTAAATATGAAATGAAATATAATAATGTACCTTCATGATAACTGAATATCTCCATACTGGGCTCAGTATATGGATTGTAAGCTGGCTTGAATCTTAGCTTTTTGATTCCTTATAATATAAATAGTATTGAATTAAAATATATTTGATAATAATACTAATATTAAATAGGATATTAATAATAACTAATAATACTAATATTAAATAGGATATTTTAATACTAATATTAATAAATAGGATATTTTAATGAATAATATCATATGATATGCAGCTGATATCACCTGATATGCTGATATAACCTAATCTCACCTGATAATGCAGAGGTGTGAGGTATCGTCTTGCGTTAATAAAGTTACGAATATACGATAATATAAATTAAAGCTTGCTAGCCTAATTTCTTGAAGAATGCGTGTATCATGCCCATGAGATCGCCCAGGGTAAGATTGCGGTCTGCAACAAGTCCCTCGATCTGGTGGAATTCGGCGAGATGCGTAGCGTCTAAGGTTTCGTTTCGGAACACGCGGTCGATAGAGAAGAGTTTAGCCGGTTTGAATTCCTCCTGAATAATACGATTTCCACAGGTTACGTGGGTTTCAGTAAGAGAAACCATACACTGCTTTTTATCGATATTAACACGGGAATTATCGACGTCATACATATAAAATAGATATAATGCAATTCCAGAATTTCTGTAATTATTTTAATATTTATTAAATCAAGGTTGAGTAATAATCGAGAGAAATGTATTTCTATATATAGTCGATCACTAATCATGAATAATTTGCATAGCATACGATAGTGTAGTCAAACTCGATAACTAATATTCAAATGAATATTAGTAATATAACTTGCAATGATTCTATATATCCCTAACAATATAAGTAGGGAATTTAGCAGTGTTTAGACCACAACCCGCATTAACCTAATATTATATACAGACAGTATGAATCGGTAATGAATCGGAAAAAACTGAGTGATATTTTAAATATTTAAAGCTGTTTTAAAATCACGGTTATTATTCCAAAGAAACTTTTAACTAAAACAGATTCGTTAAATTATTCACGAGTTTAATTTCAGCGTTATTCTAGTTTTGGCGATGTTTCTCATTACTACTGACTTGTGGAAATTATTACATGGTCCACTATATTCAAAGGGCAACTAAAACTTCATATGCGTTTATAATCAATCATTGTTAGTACAAATACACAAGGGTGTAGACTACAATATACCTTGTAGTAGGTACTTAATCTTCCATGTGTGTGTATGTGTGTTTGTGTGTGTATAAGTGTATGTGTGCGTGCGTGCGTACGCTAGTGTATTAATACAAACTATATACACATAAAATGCACTCTATATATGAGAGTTATGTAATCAATATGAAGATTATGATTATGTAATTGATGTGGTATGTTATACAAACGCATGTGAAATAATAACGTTACGTAATGTAGATATGATGTAATAGATTTATACGAATGTCTAAATATTCTATTATCTATGATACAGTTAGTGTACTATATAGAGCAGTGTTTTCTTAACTCTTTTATTCAATGACTTAAAATTAAAATTTGAAATGTACCCAAAATAATTATAACAAAAATTAAAAATCAAGTTTCTTCTATTTTATCATTTTAATAAAATAGAATAAATTATTTTGAAAAATGAATGAATACTAAGATGTACAAAATAGTTACTATTAAAGGTAAAATCACAGGTTATCTTTCTTAGAATCACTTGATTTAATTCATATACGTAATTTCTCAGATACTTTTATAACAAATTATGCCAATGTATATTGTAACTATACTTGTGACAGAAATACACATATAGTAAACGCATGCAAATATACATAAGTGTATATATATAATACAATTATATATATAAACACACATAATTAAAAAATACCATACCTCAATTTAATAAATCCCTTAAACCCATTCTTCGTTATACATCACTCTTATTTCTTCTTCATTATTTTTACACTTAAATAATATTTTATTCTTTTCCACGATAATATTATTGTAAAAACAATATACATATGGGTAAATACATATATACATACACATACAAACGCACATACACATACAATTGCATTTCATTATTATACATATTACAATAACAAAAGAAATTCTCTAATATTAATTTGTTTGCCCGTTGCGTTTATTATTGAATTGCGCTATATCGGATAACTCAGTATTGTCATATGAACACTTTAATCTAATGGATATAAATAAGTAAACAAGCGATTGTAATTACAGATGGCGGAACTGCATTTCGCTTATTGCGTCATCTCGATGACGAAATGAGGTAATAACGACAGACTGGCGTATAAAAGGGCTTCGGGTTAACGGGCAGATGAGTAAACAGTAGTCGTTCATTAATAATAGATTAATACGGATATTGCTGGTGTTATCAACTCGCCTAACGGATAGAGTGGGTGTGTCGGAAGGCGTGTCGATCGTCGGGTGATTGTGAGCAAGTAGCTTGGAGCGAGCGCGTTGTAGGTCATAAAGATGGGAGTGATGTAGGGATAAATTTACTGTTAGGAATGGTGTTGAGAGGTGTGAGGAGAATGAGGAGGTATGAGGAAGTGTGAGGTGATGTTGTGAGGATGTGCGAGGAGAGGCTAGCATGTGTGAGGGGGAGATGCGAGGAGGTGTGAGGAGGATGTGTGGAAAGGTGTAAGGAGCTGTGAGGAGAAGGTGTGAGGAGTTGGGATAAAGATGTGTGAGGGGTGTGAGGATGAGTGAGGAGGAGGTGTGGAGATCTGAGGTGATGCGAGGAGGTGTGTGGAGGTGTGAGGAGTAGGTGTGATGAGGTATGAGGAGGTATGATATGTGAAGTTGTGAGGAGATATGAGGAGATGTGAGGAGATGTGAGGAGATGTGAGGAGATGTGAGGAGATGTGAGGAGATGTGAGGAGATGTGAGGAGATGTGAGGATATGTGAGGAGATGTGAGGATATGTGAGGATGTGTGAGGAGATGTGAGGAGATGTGAGGATATGTGAGGAGCCGTGAGGATATGTGAGGAGATGTGAGGAGATGTGAGGAGATGTGAGGATATATGAGGATATTTGAGGAGATGTGAGGAGATGTGAGGATATGTGAGGAGATGTGAGGATATGTGAGGATATGTGAGGAGGTGTGAGGAGGTGTGAGGATATGTGAGGATATGTGAGGATATGTGAGGAGATGTGAGGATATGTGAGGATATGTGAGGAGGTGTGAGGATATTTGAGGAGATGTGAGGAGATGTGAGAAGATGTGAGGAGATGTGAGGAGGTGTGAGGATATGTGAGGAGGTGTGAGGATATGTGAGGAGGTGTGAGGAGATGTGAGGAGATGTGAGGAGATGTGAGGATATGTGAGGAGGTGTGAGGATATGTGAGGAGATGTGAGGAGATGTGAGGATATGTGAGGAGGTGTGAGGATATTTGAGGAGATGTGAGGAGATGTGAGAAGATGTGAGGATATGTGAGGAGGTGTGAGGATATGTGAGGAGGTGTGAGGATATGTGAGGAGGTGTGAGGATATGTGAGGAGGTGTGAGGATATGTGAGGATATTTGAGGAGATGCGAGGAGATGTGAGGAGATGTGAGGAGGTGTGAGGATATGTGAGGAGGTGTGAGGATATGTGAGGAGGTGTGAGGATATGTGAGGAGATGTGAGGAGATGTGAGGAGGTGTGAGGAGGTGTGAGGAGATGTGAGGAGATGTGAGGATATGTGAGGAAGTGTGAGGATATGTGAGGAGATGTGAGGAGATGTGAGGAGATGTGAGGAGATGTGGGGATATGTGAGGAGGTGTGAGGAGATGTGAGGAGATGTGAGAAGATGTGAGGAGATGTGAGGAGATGTGAGGAGATGTGAGGATATGTGAGGATATGTGAGGATATGTGAGGAGATGTGAGGATATGTGAGGATATGTGAGGATATGTGAGGAGATGTGAGGAGATGTGAGGAGGTGTGAGGTGTGAAGATGTGTGATGATATATGAATTTCATAACGCTCCACGAAGACCCACGGAGTCCCTGATATGTTGATATAGTCCTATGGATATCACGGATCTAACGGAGATGCGAAAGGCTACGTCGGATTAATGAAAGAATAAGAGCAGATCGAATAACAGCGTGCAAGACAACACCGCGTAGCAGGCATACACCGCGTAGCAGATAGACTGTACACGATACGCCACGAGAAGTACAACGCGATGGGTTTCGCGACAGGCGACGAATCTAGCTCGTCGATAGGCAATACGATAGGTCGGCCAGTAGTGACAGCCAGTCGCTCACCGATTTATCGAGCTAATGAATACCCGACATCGGCTGGGCACAAGCTAATAATCGGCTGAATTAATAATTAGCACACATCGGCACCACTAAATGCGATAGCAAATATAGTGCAGCTGAGCCGTTTCGGGTCTGTCGGTTATTTGAGCTTAATTAATCTGGCGCTTTACTGCGAAACCTATGTTTTAGCTATAATAGCCGAAGGTGAAATGGTTACGATAACCGAGATTCAAGATATCAATGAAGTAACTACGGAATTATGATTCAATAATTAATATTTCAAGGAAGTCTATAGTCAAAATCTACAAGTCAATAGCATATACTTTCATTCACTTATTCATAGGCTAGTGGGAGGGTGAGTGAGTGAGTGATTTAATGATTGAGCGAGTGAGTGAGCGAATGAATGAGGGAGATATGGAGAGGAAGAGTCAGAATCAGAGGGAGAAGAAGAGGTAGAGGCAGAGGCAGAGTCAGAGGGA
>OZ038312.1:19346391-19381391 GCA_964035775.1 Osedax frankpressi | reverse complement strand
GAGAGTGGAGGTGAGGGCAGGGTGAGGGGGAGATGAAGGTAGGGTGAGGGTTTGGGTGATGGTGGGGGTAAAGGTAATGGTGAGGGTGAGGGTGGAGGTGAGGGTAGGGTGAGGGGGAGGGGGAGGGGGAGGGGAGGGTGAGGGTTTGGGTGAGGGTGAGGTGAAGTTAATGGTGAGGGTGAGGGTGGAGGTGAAGGTAGGGTGAGGGGGAGGTGAAGGTAGGGTGAGGGTTTAGGTTATGGTGGTGTGCAGGTGAGGGTAGGGGGATGGTGAGGGTGGAGGTGAGGGTAGGGTGAGGGGGAGGTGAAGGTGAGGGTGAGGTGAAGGTAATGGTGAGGGTGAGGGTGGAGGTGAGGGTAGGGATAGGGTGGGGTTGAAGGTAATGGTGGGGTGCAGTTGAGGGTAGGGGGAGGGTGAGGGGGAGGGTAATGGTGGGGTGCAGGTGAGGGTAATGGTGGGGTGCAGGTGAGGGTAGGGGAGGGTGAGGGTGAGGGTGGGGTGAGGGTAGGGGTAGGGTGGGGTGGAAGGTAATGGTGGGGTGCATGTGAGGGTAGGGGGAGGGTGAGGGGAGGGTGAGGGTGAGGGTTTGGGTGATGGTGAAGTGAAGTGAAGGTGAGGGTGAGGTGAAGGTAATGGTGAGGGTGAGGGTGGATGTGAGGGCAGGGTGAGGGGAGGTGAAGGTGAGGGTAGGGTGAGGGGGAGGGGGAGGTTGAGGGTTTGGGTGATGGTGAGGTGAAGGTGGAGGTGAGGGTTTGGGTAGGGTGAGGGTAGGGTAGGGTGATGGTAGGGTAGGGTAGGGTGAGGGGGAGGTGAGGGTGAGGGTGAGGGTGAGGGGGAGGTGAGGGTAATGGTGAGGGTGAGGTGAGGATAATGGTGAGGGTGAGGTGAGGTAGGGTGAGGTGGAGGTAATGGTGAGGGTGAGGTGAAGATAATGGTGAGGGTGAGGTGAAGGTGAGGGGTTGGGTGCTGGTGAAGGCGAGAAATAATAAGTAGTGAAGGTGAGGGTGAGGAGGAGGTGAGGGTAGGGTGAGGGGGAGGGTGAGAATGTGGTGAGGGTGTGGCGAGAGTAAGGGTGAGGTGAAGATAATGGTGAGGGTGTAGGTGAGGGTGAGAATGTGGTGAAGGTGTAGTGAGAGTAAGGGTGAGGGTTAGGTGAAGGTAATGGTGAGGGTGAAGGTGAGGGTGAGGTGAAGGTAATGGTGAGGGTGTGGGGGAGGATGAGTATGTGGTTAGGGTGTGGCGAGAGTAAGGGTGAGGGTGATGGTGGGGTGAGGTAATGGTGAGGGTGAGGGTGAGAATGTGGTGAAGGTGTGGTGAGAGTAAGGGCGAGGGTTAGGGTGAGGTCAAAGTAATGGTGAGGGTGAGGGTGAGGTCAAAGTAATGGTGAGGGTGAGGGCGAGGGGGAGGAAGAGTATGTGGTAAGTGTGTGGCGAGAGTAAGGGTGAGGGTGATGGTGGGGTGAGGTAATGGTGAGGGTGAGAATGTGGTGAAGGTGTGGTGAGAGTAAGGGCGAGGGTTAGGGTGAGGTCAAGGTAATGGTGAGGGTGAGGGTGAGGTCAAGATGAAGGTGAGGGTGAAGGTGAGGGTGAAGGTGAGGGTGAAGGTGAGGGTGAGGTGAAGGTAATGGTGAGGGTGAGGGTGAGGGTGAAGGTGAGATGAAGGTAATGGTGAGGGTGAGGGTGAGGTGAAGGTAATGGCGAGGGTGAGGGTGAGGTGAAGGTGAGAGTGAGGGTGAGGATGAGGTGAAGGTGAGGGTGAGGGTGATGTGTATGTAATGGTGAGGGTGAGAGTGATGGCGAGGGTGAGGTGAAGGTAATGGTGAGGGTGAGGGTGAGGTGCAGGTAATGGTGAGGGTGAGGGTGAGGTGAATGTGAGGGTGATGGTGAGGGTGAGGTGAAGGTAATGGTGAGGGTGAGGGTGAGGGCGAGGGTGAGAATGTGGTGAGGGTGCTGGTGAAGGTGTAGTGAGAGTAAAGATGAAGATGATGGTAAGGGTGAATGTAAGGGTTATGGTGGGGTGGAGGTGGAGGTAAGGGCGAGAGTGAAGGTGATGGTGAGGGTGATGGTGAGAGTAAGGGTGATGGTGGGGTTTGGTGAGAGTATGGTGAGAGTAAGGGTGATGGTGGGGTTTGGTGAGAGTAAGGGTGATGGTGGGGTTTGGTGAGAGTATGGTGAGAGTAAGGGTGATGGTGGGGTTTGGTGAGAGTAAGGGTGATGGTGGGGTTTGGTGAGAGTATGGTGAGAGTAAGGGTGATGGTGGGGTTTGGTGAGAGTAAGTGTGATTGTGGGGTTTGGTGAGAGTATGGCGAGAGTAAGGGTGATGGTGGGGTTTGGTGAGAGTATGGTGAGAGTAAGGGTGATGGTGGGGTTTGGTGAGAGTATGGTGAGAGTAAGGGTGATGGTGGGGTTTGGTGAGAGTAAGGATGATATTGGGGTTTAGTGAGAGTAAGGTGAGAGTAAGGGTGATGGTGGGGTTTGGTGAGAGTAAGGGTGATGGTGGGGTTTAGTGAGAGTAAGGGTGATGGTGGGGTTTGGTGAGAGTATGGTGAGAGTAAGGGTGATGGTGGGGTTTGGTGAGAGTATGGTGAGAGTAAGGGTGATGGTGGGGTTTGGTGAGAGTAAGGGTGGGGTGGGGTTTGGTGAGAGTATGGTGAGAGTAAGGATGATAGTGGGGTTTGGTGAGAGTATGGTGAGAGTAAGGGTGATGGTGGGGTTTGGTTAGAGTATGGTGAGAGTAAGGGTGATGATGGGGTTTGGTGAGAGTAAGGGTGATGGTGGGGTTTGGTTAGAGTATGGTGAGAGTAAGGGTGATGGTGGGGTTTGGTGAGAGTAAGGATGATATTGGGGTTTAGTGAGAGTAAGGTGAGAGTAAGGGTGATGGTGGGGTTTGGAGAGAGTAAGGGTGATGGTGGGGTTTAGTGAGAGTAAGGGTGATGGTGGGGTTTGGTAAGAGTATGGTGAGAGTAAGGGTGATGGTGGGGTTTGGTTAGAGTATGGTGAGAGTAAGGGTGATGGTGGGGTTTGGTGAGAGTAAGGGTGATGGTGGGGTTTAGTGAGAGTATGGTGAGAGTAAGGGTGATAGTGAGGTTTGGTGAGAGTAAGGGTGGGGTGAGAGTATGGTGAGATTAAGGGTAATGTGAAGTTGAGGATAGGGTGAGGGTGAGGGTGAGGGCGAGGGTGAGTATGTGGTGAGGGTAAGGCTGAGGATGGTATGAAGGTGGTAGTGGAAGTGAGAATGGGTGTAGGAACGAGGGTGAGGGTTAGTATATGGTGAGGGTAAGGGTGAGGGCGATGGTGGGGTTTGGGCTTGGTGGGGGTGATGGTGAGGGTGGGGTAGGACGAAGGTGAGTGTGAGGCTGTTGGTGATTAAGGTAGGGATTAAGGTGGGGTGAGTAAGTGACGTGTGCTAAGATGTAAGGGTTTGTTATAGATTATTACTTTGTATTAAGGGTACTACTAGCTGATTTAAATAATGTACTAGATTCTGTAAATTAATTCAGCAAATTATAATATACCCAGTAGCTATATCATAATACATAATTTATATAATAATATATTGCAATCTAATACAGCCTTGATAAATGTCCTATTGTAATGTAAAACTAATAGAATAATACTACACGGGTCATGTTTTAAATTGTTCTAAAATACATCACGATATATCAATAAATTCTACACACCGAACCCATACACTATACACCGATATGCCAAATATTCTACAGAATACCCATACACCGGACCCACGCACGGCCCCTAATACCAAACCCATACACCATACATCTCACATATACACCACACACATACAACATTCTTTAAAGAAAACCCATTCCAGATTCTATGTATATGGAGATATTATGAAAACGAACCCTATAACAAAATAATTACATTGTCAGTTGCATCACCATTAATTGTACTTTGTCCAGCGAAAGACTATGTGCCGTCAGTTATTAACATTGTTAACGTTAAATAATACCAATACAAACTGAACAGCTATATTATTCATGGGCCGCAGTGGCGGTGTTGACCACTCTCTAGTGGTTACGTGGTGGGGTTGGGAACGCGCAAATAGGCGGGGCAGAGAGTGGGGTAGAAGGCGCTCCTACTGGACAAGGGTAACTATACAATAACCCAGTGGAGCGAGTGCAGGCCTATGGGTTTTAGTAAATAAGTAATACGTATGTAATACATGATGTTCTCAAGCGGTCACAACGCATTTATAGCTTATGTGTATATAACGTTTCTATAGTAACAAGAAATATAGTGTTCGCACTACGGTACAGATATAAATGAACTACCTGATTAGGTAATGTGATGGTTGAGGAGTAATACAGCCATGAGGCCAATGGTTAAATTAAAAGTTGAAACTACTGATTTATAAAAAGTCTTAAATAAATACTAATTCAATAGAATTGATGTTGATTAATTCATCGGTTAATTAAAACAGGAATATATCAGCTTAGAACCTAGGAAATACGTTATAAATTAGAATTGAATTATTTTTGATTATACATTACATTTCCCCAAATCTCCTGGTATGAGAACAAGAGACTCTGAATCTATACAAAACATACAATGAGATGTTCTCATGAATATTCTAGATTAAATCACAAGTGTGCAATGCTAGTACACTGTACACTTGTACAGTGTACATTACTTTTGTACACTATTACTGTACACTACCTTTGTACACTATGCACTATCACTGTACACTGTACAATACCACTATAAACTACCTTTGTACACTATGCACTATCACTGTACACTGTACACTACCACTATAAACTACCTTTGTACACTATGCACTAGCACTGTACACTAGCACTGTACTGTGTACACTATCACTGTACACTGTACACTACCCTAATACACTGTACACTAGCACTGTACACTATACTCTACCACTGTACACTGTCCACTGCCACTGTACACTGTCCACTACCAATATACACTGTACACTAGCACTGTACACTTGTACACTGTACACTACCACTATAAACTACCTTTGTACACTATGCACTAGCACTGTACAGTGTACACTAACACTGTCCACTACCAATATACACTGTACACTACCACTGTACACTGTCTACTACCAATATACACTGTACGCTATCACTGTATACTGTACAGTGTACACTACCTTTGTACACTATGCACTAGCACTGTACACTGTACACTACCACTATAAACTACCTTTGTACACTATGCACTAGCACTGTACACTGTACACTACCACTGCATACTGTCCACTACCAATATACACTATACACTACCACTGTACACTGTCCACTACCAATATACACTGTACACTACCACTGTACACTGTACACTGTACACAACCAGTGAATATACTATCGGTATATCAGTCTAGGTCATTCGCGGTCCTGGAGTAAAGAGTAAAAAGTAATACGGTTTACAGAGTAATATCATCGCTGACCACCGCTGACCACCGTTGACAATCGCATACAATCACTGTTCACCAGTGACCATCTCTGACCACAACTGACCACATGACTGTTATACCATATAAGTCAATCATTGATGCTACCGAATGGCGTGAGATAACGATTTCATAATACAAGTAATGAACGCGGTACGGAGTGGTGCGGTGCGGCATTAGGATGGCATTGTTGTGAGTGAATTGCGAGGTGAGTGGTAGAGTGGTGAGTGGTGTGCGAGTGGTGGAGTGTATGTGTAGTGTGCGAGTGGGATATGAGAGTACCCTTGTAACTATGTAAACAAATTGTTTAGACACCTCGATCAACAATAATAAGAAATTTTCATCATATATTAGTTTGGGAAGCGATGTGGAATAAATGGCTTTTTAGTTTAATGTCGATGATTGATACAATATATGGATTAAAATAACATTTCCTGACTTTGGGCATGCAAGATGATTTTTGTTTCAGTAATATCAAAGTTGTAGAAGGTATATAAAATATGTTTGTGGTTTTTTGATGTCGAATAGTATTATAGTCGGTAGGTAGTCCGATAAGATAAGATAAGATAAGATAAGACAATATAAGATAAGATAAGAGGGTTTATTACGGTAGATTGATCAGTAAGAGTAATGTGTGGTTGTTGTAGGGAGGTCAGTGGGGGTATTGCATATAGTTGGTGCTGTGTATTCCGGAGTAATTCCTTATAAGGTATATAGTGCGAACAGCTGAGTGTTGCAGTTTAGTGAGCAAGTTAATGGTATGTAAGGTGAGTGTAACGGGAGAGAGTTAAGGGTAAAGTTATGGTATTTGAGTCGGGGCTGTATTGCAGATATTACAAGTAGTTGGGTAAGTACTGTAGTTATGTAAAGTCCGATCGAATTGTACGTAGTGTGCACTTGATTGATATCGATACATTAGTTATACGATGTTTGAAAGATAGTCTCGGGTCTAGTGTGAGGTCGAGCTGTTGATACGGATTGCTTATATGATACTATATTCTATTGTATGGTTAATGGTGGTATTCAGTAACAGTAGTATAAAGAAAGGTGTCCTTCGTAGTTATTTTGTAGCGTCGCTGTTGTTTTGTAAGTCTATTTAGAGTGGAAATTGATTGCAACGCATTTTTAAGCCCTGTAATAAAATAGTAATTGTCTACTCTGTAGATTTCGAATAAGTAGTCTCTAGTTTAGGGTAAAGCTAAATGCTTAATAGAGTTCTAGTAGCCCAATAATGTGGAGATACTTTTGGAAATAGTAAAATATCCTTTAGTATTTAAAGTAGTTTCGGTGATATAGTGAGTAGAGTGGTGTGTGAGAGAGCTAATGTATAGGTAGGGTGTTAGTGGGGGAGAGGTAGGTAGGGTGTTAGTGGGGTGATATGGAGCTAGGATATGTGAGTGGGAGGGGGAGAGATAGGTGGGGTGTTAGTAGGGGAGAGATAGCTAGGGAGTGTATGGGATGTGAGAGGTAGCTAGGGTGTGTGTGGGGTGTGAGAAATAGGGAGTATGTGGGGTGTAAGAGATAGGGTACGTATTGAAGGAGATAGCTATTGTGTAAGGGGTGATAGGGAGCTAGGGTATGTGAGTGTGGGGGAGAGATAGCTAGGGTTTGTGTGGAGTGAGATATCTAGCATATGTGTGGGTGTAAGAAATAGAGTGTGTGTGAGGTGTGAAAGATAGAATGTAGGTGATGGGAAAAAAGTTAGTGTATGAATAAGGTGCGAGAAAGCTAGGATGTTTGTGGGGGTGAGATAGCTAGTGTGGGTGTAGGGGTGAGAGAGTTAGGGTGTAAGCGGGGTGGTAGTAAGGTAAAGGCAGAGTATTATGCTAATTGGTGATGAAGTATGTAAATGGAGGTTGTGAGCAGAGGTGTACACCTGATATAGCGTGAATTGGTTGGTAATAAGCGATCTTTCATAAATATATTATTTTGACATTTACGACGAGGTAAAAATCTATGAAGTTATACAAAATATTGAGCATATTTTCTTATTACCAATACACTATTTACATGTAAGGTTGATAATGGAAATGTGTCAATACACGCGGAAGAGTACTATTGTGCAAAGTAGAATTAATATTTACTATGTTCGTATATCTGTTATTTGGGGATGTCCATTAGGTTATGGACTATATTAATTAAAAGCACAGGCTAATTTTGTGGTGTATTTTCAATAAAAAACATTATTAGGCAAATATTTCGCCATGATTAAAGAATAGCACTGTACATTTTTAATACATTTTTCAGTTTGCTTTGATAAGAAGAACTAGGTTCAAATTTACTTATATCTTAGCAAGTAAGTCTATATATTAGCATGTAAGTCTATATCTCTAGCAAGTAAGTCTATATTTTAGCAAGTAAGTCCATATATTATCAAGTAAATCCATATATCTAGCAAGTAAGTCTATATCTTAGCAAGTAAGTCTATATCTTAGCAAGTAAGTCTATGTCTTAGCAAGTAAGTCTATATATTAGCAAATAAGTCCATATCTTCAGCAAGTAAGTATATATCTTAGCAAGTAAGTCTATATATCTAGCAAGTAAGTCTATATATCTAGCAAGTAAGTCTATACGACTAGCAAGTACGTCTATACCACTAGCAAGTACGTATGTACCACTAGCAAGCAAGTCTATATATCTAGCAAGTAAGTCTATATATTAGCAAGTAAGTCTATATATCTAGCAAGTAAATCTATACGACTAGCAAGTACGTCTATACCACTAGCAAGTACGTCTGTACCACTATCAAGCAAGTATATATATCTAGCAAGTAAGTCTATATATCTAGCAAGTAAGTCTATATATCTAGCAAGTAAGTCTATATATCTAGCAAGTACGTCTATATATCTAGCAAGTATGTCTATACCTCTAGCGAGCAAGTCTAAAGTCTATAAATCTCTAGTCGGTGAGACAATCTCTATATTGCACTTTATCTATAGGATTGCCAATAAAGAGTAAAATCTGCCTATGAAGTATATCTAAATGTAATAATTAATTAACAGTATTGCACTTAACTATATAACAGGTATTAATTATTGAAATAACGTAGATTAATTATAAATATATATAAATATATATAAATATATATATATATTTATATGTAATATTAATAGTATATATATAAGATTAACATATTAGTCTATCTCTAGTAGGTAAGTAATACAATATACTATACTATCACATATAATATGTATAATCATCCTATATATGTCAATATATATTAAACTATTATTATTGTATTATTAACATGCAATATGTTATTATTTAAGTGTTATTACTAAATTACTTGTAATTATAAAGTAATATTCATTATCAAGGTATTAGACATAATTCTACTGTATGCTACTGTATGCTATTTATGCTACTGTATGCTACTGTATGCTGCTGTATGCTATTGTATGCTACTGTATGCTACTGTATGCTACTGTATGCTACTGTATGCTATTGTATGCTATTGTATGCTACTGTATGCTACTGTATGCTACTGTATGCTACTGTATGCTACTATATGCTACTGTATGCTATTGTATGCTACTATATGCTACTGTATGCTACTATATGTTACCGTATGCTACCGTATGCTACCGTATGCTACCGTATGCTACCGTATGCTATTGTATGCTACTGTATGCTACTGTATGCTACTGTATGCTACTGTATGCTACTGTATGCTACTGTATGCTACTGTATGCTATTGTATGCTACTGTATGCTACTGTATGCTACTGTATGCTACTGTATGCTACTGTATGCTACTGTATGCTACTGTATGCTACTGTATGCTACTGTATGCTACTGTATGATACTGTATGCTACTGTATGATACTGTATGCTACTGTATGCTGCTGTATGCTACTGTATGCTACTGTATGCTACTGTATGCTACTGTATGCTATTGTATGCTACTGTATGCTACTGTATGATACTGTATGCTACTGTATGCTACTGTATGCTATTGTATGCTACTGTATGCTACTGTATTCTACTGTATGCTACTGTATGCTACTGCATGCTACTGTATGCTACTGTATGCTACTGTATGCTACTGTATGCTACTTTATGCTACTGTATGCTATTGCATGCTATTGTATGCTACTGTATGCTACTGTATGCTACTGTATGCTATTGTATGCTATTGTATGCTACTGTATGCTACTGTATGCTACTGTATGCTACTGTATGCTACTGTATGCTACTGTATGCTACTGTATGCTACTGTATGCTACTGTATGCTACTGTATGCTACTGTATGCTACTGTATGCTACTGTATGCTACTGTATACTACTGTATGCTACTGTATGCTACTGTATGCTACTGTATGCTACTGTATACTACTGTATGCTACTGTATGCTATTTATGCTACTGTATGCTACTGTATGCTACTGTATGCTATTTATGCTACTGTATGCTACTGTATGCTACTGTATGCTATTGTATGCTATTTATGCTACTGTATGCTACTGTATGCTACTGTATGCTATTGCATGCTACTGTATGCTACTGTATGCTACTGTATGCTACTGTATGCTACTGTATGCTACTGTATGCTACTGTATGCTACTGTATGCTATTGTATGCTACTGTATGCTACTGTATGCTACTGTATGCTACTGTATGCTACTGTATGCTACTGTATGCTATTGCATGCTACTGTATGCTACTGTATGCTACTGTATGCTATTGCATGCTACTGTATGCTACTGTATGCTACTGTATACCGACATATAAGACACGAATCTAAAGAATGGAGATAATGAGATACCGGTGCATTTAAATGTTAATGAACGAAATCGTGGCTGGATAATGGACTATAGAAATTGGTTAGACTGACGAGGGAGTGTTGAGGGAGTGACGAGGGAGTGTTGAGAGAGTGTTGAGGGAGTGACGAGGGAGTGGTAAAGGAGTATTGCCGGAGTGGTGAGGGAATAGTGGGGAATAGTGGGGAGTGGTGGGGAGTGGTGGGGAGTAGTGAGGAGTGGTGATGGAGTGATGACGGGGTGGTGGAGGAGTGGTGACGGAGTGGTGATGGAGTGGTGGGGGAGTGGTGGGGGAGTGGTGGGGGAGTGGTGGGGGAGTGGTAGGGGAGTGGTGGGGGAGTGGTGGGGGAGGGGTGGGGGAGTGGTGGGGGAGGGGTGGGGGAGTGGTGGGGGAGTGGTGGGGGAGTGGTGGGGGAGTGGTGGGGGAGTGGTGGGGGAGTGGTGGGGGAGTGGTGGGGGAGTGGTGGGGGAGTGGTGGGGGAGTGGTGGGGGAGTGGTGGGGGAGTGGTGGGGGAGTGGTGGGGGAGTGGTGGGGGAGTGGTGGGGAGTGGTGGGGAGTGGTGGGGGAGTGGTGGGGGAGTGGTGGGGGAGTGGTGGGGGAGTGGTGGGGAGTGGTGGGGAGTGGTAGGGTGGCGAGGGAGTGGTGATGGAGTGATGATGGAATGGTGATGGAGTGGTGGAGAAGTGGTGGGGGGAGTGGTAAGGTGGCGAGGGAGTGGTGAGGATAGAATAGTGAAGTAGTTATGCGGGAAGTATAGGGAGGCTGTAATACTAGTAACCAGAACGACCAAATACAAACCTACCAGACATTACACTATAATGTGACACATATAGAGTAATATATATAATTAATATATAATATATATATAGAAATGCAGAGAAAATCCTCACTAGAAATACTATTATAGTGGGATATGATTGGTATGTAAATATACAGGAAAGAGGGTAACTCACGACGTGCGTAGACATTAATATCTATATATATATATATATATATATATATATATATATATATATATATATATGTGTGTGTGTGTAATATGTGCGCATGTGTCCAGTACCAGTAGTGGCTAGAGAATCTAATTAAATCGCCTAGGTGATCTCTAGCACTCTTAGCTATGATAATCGTTTTCTGGACGGGGGACAATAAGCAGCGAGTCGTGTTCGAAATCTAACGAATGTATAACTAGAATATAATATGGTTTGTTATGATATAGTAAATTATAGTATAGTATAGTTAGTATAGTATAGTATAGTTAGTATAGTATAGTATAGTATAGTATAGTATAGTATAGTATAGTATAGTATAGTAAAGTATAGTATAGTATAGTATAGTATAGTATAATTAGTATAGTATAGTATAGTATAGTATAGTATAGTATAGTATAGTTAGTATAGTATAGTATAGTATAGTAAAGTATAGTATAATTAGTATAGTATAGTATAGTATAGTATAGTATAGTATAGTATAGTATAGTATAGTATAGTATAGTATAGTATAGTATAGTAAAGTATAGTATAATTAGTATAGTATAGTATAGTATAGTATAGTATAGTATAGTATAGTATAGTATAGTTAGTATAGTATAGTATAGTATAGTAAAGTATAGTATAATTAGTATAGTATAGTATAGTATAGTATAGTATAGTATAGTATAGTATAGTATAGTATAGTATAGTTAGTATAGTATAGTATAGTATAGTATAGTATAGTATAGTATAGTAAAGTATAGTATAGTATAGTATAGTATAGTATAATTAGTATAGTATAGTATAGTATAGTATAGTATAGTATAGTATAGTATAGTATAGTATAGTAAAGTATAGTATAATTAGTATAGTATAGTATAGTATAGTATAGTATAGTATAGTATAGTATAGTTAGTATAGTATAGTATAGTATAGTAATCAATGAAAAGTTAAAATTATCAGTAATTTGTAAAGTCTGGTAAATAATAATGTCAATAGTATAAATGTGGAAGTTTAGGTGTTTTTAATTCAGATATATGTGAGGATATGTTTATAAATAAATTAAGAATAATATCAGTCCTCGAAATGAATCTTGAGAATCACCGTATTTCAATTTATATGCATCTAAATTAATATTATCTATTTGTAATATTTTATAAGTTCTATATCAGTAATATGTGATGTCAGTACATCTAATCGGCTATTACGTATCTTCACGTTTTTCTATTAATATAGTATATGCTATTGCGTCAAATGCAGCCGACATGTCTAATAAGACAAGTTGCATTTTATTTCCTGTATCCACACTTGTAAGAATAACATTAAAAATATGTAATAAAGCTGTTTCGTGCTATGATTCTTCATATAGTCACTTATATAAGATTTTGAAATTATAAACTATTATCCTTTAATACGTTATTTACTCAAGATTCGTTCACATATTTTAGATAAGAAAGGAATTTTAAAATAGGGGTAGTTATTATAAATAGTATTGTCAAGACTATTGTTTTTTAATAATGGAGTTACTATGGCTTGTTTTAACGATGATAGAAAAGATGAAATATTATTACATTACGTAATAATTGAATGAAATAATGGAGTATTTATTGATGTCATAAGTTGTTTTGGTGTGAGTATGCACAATACGTTTACATCAATATAAGGATACTGATTAAAGATTGCTGAGAAATTGTTTTAATATTATAAATAAGTTCATTAATTGTTTTTAAAGTTAATGTATTTAGAAGTATATGTTGTGTAATATGGAATTGTATGAGTTTTTAGTTGTAGTTAGTCTATTAACCAGCAAGTATATTCGTTATGTATAATTTACATGTGGGTAGAGCTTACTTTGATGCAAAAAAGTTAAGTTTTTGTCTATATATTTTCCATTAGTCATAAAATGGTATTTCTAGTCACAGGTATTTGACTTATTCATTATTTCAAGTTTATTTCAATGTTCGTAAGTGTCTTTAATATTATCAATTCATCCATCCGTACTTTGAATCGAATTTAATAGTTTATTTATACACAAAATACATATTTGCATAGTTTTCTTTTGTGTTGTTAGGGGAAATCAAGTAATAATATTAAGTATATATATTTTAAAAAGTATTACAATAGTTTTAAAAAAAGAATTGTTATAATAACATACATTTGAATAGATGTAATAATAATAAATTAATTTTCAATTGTTTTTAATAAATGTGTTTTAACTGAATTCTTAACTGTAGTAGTTGTAAAATCATGTAATATGGATGACACCATGTGATATTATTTGTTGTCTTTGAAAACATATTAATACAATTATTTTAAAGTATAGAATATATACTATAAAAATACTATTTACATTTGCAGTTATTATATATTATGATATATTTTTTTTATCATGTTTAAATAAAATATTATGATTCACGAATTTATGTATTTACTTGTAAGAACATGCATTGCTATTATATATATGGTATTATATATATGGTATTATATATAGGGTATTATATATAGGGTATTATATATATGGTATTATATATATGGTATTATATATAGGGTATTATATATAGGGTATTATATATATGGTATTATATATAGGGTATTATATATAGGGTATTATATATATGATATTATATATATGATATTATATATAGGGTATTATATATAGGGTATTATATATAGGGTATTATATATATGGTATTATATATAGGGTATTATATATATGGTATTATATATAGGGTATTATATATAGGGTATTATATATATGATATTATATATATGATATTATATATAGGGTATTATATATAGGGTATTATATATAGGGTATTATATATATGGTATTATATATAGGGTATTATATATATGGTATTATATATAGGGTATTATATATAGGGTATTATATATAGGGTATTATATATATGATATTATATATATGATATTATATATAGGGTATTATATATAGGGTATTATATATAGGGTATTATATATATGGTATTATATATAGGGTATTATATATATGGTATTATATATAGGGTATTATATATAGGGTATTATATATAGGGTATTATATATATGATATTATATATATGATATTATATATAGGGTATTATATATAGGGTATTATATATATGGTATTATATATAAGGTATTATATATATGGTATTATACATAGGGTATTATATATAGGGTATTATATATAGGGTATTATATATATGATATTATATATAGGGTATTATATATAGGGTATTATATATATGGTATTATATATAGGGTATTATATATATGGTATTATATATATGGTATTATATATAGGGTATTATATATATGGTATTATATATAGGGTATTATATATAGGGTATTATATATGGTATTATATATAGGGTATTATATATAGGGTATTATATATATGGTATTATATATATGGTATTATATATAGGGTATTATATATAGGGTATTATATATATGGTATTATATATAGGGTATTATATATAGGGTATTATATATATGGTATTATATATAGGGTATTATATATAGGGTATTATATATAGGGTATTATATATATGGTATTATATATATAGGGTATTATATATAGGGTATTATATATATGGTATTATATATAGGGTATTATATATATGGTATTATATATTTTAAATAAATTTACATTATACAATTTATTTTTAAATGTCATATTAGATTATTATAAAATAATAAATATTGTTGATGAATATGAATATGACATTCAATAATACAATATTATTTATTATATTTAAAATTAAAATATTTATATTTGAAGATTAACATGTTTAGAATCATTAGACTGGCATTATAAAATGAGATATATTTTATATGTTATACGTGAAAATATATAAAATAAAATATCTTAATTACATTTTTTAAAATGTATTAATATAAATGCATGATATTAAGTGTATTGAATAGTGTCCTTTCATTTTAAGAATATTTC
Source organism: Osedax frankpressi (assembly GCA_964035775.1). Taxonomy (NCBI): domain Eukaryota; kingdom Metazoa; phylum Annelida; class Polychaeta; order Sabellida; family Siboglinidae; genus Osedax; species Osedax frankpressi. The sequence continues at coordinate 19,366,270 of OZ038312.1, read as the reverse complement.
GAATAGTATACGGATACGATAGGAAAATAAAAATATATTATCATTATATAATCTACATTCATAGTAATCCACATTGCATACGACAGTGGTATAATGTTAGTATTAGATAAAAAGAAAAAAACGATAATGACACAAATATGAATAAATGTAATAATAATAACGGCTTTCCCTTAAGGCATATACATTAATCCATTCGTATACTATAATATATATATATATATATATATATATATATATATATATATATATTATATGTACCATATATAGAATATAGTATAGTATAATATAACATAATATAGTATATAATTTAATGTCATATTACTGTAATATATATTACAAAGAATTAAGAACAACATGCGCTTGGCAATGAATACATATCTAAATATAATGAATACGCTAAATGAAAGTAGATACAATAGTAGATACAATAGTAGATACACGAGTAGATACAATAGTAGTAACACGAATTATAGGTTTTTCAGGTGGCAGATTGAAAATATAATATGTATATAGTAATATTATTAATAAGTATTATTATTATTTATCATCATATCGTATTATTATTTTTACATCATAGTTATCTGAATTATTAAATATAAATGCAATAATATGCAAACGTAAGAGTTTTTAGAATATGAACAATGTGATATTTAGTATACGGTCATGATGACATTTGTAAATAGGGATTTTATATATTTAGATACGGACTCGATTCACTTTTTCAAATGACAATGTGATATTCAGGATAAGGTTTTAGAGTAAGTACACTGTGACCATGGCTATTATGATAGCGAACAGGATTTAGAATTAACGATGTATTATCAAATATCCTCTGTCGTATAATCTATTGTATGAGGAGGGAGGCTTTGCAGTAATGGCCTGTTTTCCGAAAGCAAATATTAAATAATTAATGATAATGTAATACGGAATAATGGTCCGAAAGACGTTACTGTAACGTTTATTCGTAAAGTTAATTGAATTGATTAACATTGGTAATTAGCTTGTATGGAATCAACATGCATTATTAAATAAAACACGTATATCACAATGTTCACGTAATAGTCTTATTAAAGGACTCTATAATTAGTAAACAATTATGATATAAATCAAACATTGGCAATATCATTACATTAACAACAATATTTCATAAACTACATATATTAAATTAGATGATACGAAATACGAAATGTAAGTAGGATATATTTAACTATTCAATATCGATACACCAGTGCTATATCTTGCTACTACTACGAACTTGTCGTACTAGTCTGCGATTGTGTGCATGCGATTGATACAATACTATAGCCTTTATATCTTATTATATATATGTTATGTTTATTACAAATTTAAGAAATTATATGCTGAAGTTACTTTATTTAAATCATTTGATTTCGAAAACTATTATTGAACAACCACAATTCATAAAATAACTATATATTATCATTATATCGATAGCCTTTCTAATATATAAACATATAAATCTAACATGAAATGTAATCACGAAACTGAACGTCTCTAGAGTTGAACGAGTACGAGAACGTTACTGATTATACGGGATGCAGATCATAGACGGAAGTAGGAATATGTTATTAACTCACCAAAATAGGTATATTTAAAGTCGATTTTAAATCAATTATATATATATATACATATATATATATATATATATATATATATAAATATATATATATATATATATATATATATATATATATAAATATATATATAATATATAATATATCATATTATACATGAACTATGCATAATGACCTTACGGAGTAGAATGTTATTTGCAAAAATTAATTAAAATATTCCAATATTCTACTAGATAGTATACAGTTACAGCGGTTGTGTGGGTCTAGTTTAAGTAAGAGAGATATGCCATCGTTGTTAGTGTATATGAATGTGCGACGTTCATTGTTTGTGTATTTATGTTCGCGAGTACGTTATAAATATTAAAGCGCACGTGAGAACGTATGCTTGAGATGGTTTGTGGTAAAATATGTAAATAAGTAAGTTTTATTATTTAGATAATAATTTCTAGGTAAATACTAAGTCATATATCTATGAAGCACATACATTGATAACAATGATTTAATATAGTGTTATAGTTAATAGATATCCATACACAAACATTATTATAGACTATAATTAGTATTGCTATTATAAATGGAATGGTTATATGTAACATATGACGTATCTAAATCATCTACTTTGGTCTTCAATAAACATACACGGAGGAGAACATTGCATGTGGTAATAGATGTAGCAATACAGGCGAAAATATAGCGTTGTAGAATTAGTTGTAGTAATAGAGGTGCAAATAGAGGTGAGTTAAGTTGTTAATATAGATGTTACTAGAGGTGAGTTAAGTTGTTAATATAGATGTTAGTAGAGATGAGTTAAATTGTTAATATAGATATTAGTAGAGGTGAGTTAAGTTGTTAATATAGATGTTACTAGAGGTGAGTTAAATTGTTAATATAGATGTTAGTAGAGGTGAGTTAAGTTGTTAATATAGATGTTACTATAGGTGAGTTAAGCTGTTAATATAGATGTTAGTAGAGGTGAGTTAAGTTGTTAATATAGATGTTACTAGAGGTGAGTTAAGTTGTTAATATTACAAGTGGTATCATATGTGGTAATATAGAAGATTTATAGATGGTAATAGAGGTGACTTATAGTTAGTAATAAAGGTATTACTATAGGTTAGTTAGTAAAGGTATTAGATGTGTGTTAGATGTGGCAATACATGTATGTTAGATATAGCAATAAAGTTAAGTTAGAGGTAGTAATACAGGTAAGTTAGAGGTAGTAATACAGGTAAGTTAGAGGTAGTAATACAGGTAAGTTAGATGTAGTAATACAGGTAGGTTAGAGGTAATAATATAGGTAAGTTAGAGGTAGTAATATAGGTAAGTTAGAGGTAGTAATATAGGTAAGTTAGAGGTAGTAATACAGGTAGGTTAGAGGTAATACTACAGGTAAGTTAGAGGTAGTAATAGAGTTAAGTTAGAGGTAGTAATACAGGTATGTTAGAGGTAGCAATACAGGTATGTTAGAGATATCAATAGGTATGTTATAGGTAGCAATGAATGTGGTAAACTAGGAGGTAATATAGGTAGCAGTACAGGTAAGTTAGAGGTAGTAATACAGGTAATTTAGAGGTAGTAATACAGGTATGTTAGAGGTAGTAATACAGGTAAGTTAGAGGTAGTAATACAGGTATGTTAGCTGTAGTAATACAGGTAAGTTAGAGGTAGTAATACAGGTAATTTAGAGGTAGTAATATAGTTAAGTTAGAGGTAGTAATACAGGTATGTTAGAGGTAGTAATACAGGTATGTTAGAGGCAGCAATGCAGGTAGGTTAGAGGTAGTAATAGAATTAAGTTAGAAGTAGTAATACAGGTAATTTAGAGGTAGTAATACAGGTATGTTATAGGTAGCAATACATGTATGTTAGAGGTAGTAATACTGGTAAGTTAGAGGTAGTAATACAGGTATGTTAGATGTAGTAATACAGGTAAGTTATATGTAGTAATACATGTAAGTTAGAGGTAGTAATACAGGTATGTTAGAGGTAGTAATACAGGTAAGTTATATGTAGTAATACAGGTATATTAGATGTAGCAATACAGGTAAGTTAGAGGTAGTAATACAGGTAAGTTAGAGGTAGTAATACAGGTAAGTTAGAGGTAGTAATACAGGTAATTTATATGTAGTAATACAGTTAGAGGTATATTAGAGGTAGCAATACAGGTAAGTTAGAGGTAGTAATATAGTTATGTTAGAGGTAGTAATACAGGTAAGTTAGAGGTAGTAATACAGGTAAGTTAGAGGTAGCAATACAGGTAAGTTAAAGGTAATAATATAGTTATGTTAGAGGAAGTAATACAGGTATATTAGAGGTAGTAATACAGGTAAGTTAGAGGTAGTAATACAGGTAGGTTAGAGGTAATAATATAGGTAAGTTAGAGGTAGTAATATAGGTAAGTTAGAGGTAGTAATATAGGTATGTTAGAGGTAGCAATACAGGTATGTTAGAGATAGTAATACAGGTAAGTTAGAGGTAGTAATACAGGTAGGTTAGAGGTAGTAATACAGGTAAGTTAGAGGTAGTAATACAGGTAAGTTAGAGGTAGTAATACAGGTAGGTTAGAGGTAATAATATAGGTAAGTTAGAGGTAGTAATATAAGTAAGTTAGAGGTAGTAATATAGGTATGTTAGAGATAGTAATACAGGTATATTAGAGGTAGCAATACAGGTATGTTAGAGGTAGCAATACAGGTAAGTTTGAGGTAGTAATACAGGTAAGTTAGAGGTAGTAATACAGGTAAGTTAGAGGTAGTAATACAGGTAGGTTAGAGGTAGTAATACAGGTAAGTTAGAGGTAGTAATACAGGTAAGTTAGAGGTAGTAATACAGGTAGGTTAGAGGTCATAATATAGGTAAGTTAGAGGTAGTAATATAAGTAAGTTAGAGGTAGTAATATAGGTATGTTAGAGGTAGTAATACAGGTATATTAGAGGTAGCAATACAGGTAAGTTAGAGGTAGTAATATAGTTATGTTAGAGGTAGTAATACAGGTAAGTTAGAGTTAGCAATATAGGTATGTTAGAGGTAGTAATATAGTTATGTTAGAGGTAGTAATACAGGTAAGTTAGAGGTAGTAATACAGGTAAGTTAGAGGTAGTAATACAGGTAAATTAGATGTAGTAATACAGTTATATTAGAGATAGCAATACAGGTAAGTTAAAGGTAATAATATAGTTATGTTAGAGGAAGTAATACAGGTATATTAGAGGTAGTAATACAGGTAAGTTAAAGGTAGTAATATAGTTATGTTAGAGGTAGTAATACAGGTAAGTTAGAGGTAGTAATACAGGTAAGTTAGAGGTAGTAATTAAGGTAAGTTAGAGGTAGTAATACAGGTATGTTAGAGGTAGTAATATAGTTATGTTAGAGGTCGTAATACAGGTAAGTTAGAGGTAGTAATATAGTTATGTTAGAGGTAGTAATACAGGTAAATTAGATGTAGTAATACAGGTATATTAGAGGTAGTAATACAGGTAAGATATGGTTGTCACTAGAAGCGTGTTCAATAACACAAGAGCTGACGACGTACTAATAATTAAGTTTTCTATACATTGCGTGTTAGCTACCCGGCGATATGGGCTAGCAGGTGAAGTGACTTGTTCGGCATAATGAACTTGTTATGTAATGAACTTTCTACGTAGTCGTATGAATAGGAGGTATGGTGATTGCGGCAGTCTGTGACGAATGTGGCGTTTGGTGTGGTGGTGGTATGGTGGGCGTGGTAGGAGGTGGAGTTGCGAAATGGTATAAGTTGTTGAAGGTGGGGTCGAAGGTTAAGTACGGCGTGAGGTGGCAGTGCTAGGTTGTTTAGATTGTTGTTGGGGTGATATGATATGGCATGAGCTTGTTGTGTAAAGTGGAGATGCTAGGAAAAGTGATGAGAAGTAGAGGTGTAAAGATGTGGTATAAGGATGTGATGGTATGAAGAGGTATTATGACGAGCTTATATGAGATAACGGTGTTACACTGTGGTTAAATATTAATGTTAAGTTGAGAAGTTAAGTTCAAGATTAAACGTTTTTGAGAAGTAGTGTGAAGGGAGTGTAGGAAGCAATCGAATTGTTATACGTGAGGAGGGAATGCTATTGTGTAGAGGAAGTGAAAGTGAGTTCAGTATTGAGATAGAAGAAGATAAAGTGAGCACGTGATATGGAATTGAGTATCGAGTATATTAATTCCGAGTATATGAGATAGATTGAGGGAGTGTAGAGATCAGGGTAGCTATACTGAGATGTAGCGAGATATACGATACATGAAGTCAGATGAAATAGGGAAAATAAGATATAGTAGTATAGATGGAAAGCAAGCGAGAAAGAAAGTGATATAATTAGAAAGAAATTGAGATTTAGTGAGGAATGATGAGATAGTGGAGAAAAAAGTGAAATGGAATGAAGTTATATGACTGTGATTCAATGGTATTATCTAAATATGATATTCTATTGTGAATGGTAATAATCTATATATAGATTTTTATAGTCGGTGTTTGTGCTGGGCTATAAATAATCAATAATAAAGAATTCTATACAACATACAATAAGCATAGCGTTAATTAATTAATAATTAAAATAATTATTATAGCATGATATTATTCTGAAATATAAAAACATGGAAACATATTTAATATGAAAGCATAAATAGATAATGAATACGAATGTAATTGTATTGTTATAAGACATGATTAACCTGTCATTAGGTCATGCCTCGTCATTAATACATAAATAACTCGTCGTGATGTATCTCAAATTTAAAATGTATCTAACAATATTAATTATACAGATACTCTATTATCATATGACATAACATCTAGTCTAGAGGAGTGTATTAATTCAAAGATAAAACACATAGATTTACATTTTGGAATACATATTTTTTTAAATTAATAAATAAGTTGTGATGTAAGGGCTAAATAAATAATTTAGATTAAAATGTAAAAAATATTTAAATGTATGTTAATGTATTGGTATAAAATTTAAAATATAACTACCAACATATATAATCTCCCTTTAGATATGGTTACTACGATATTACGTTGTTATCGAAAGTCGGTGAATTGATTCACCAATTATCATTTTTTTATTCTGTCCTGAGAATCGATTCTATGGATATTTTTGGTAAACATTTTTTGGTAATCTACCAAAACAGTTTGAAATATATGCATTAATTATTTATAACTGCAAATCTTATTTTATATTTTAACATTCTTAAGTTTATTTATAGCTTTTAAAGTATTTTATTTATAGTCTCGATGAAGATGCACATGCACAATTTACATATATGATTATTTTATATATATATATATATATATATATATATATATATATTGTGAGATACATCGGGAAGTTACATCATTAATGATAGGCATAATATAATAAATATAAGCATATACACTTACAAAAAATATCAATTTCTTGAAACTAATATAGATATTAATATTAAGTCACTAATTTCAATACATCTTTATTATAAAAAATGCTATATATTTAGCATATAATATAAGAATATTATATTATGGTAGAATTTATATATGTATGATGATTATAAGTTATAAGTATTTGATAAAATAATGACAGTATTTTAGATAACTTTTAGATGTTCAATGTTATATTCTTACATGATCCATTGATACATTGATACAATCAAAATGATTTCTCGTAATAAATAAACTCCGCCGAAAGTTAAAAGAAAGGTCAGAACTATTTATAAAGCACATCTAATATTATTTACTGTTCACATTTACATATATTATAACACCATTACTATAATATTAATAACCAATACATGAAGAATATGATAATCAAGTCATAAAAGAATATCGCTTATTATCGTTTATTACATTATTAGCTCATATCATTTCATAACATGGGATATTATACGAATATATAATTAATAATTGTTAACAATACAAAACTATCATTATTTAACATCGTAAGAGATGATAGATTTATAGCCTAAATAACATATCAATTTTGCAATACTAGAGTATATTAGATACACGAATGGATTACTTAATTGGCCAAATCATATATAATAAGTGATCCTAAGAAATCAATAAAAATAATACTAGTTATATTATATAAATAAGGTGTGCGATATTTATCGATGCATGAAAGCCTTATCGATTTTGAAATAAATGTATTGAAAGTAATTAATTTAAAGTAAACAATACAAAATAACAAGAAAATAGAAAATATAATTAGCTATTATCACGTGATAGCACAGTATTAAATATAAGAAAATTAACGTTACTTTTGTATCTGACGAGAGCATTTTAATAATATATATATATACATATATATATATATATATATATATATATATATACAGTATATTGTTTTATAATTTTATTTCATAATTATGTATTAATACATTGGGGACAATGTCGTCTGCAATATGGATATTCATAATGCACTGGGAATATCGTCGTCTGTAATATCTTCATACATGCTATTTTATCACTATACAAATACTATGGATTTTTTAGTACAATATTAGAATACTAAATTACGAAAGCAATACTCTAAATATGTCAATTAATTGCTTTATAAATAAACACTGACCTAGGTGAAGTATTTTAGAATGTGTGAGAGCTAAAGCTCTAACAAATTATGCTAAAATAAATTATATTAAAACTACTTCGATATGAATTATAACTAATCGCATATATATTAATTATTAATCATATATAGAAAGTAAACATTTAAATCACTAATTTATAAATATTATGATTTTAACAAAATTAAAAATATAAATATATTAATATATTATAATACTAATTATATATATATCTATGAATTAGTGTTCAAGATATAATTAATATATATAATGAATTATTTTTTTATTTGATATAATTGTATAATTAATAGACAAGTATAGTAAATATTTCAATATATTAAAATTATATTACTGCAATTTAAAATTATATAAAATATATTATAGCAAACATTACTTGGTAATACGTTATATATCAATTTAGTATCATATATATTTGGCATATACTAATATTGTATATACAATATAATAAACGTTTTAAAATTAATTTCATTAAATAAATAAAATAAAATAGATAAATTTAGATCATATAGCAAATGCTATAGATCACGGTTATGCATATAAAAATATAAATATTAAATAAATGTCAACAATAGTTTAGGATATATCATAATAATATAATTACTTTGTTTTAATATGTATATTACCATTGTATAGCGTACAATATAATATAAAAGTAAAAATGTGTATTAACAATTACATATTATAATTATGACAGTGTAAACAAACAATACAGGTATGATGTTAATGTAGAATTTATAATATATTTCAGACGCTATTACGTTAGGAAATAATAATATTACCCACATTTTAATTTTGTATCCGGTTATATAAATATATAAATAAACTGAAAAATAAAACAGAGACTATATAATTATTATGTATTATATACAATTGTTTATACACATATGTATATATATAATGCAGTCACGAAAACTTACATAATCTAACAGAATCGTGTGACGCTGATGAAACACGATTAGCACATACACAATAATTAACTTATGCACGCTGAATGATGTGAAACACTCGATATTATAAATCATGTCGTGTTTGTTTTGGGGAGCTTTGTTTGTCACTTTTACTAGGTTTTTAGTGCGTTTTTAGTGATTTTTGTAAAAAGTTTAGTATTGAATTTTATGTTATGATTTTAGTGCGTTGTGTAGCAATTTTTGTGGTACGTTTCATATTAAAATTGTTATAAATTTTTTAGTAAATTGTGTGGTATGTTCTGTAATGAATTTGTAGTATATTTTGTCTTACATTTGTTTGTTGTACACATTATTAACGAGTTTTATAATGCGTTTTGTAGAGAGTTTTCTGTAAATTGGGTAGTGAGTTTTTCTTTGGAATTTGATATGGATATTAAGGCGAATTAGCGGTAAGTTTAGAGGTAATTTATGCAGTAAGTTTTGAGGTGAGTTTTTCTATGAAATATATTTTGGGGAGTCTTATAGAGAGAGTTGAGTAGAGTTTAGTAGTAGGTTATTTAATAAGTTTGTCGTGCGTTTTTAGTTATTTTTGTGCTGAGTTTTATGGCAGTTTACCGGTAGGTTTTGAGAGAGTTTTGTGATTAGTTTTGAGGAGATTTTCGTGGTTAGTTAAAAATATATATTTTAAGATGGGATTTTATTGCGGTGTTTTTTAGGATATTTTGGTATGAATTTGTCAGTGATTTTTCAGTGAATTTTATTGTAATGCGGTGATTTGTGGTGATTTTGTGGTGATTTTATGTTATGCGGTGATTTGTATGGAGTCAGTAGAAGACATTGCTGTAGTTCATATGACATATAAGCAACGATAGTTTATAATAAGATAGGTAACATGAAAATAACAAATATCGCGCGACAGATTATGTATTTTATATTTATGTTTTAAATAATTATATATCATATTATCTAATAAAATAGACTGCTAATATACTATAATATTATTATAGCATATACTAAGAATAATTGCAGTTTATACACGTAATAAGTATATAATCTAAAAATAACATATCACTATTATGTATAATATTTACTATTTTCTAGAGGAATACTATTTTAGGTGAATTCATCAAGAAATTCTTAATAGAAATTAAACTACTAAAAAAAACTAAAGTAATTTCACTTTTTCTAGACTATTTCCAATCATTATGGATCATCTGAATTTATTAAAATATATATATATACATGTATATATATACATATATGTATACAAATATATGTATAAATATATATATATACATATATATATATCAACGTATAATTTCTAGGAAACATTAATATTAATGAATATATTATTGGTACCATAAGTTAGGTGCACTATGTTTTAGTAGTTGTATTCAATTATATTATCGATAAAGTCATACTGAATGTAATCAATATATGAAGGTATTTTAATTGAATTAATAAGCAAGCATATACAATAGAGTAATAACTCGATATCTCAATATATTTCGAGGGATAATTTCTCGCGTACACTCCGACGTTCACTGAATCCGTACCGCCACAGGTCTACGCGATCCACGGAAACTCTATACATCAATGGTAGAATCAATACATACAAGCAATACGAATGTATTGCGTGAGATATGACCATAGTGAGACGTACGACGTACGGCAAGGAGTGTAGTGAGGGATAGTGCGGAGTGTAGTGGGGAGTGTAGTGAGGAGTGTAGTGAGAAGTGTAGTGAGGAGTGTAGTGAGGAGTGTAGTGAGGGATAGTGCGGAGTGTAGTGGGGAGTGTAGTGAGGAGTGTAGTGAGGAGTGTAGTGAGAAGTGTAGTGAGGAGTGTAGTGAGGAGTGTAGTGAGGAGTGTAGCGAGGAGTGTAGTGAGGAGTGAGGTAAGGAGTGTAGTGAGGAGTGTATTGAGGAGTGTAGTGAGAAGTGTAGTGATGAGTGTAGTGAGGAGTGTAATGAAGAGCGTAGTGAAGAGTGTAGTGAGGAGTGTAGTGAGGAGTGTAGTGAGGAGTGTAGTGAGAAGTGTGGTGAGGAGTGTAGTGAGGAGTGTGGTGAGGAGTGTAGTGAGGAGTGTGGTGAGGAGTGTAGTGAGAAGTGTAGTGAGGAGTGTAGTGAGGAGTGTAGTAAGGAGTGTAGTGAGAAGTGTGGTGACGAGTGTGGTGACGAGTGTGGTGAGGAGTGTAGTGAGGAGTGTAGTGAGGAGTGTGGTGAGGAGTGTAGTGAGGAGTGTGGTGAGGAGTGTAGTGAGGAGTGTAGTGAGGAGTGTAGTAAGGAGTGTAGTGAGAAGTGTGGTGACGAGTGTGGTGACGAGTGTGGTGAGGAGTGTAGTGAGGAGTGTGGTGAGGAGTGTAGTGAGGAGTGTAGTGAGGAGTGTAGTGAGGAGTGTAGTGAGGAGTGTAGTGAGATGTGTGGTGAGGAGTGTAGTGAGGAGTGTAGTGAGGAGTGTAGTGAGGAGTGTAGTGAGGAGTGTGGTGAGGAGTGTAGTGAGGAGTGTAGTGAGGAGTGTAGTGAGGAGTGTAGTGAGATGTGTGGTGAGGAGTGTAGTGAGGAGTGTAGTGAGGAGTGTAGTGAGGAGTGTAGTGAGGAGTGTGGTGAGGAGTGTGGTGAGGAGTGTGGTGAGGAGTGTGGCGAGGAGTGTAGTGAGGAGTGTAGTGAGGAGTGTAGTGAGGAGTGTAGTGAGGAGTGTGGTGAGGAGTGTAGTGAGAAGTGTGGTGACGAGTGTGGTGACGAGTGTGGTGAGGAGTGTAGTGAGGAGTGTAGTGAGGAGTGTGGTGAGGAGTGTAGTGAGGAGTGTGGTGAGGAGTGTAGTGAGGAGTGTAGTGAGATGTGTGGTGAGGAGTGTAGTGAGGAGTGTAGTGAGGAGTGTAGTGAGGAGTGTAGTGAGGAGTGTGGTGAGGAGTGTAGTGAGGAGTGTAGTGAGGAGTGTAGTGAGGAGTGTAGTGAGATGTGTGGTGAGGAGTGTAGTGAGGAGTGTAGTGAGGAGTGTAGTGAGGAGTGTAGTGAGGAGTGTGGTGAGGAGTGTGGTGAGGAGTGTGGTGAGGAGTGTGGCGAGGAGTGTAGTGAGGAGTGTAGTGAGGAGTGTAGTGAGGAGTGTAGTGAGGAGTGTAGTGAGGAGTGTAGTGAGGAGTGTAGTGAGGAGTGTAGTGAGGAGTGTAGTGAGGAGTGTAGTGAGGAGTGTAGTGAGGAGTGTAGTGAGGAGTGTAGTGAGGAGTGTAGTGAGGAGTGTAGTGAGGAGTGTAGTAAGGAGTGTAGTGAGAAGTGTGGTGACGAGTGTGGTGACGAGTGTGGTGAGGAGTGTAGTGAGGAGTGTAGTGAGGAGTGTAGTGAGGAGTGTAGTGAGGAGTGTAGTAAGGAGTGTAGTGAGAAGTGTGGTGACGAGTGTGGTGACGAGTGTGGTGAGGAGTGTAGTGAGGAGTGTGGTGAGGAGTGTAGTGAGGAGTGTAGTGAGGAGTGTAGTGAGATGTGTGGTGAGGAGTGTAGTGAGGAGTGTAGTGAGGAGTGTAGTGAGGAGTGTAGTGAGGAGTGTGGTGAGGAGTGTAGTGAGGAGTGTAGTGAGGAGTGTAGTGAGGAGTGTAGTGAGATGTGTGGTGAGGAGTGTAGTGAGGAGTGTAGTGAGGAGTGTAGTGAGGAGTGTAGTGAGGAGTGTGGTGAGGAGTGTGGTGAGGAGTGTGGTGAGGAGTGTGGCGAGGAGTGTAGTGAGGAGTGTAGTGAGGAGTGTAGTGAGGAGTGTAGTGAGGAGTGTGGTGAGGAGTGTGGTGAGGAGTGTAGTGAGGAGTGTAGTGAGGAGTGTAGTGAGGAGTGTGGTGAGGAGTGTGGCGAGGAGTGTAGTGAGGAGTGTAGTGAGGAGTGTAGTGAGGAGTGTAGTGAGGAGTGTGGTGAGGAGTGTAGTGAGGAGTGTAGTGAGGAGTGTAGTGAGGAGTGTAGTGAGGAGTGTAGTGAGGAGTGTGGTGAGGAGTGTGGTGAGGAGTGTGGTGAGGAGTGTGGCGAGGAGTGTAGTGAGGAGTGTAGTGAGGAGTGTAGTGAGGAGTGTGGTGAGGAGTGTGGTGAGGAGTGTGGCGAGGAGTGTAGTGAGGAGTGTAGTGAGGAGTGTAGTGAGGAGTGTGGTGAGGAGTGTAGTGAGATGTGTAGTGAGGAGTGAGAACAATGCCTAGTTATCTTTTATACACCATATTTACATTTTTTGCGACCAGCGCAAATTTCCATGTTAGTTATCACGTGATATCACATGATACCACTGTATAGGCTTATATATCAACTGCATTACCATCAACTGTATTAGCACTATAAACTATACGTCATATACCAGTAGCTAAATCTAATCACCATATAAGTGGTTTAAAATCAAACGTTTTTAAAATACTTGATTGCATAATTATTATGTAACTACACAAAACTGAACCAAAATTCATAAAAACCACTTCCGTTTCAAGATACATATGATTTTCATATAATGCAGTCAACTATTGGAGATTTCACGGATTGATAACGCTGACTGGAACTTGTGGTATTGTGCAGTGTGAGTCATACCCCGAACCTCGTATTCACCTATGACTACGTTACGAGGCCCGACTTGCAGTATAGGAGTGAAACTTTAGTGCCGCCGTTAATTTATTCCGAATTAGGCGATACAGAGAACGTGCGAGTTCCGACTCGGAATTAGAGGCATAAACTTGACCGCGGGCGAAGGAGAGAGAGGATGGAGGGGCGGGGCGTAGAGGGAAGGAAGGGGCGGAGCGTGGAGGGACGGGATTGTGCGTGAAGGGACAGGATTGTTGCCGGATAATAGAGAAATCTCGTATCGCTGCTTAATCGTCGGATGAGACATTGTGAGGTGTTGCCCGACATATATAGAGGACAAGCGATGGGATAACAGCGTTGGTCGAGTCGGATCGCATGGGTTAAATCAGACTGTTGTGATCGAGGCAGACCGCTGGGGTCAATTCACATCGCGGGTTCAATTCTGATCACTAGGGTCAAGGCATGCCGTGGTCATTACCAAACTTATGCTTATCGTTATCTCTGGGACCGGTCAGAATTCGAGGTATTCGTCAGATATATTATCAAATAGTGGACGCCGATGTATCGCGTAGGTTTGAGCCACGAGGTGAATTGTTTACGGAGTTGATTACATAACCGATACGAAAACTCGCAGACGATACGCGAGGCTTAAACTTAAGATGATAACGTTTTGATGTATTAAATCACATGCGTCATAGTATGAGTTCGACCACGGTGTCGGGCAACGTGAACAATCGAGTGGCAGATCACATACCAGAATAGGTATTAGACCACATAACGGAGAATTGATAAATCACCTGATCAGATAAACCAGAAAGAACTGGCGCATGTTGAGATGGCAATGCATATCGTATAGCTATGTAGAGCAATTCATAAGAAATGGGATTATGCAATGGGATTATGCAATGCTACTTAGGAGGGCATTGTCTATTCATTTCGCTATACACAAGATACTCCGACGTGCCAGAAGAGCATATTTTCATATTATATATGTACACATAGATATTTCAGATTTTAGGAATTTGCGAAATATATTTATTATATATATATTTATTAAATATCCTTAAGATAAAATAATTGTGTTTATTATCTAAACATATAAATTAGTATTCGTACATATATTATAATTGTTATATATCTTTAAGTGTGTAGTATAGTATTCATATACATTTATGAAGTACATGTAAAAAACATAAATATTTAATTACTCAAAATATTATAAATACATAATCTAAAAATAGTATTCGCGTCTCAAATTAGTTATATAGTAGTGGGATTTAGTAGTGCAATAGTAGGATATGCATTTGCTATATGTAACACTACATATCGAATATACACACATATAGTATACACCGTAGCGGCTACATAACATTACTATAGTATTTGCTATATATAGCAATTGTACGTAGTTTCTAATATTACGAATAGCAGTGAATGTTGTGTAGTATGTAGTGGACGTGTGAAGTAACGATCACTCGATAATGTGTAATTATATCTTCGCGCCTATAAGTGTTAATACGGATAATAATATAGATTATCTATTATAAACACGGGTATCTAAAATAAATTGATACAACCGCGTATTGATATGCTATATATATAATGAATCGTATCGATATATCGAGTGATCGGATTTACGGATCCGTAAACACACAACATATATGATACATAATACCCTATATAGATATTTACTAGATGTTTATTATAGATATTTATAATTAGGTATTCAATCAAATGTATGATATATATATATTTATAAAATCATACCACGTGTTATTACAGTGCATTTGTTTACATATATTTAAAATAATTACTACATTTATGGAAGATCATCTTTATTTCTTAATAGGAAATTAGAAGAAAATAAAAAAATGGATTCGTTTATATATTTTTTGAATAATCTAATTTTTTATTTTCGAATACATTATAATAATATCGATAATATCGTTAATATCGGTAATATCGGTAATATCGGTAATATCGGTAGTATAATATTCGATTACGTGATTACATAATATTAGTACATGTATGTATTCATTAATTAATATATGTAGTCAAATTACAATAGTGTTGGATTTATTGCGTCATATAGATAAATAAATATATATATATATATATATAAAGTTTTTATAATAAACATAACAACTCCGTTCATTAAATAAAATACGAATTCACATTACGGTTCCACTGTATAGGTGGATTGTTTATTAATATGTTCATCGGTTGAACTTTTTTTAATCCAAGACATACCGGAATCTTTGGCCCACTTCTTTATCGCTGTTTCGCGTTTAATCCAAGACATACCTGAATCTTTCGCCCATTTCTTTTCAGGATGTTCACGTTTAATCCAAGACATACCTGAATCTTTCGCCCATTTCTTCTCAAGATTACCGCGTTTAATCCACGACATACCAGAATCTTTGGCCCATTTTTTCTCAAGATTACCGCGTTTAATCCACGACATACCAGAATCTTTGGCCCATTTCTTTTCCCGATTATCGCGTTTTATCCACGCCATTCCGGAATCTCTGGCCCATTTCTTTTCCCGATTATCGCGTTTTATCCACGCCATTCCGGAATCTTTGGCCCATTTCTTTTCCAGATTATCGCGCTTTATCCACGCCATTCCAGAATCTCTGGCCCATTTCTTTTCCGGATTATCGCGTTTTATCCACGCCATTCCGGAATCTCTGGCCCATTTCTTTTCCCGATTATCGCGTTTAATCCACGACATACCGGAATCTTTGGCCCATTTCTTCTCGATACCCGCACGTTTGATCCAAGCAACACCCGCGTCATTCCATTTCTTCTGCTGGATATTTTGCCACGTCGGATTTCCGGAGTCGCGGCGTTTTATCCAAGACATACCCGAATCGGAATTCCACTTCTTCTTGTGCGCTTCGGCCTTCAGCATGGACAGCCATTTCTGTATACGATTGTGCGCCAGTCGGTTCACCGTGCCGTTAGCGGACGGAGGGGCTCCGTACGCGGCCGGGACGTGCAACGAACGTTTGCGTCGGCGTCTCTTCAACCAAGCGATGTCCTGACTGCCCCAGCCTCGTTTGCGTTGCCACGCGAGCGACGCCGGCGCGTCCCAGTCGGCGTAGGGCACTAGGCGACGGTTCAACCAGTCGCCGTTGGAACGGGGACGACTGCGACGCGAGCGATTAGCTGCCAACGGTGGTAATACGACGTCCAAACGTAGCACACCTATGCCGCCACCGCCGCCGCCGCCTACTCCGTTAACCTCGGGCGGCGAGACGTTGGCCGTTGTGAAGCCAGTTACTAGCGTACGGCCGGCGCTGGCGAACACCATTCTAAACGAAAACGAGTCATCGGATAACGACTTGCCAGGTAGCACGGTGGCGAACGCGAAACGTCCGTCTCGGTCGCTGCTAGTAGAACCCGAGCAATGGCTCGACGCCCTAAACTCACCGGTGGAGTCCCGTTGCAGTAACGACACGGAGGCGTCCGCAACGGCACGACAGTCGGTGTTCAGTACGCGGCCGTAGACCACCGTCCGCAACGCCCGACCGGTCAGGGCGTCGGCGTCTCCGGTGCACAGTTGTACCCGACGTGGCACGAGTTCGGCGAGCCGAAGCACTACGTCGGTCTGACGGGCGGATAACGGGTTCTCCGTGGGACGGCAGACTCGCGAGCCGTGGCAGAGCGCCACGATTAGCCACAGTATCCGAGGGACCTCGGTGCGCATGCTACAGTGTATCGTACGGGTGCCGGTGTCACCGCAATTACACGCTAGAGCCAGTTGTCGACGGTTTATAACTGGGCGTGTGTCGGGCGTGTGCCGAACGTGCGCCCGAGAGGAAGTAGGCGTGGCTTGAGCAGTTTGTGCCGGCGCGCATGATTGTGGGTGTTTGGGTTTAGACTGACCAATATATCACGTGCTATACAGTAAGAATTATACACGTATATATTATAAATAATAGTCTATAGACTATTATTTATGTGCAGTGGATAATAATCAGCAATATGAAAAAGAATATTGACTAATTACAATTCTTACCTATTTGTAATTTCGAATTTATAGGAAATTAAATGTCAAATCAGAAAAATAGTGTATTAGTAATTATGGTGGTAGAGTACGATAATAGTTGATAATAGATATTAAATAAGAAAATATAAATATATATATATATTTAACATAATATATATGTTCACATTTTATTTTATTATATATTTAATATATATTTTTTATATATAAACATAGTATAATTCAAAATCATATAATATATAAAAAATATTGAATGCAAAAAAAGGTAACATGAATATTATTTTAAATAATTATATAGCTATACTAAAATATTAAAATTCAATAGTATATTTATTACAATTATAATTCCTTAATTTTTCAATGTATAAAGTACACACGAATAAAAAAATTTAATAATATTTGTATTTAATATTATTTGACTTTTAGAGTGTATTAAAAGCGCAGTTACATTTAGAAGACTTGGTTTTTTTATACAAATAACAGGAATATATAAATATATATATATGCAAGTATTTTAATGATATATATGCAATATATCAATATAATTACATATATTTTAAGATCGTCAAAGATCGCCCAGAGCATTCAATAGATTCATCGAGATAACGATTGTCGATTATTGATTCTTTATGTGCCGAGCATTAAAGGATATATAATATGAAATAATATTTTTCTTGACAGTGTTGGTCCAAACTTTAGGTGAGATATTTTTAGAAAAATAAAAATAGAAATTATTAATATTTTATGATTAAATTTTGTATCCAAATCAAATGTATAATCGTATGTTAACCCCTCTGAATTAGTTCTAGCTAGAATTAAATTGTTAATTAAACTCAATAAAATGTAAATTATATCTATAATCGGCATATTTTTAATTAAAAGAACTTTCCTGAATATACTATATCAACTCAAACTAGACAGGAAAGAAACAATGAATAATTATATCTTCTCTAAAGAAAGTAAATATTGTTTTGCTTGATCTGAGATAATCTTTCGATACACTAGGCAAGTGAGTTTACCTAGCAATACTTCGTAATACCATGGACTAATTATATTGTTTTTATTTGGAGTGAGAGATAATACTCTATATTTGTCAAAATACAGCATAAAAAACATGACTTAATCAACAAATACAAATAAATAATTTTCTAACAGTCGTGGGGCTTCTTATGTTCATTATAATATATTATAATATATCATATATATAACATATATATTATCAAAAAAACTTGACAAACCATCATAACTTATTCAATGTTGAGTAGTTGCACTTATAAATATTAACTATCTACAAGATATATCTATTCGCAACCTCGATAAATAAGAATTCGATGTGGTTTCTCTATTCTCAAAATAATCAGACTAAAAGACTATAGTTTAGGTGTGTCTATCATTAGCATCACTTTCATTACTACAGTATTATTCTTATGTTGTTCATTAACTTTAAGTAATTTTATTTGTATTTAACTATAGAACGTATATAGAGAGTGTATAATAAATGAACTCTAGTATGCACACACAATTGATGCTTAAATATATATTGTAATCCGATCGGGTTACAATTAAGTAGCTGATTGTAGCTAGACATCTTGTATAAGCCTTCTACTACTATTACTATATATATATAGCTAATAGCACATTTTAGTATACTGTATTATAGATACAAGAAAATAGAATATAGTGTAATAAGATAATATTAAATATATGATTTGATATTGTAGAATGTCATTGTTAACCAATTAATCTTATTATTCATTTTATATTTTAACACCATTTTTTAATTCATTTATCAATTTATAAATAGATATATAGCACATATATAATTCATTGTTATATATACCTTATAATATTAACGAAATTTATGAAAATATAAATAATAATTAAAGTTTAAAATAATTAAATTGATTATCAAATTATATCATAAGATTGAATACATATAAAGTAAATAAATTAATTAACAGATAACAAAAAGTATAATGTAAAAATATAAACTATGAATATAACTAAAAACACATATAAATTTATATATTTATGTGTTCATATATAAGTATATGTTTAATATATATGTATATAAGTGATATAATTATAGTAAGGTATATATTATATACACAGAAAGGATTCATTTGTATTATACCTCAGGGCAGATGTGTACCAAGTGTTCATCAGAAGGTATGCAATAAGGTGCGAATTTTAGTAACTATGTTAATATACAGCCGAGATAAATTTGAGAGAGAGAGAGAGAGAGAGAGAGAGAGAGA
>OZ038312.1:19341691-19346191 GCA_964035775.1 Osedax frankpressi | reverse complement strand
TAAATGGGGGTGTGTATATGGGGTATGTAGGTTGTATTGGGTGTGTAGGTGGGTACGTAGAGTTTGTAGGTGGGTACGTAGGGTGTGTTGGGGTGTGTAGGTGTGTATATAGACTACATACATCCTACACAGTAGGCCCTGCATTATATAGGTGTAGTGGCATATAGTAATTACGATAATGGTTACGATGTGTAATAGCCCATATTTGTCACATTAATTAAACACTAATGTCTAGGCGGACTTAATTAAAGATCTACAGGTATGTCCCCAACTGTGCTCATTGTGTCACTAAGTGTAGTCTAGTTGATAAGCTGGACACTGTGGTCTAGGATGTTTTATTAGTGTTATAACATGAGATAATCACGGTTCGTGTTTAATTAAATTCGGTGACCTAAGCTGTGTAACATATTTCTTTGTGCGATACGTGCGGTGTGCGGTGCGTGTCAGTGCGTGTCGGTGCGTATGCGGTGCGTGTGGGGTTACATGTGGCGTGAGTGGAGTGTATGTCATATATGTGAAATGTGAGATATGTACGGTGTTTATGATGTATGTAGTATAATCAATTATTAATTTTAGTGTGTGTGAGTGTGTGTGAGTGTGTGCGAGGGTGTGTGAGGGTGTGTGAGGGTGTGTTAGGGTGTATTAGGATGTGTGAGGGTGTATTATGGTGTGTGAGGGTGTGTGGTGGTGTATTAGGGTGTATTATGGTGTGTGAGGGTGTGTGAGGGTGTATTAGGGTGTGTGAGGGTGTATTAGGGGGTGTGAGGGTGAGTTAGGGTGTGTGAGGGTGTGCGAGGGTGTGTGAGGGTGTGCGAGGGTGTGCGAGGGTGTGAGAGGGTGTATGAGGGTGTGTGAGGGTGTATGAGGGTGTGTGAGGGTGTATTAGGGTGTGTGAGGGTGTATTAGGGTGTGTGAGGGTGTGTGGTGGTGTGTGGGGGTGTGAGGTTGTGTGAGGGTGTATGAGGGTGTATTAGGATGTGTGAGGGGGTTTGAGGGTGTGTGAGGATGTGCGAGGGTGTGCGAGGGTGTATTAGGGTGGGTGGGGTGTATTAGGGTGTGTGAGTGTGTATTAGGGTGAATTAGGGTGTGTGAGGGTGTGTGAGGATGTATTAGGGTGTGTGGGGGTGTTAGGGTGTGTTAGGGTGTATTAGGGTGAATTAGGGTGTGTGAGGGTGTGTGAGGGTGTGTGAGGGTGTGTGAGGGTGTGTGAGGGTGTGTGAGGGTGTGTGAGGGTGTGTGAGGGTGTGTGAGGGTATATGGGGGGTGTTAGTGTGTGTTAGGGTGTGTGAGGGTTTGTGAGGGTGTGTGAGGGTGTATTAGGGTGTGTGTGGGGTGTGAGGGGTTGTGAGGGTGTGTGAGGGTGTGCGAGGGTGTGCTAGGGTGTATTAGGGTGGGTGGGGTGTATTAGGGTATGTGAGGGTGTATGTGGGTGTGTGGGGTGTGTGAGGGTGAATTAGGGTGTATGAGGGTGTGCGAGGGTGTGTGGGGTGTGTGAGGGTGAATTAGGGTGTGTGAGGGTGTGCGAGGGTGTGTGATGGTGTGTGAGGGTTTATTAGGGTATGTGGGGTGTGTGAGGGTGTATTAGGGTGTATTAGGGTGTATTAGGGTGTATTAGGGTGTATTAGGGTGTATTAGGGTGTATTAGGGTGTATTAGGGTGTATTAGGGTGTATTAGGGTGTATTAGGGTGTATTAGGGTGTATTAGGGTGTAGTGGGGTGTATTAGGGTGTATTAGGGTGTAGTATGGTGTTTGAGGGTGTATTAGGGTGTGTTATGGTGTGTGAGGATGTGTTAGGGTGAGTTAGTGTGTGTGAGGGTGTGAGTGGTGTGTGATGGTGTGTTAGGGTGAGTTAGTGTGTGTGAGGGTGTGAGGGGTGTGTGAGGGTGTATTAGGGTGTGTGGGGGTGTGTGAGGGTGTATTAGGGTGTGTTATGGTGTATTAGGGTGTATTAGGGTATATTAGGGTGTAGTAGGGTATTTGAGGGTGGTTGAGGGTGTTTGAGGGTGTATTAGGGTGTGTTAGGGTGTGTTAGGGTGTATTAGGGTGTATTAGGGTGGATTAGGGTGGATTAGGGTGGATTAGGGTGTATTAGGGTGTGTGAGGGTATGTAAGGGTGTATATAAGTGTATGTAAGTGTATGTAAGTTTGTGAATACGCTATATTGTTATTTTAAGATGGTATGCGAGTATAAAGTGGTTGACAGAATGTTATATTCACCGTCAAAAGTTAAATTGTTGTATGTGTGTGTGTTTTTAAAATCTGTATGTGTTTGTAAAAACTGAATGTATATATAAAAGCTGAATGTGAATGTATAAAAGCAGTGTGTATTTATTCAAAATGTATATGTATTTAAAAGATGCATGTATAGAAAGTATACATAAAAGATGTATGTATTAAAAATGTAAGTGTGTATTCAAAAGCTATACATCAACTCTTTAGAGAAGTAAGTAAGATGTACAATATATAATGTACACTGTACATTGTACAGTGTACAAGGTAAATATACACTGTATAATGTACAATGTACATAGTACACATTATACGTACTCCTTCTCAAAGTTTTTAGAAGGTACGCGTATCCTTACACCTATATGGGCATTAATGTACATATATTTTTCCATGTGGTCATATAAAATCGGATATCAAAAACTATGTAGGCGTGTCAGAAATGAAGGTTATACTACAATAGTATGCGGTTACCCAGAAACACTCAACTAACTTGCCGGAAAATTAAGGCAAGACTTGCTTCCGCGTATTATCAATATAATTACGTAATATTACGCACAATTTTTATAGTTACGTCATCGAAAAGTATAAACTGTCATCATATTATTAACATTTAAAGAGAATAGAGAATAATGAATGATATGAACACTATACTACCACACTTACTAATAGGTCCCAACACCCCTTTAATATCCTTTAATACCCACTAATACCCATTAATACACATTAATACCCCTTAATATCCCTTACTACCCCTTGATACACTTTAATACCCATTAACACCCCTTAATATCCCTTACTACCCATTAATACACCTTAATACCCATTAATACACCTTAATACACCTTAATATCCCTTAATTTCCCTTAATACACCTTACTACCCCTTAATACACTTTAATACCCCTTAATATCCCTTAATACCCCTTAATATCCCTTAATATCCCTTAATACACTTTAATACACCTTAATATCCCTTAATATCCCTTAATACCTCTTAATATCACTTAATATCCCTTAATACACTTTAATACACCTTAATACGCTTTAATACACTTTAATACACCTTAATATCCCTTAATATTCCTTAATATCCCTTAATACACCTTAATACACTTTAATACCCTTTAATACCCCCTAATATCCCTTAATACCCCTTAATATCCCTTAATACACTTTAATACACCTTAATATCCCTTAATATCCCTTAATATCCTTTAATATCCCTTAATACACCTTACTACCCCTTAATACACTTTAATACACCTTAATACACCTTAATATCCCTTAATACCCCTTAATACCCCTTAATACACCTTAATACACCTTAATACACTTTAATACACCTTAATACACTTTAATACACCTTAATATCCCTTAATACCCCTTAATATCCCTTAATACACTTTAATACAACTTAATATCCCTTAATATCCCTTAATAACCCTTAATATCCCTTAATACCCCCTAATATCCCTTAATACACCTTACTACCCCTTAATACACTTTAATACCACTTAATACCACTTAATACCCCTTAATACCCCTTAATATCCCTTAATACACTTTAATACACCTTAATATCCCTTAATATCCCTTAATACCCCTGAATACCCCTGAATATCCCTTAATACACCTTAATACACTTTAATACACCTTAATACCCCTGAATATACCTTAATACCCCTTAATATCCCTTAATATCCCTTAATACACTTTAATACACCTTAATACACCTTAATACCCCTTAATATCCATTAATACCCCTTAATACCTCTTAATATCCCTTAATACACTTTAATACATCTTAATACACCTTAATACACCTTAATACACCTTAATACACCTTAATACACCTTAATACACCTTAATACACCTTAATACACCTTAATACACCTTAATACACCTTAATACACTTTAATACCCCTTAATACCCTACAATACACCATAATAAATAGTAATATACCTTTATAAACTATAATATACTTCAATACCTCCTAATACCTCATAATACACCATAATACCCCATAATATACCATAATATACCATAATACACCATAATATACCATAATACACCATAATATACCTTAATACACCATAATGCACCAATACTACTATCAAGCTTTATATACGCATGCTCTTTAAGTGCCCATGTTACAATATAAAACATAATGTATATCGTAACGCTGATGTAATGAAAATATCGGTCTGACAATAAAACGGAAGTCGGCGACGATCTCCGTTAGTTAATTAATTACGTAACAGGTGATGGTC
>OZ038312.1:19219191-19336691 GCA_964035775.1 Osedax frankpressi | reverse complement strand
CAATGTACACCGAACGAGGTCAGATAATCCCTCCGTAGGAAACTAGAAACCGACAATCGACAGTCGCATGGAGACAATGTAATCTGCTGCGATATGTTGCCAGAATATCTTCATAACAATGCATTCGGTAACGCGTGCGCTAGCCTAAAACAATATAAATAGACATTCTAACTGATGAGTGCATACTTTTAATAAGCTTTGGTAGAAATACTGGAACTGCTATGTTCTCATAGATGATCATAATTATCATAATTCTGTGTAAATGCATTAGTTTTATATTAAATATTATAAACATGCGTATATATAACTTGATTAATATATATATATATATATATATATATATATATATATATATACATATATATATATATATATATATCTAATTAAATACACAGCACAATAGATATTGTATACTATTGTATACATAAATAGATTCATAATTAAAATGCATTATAATACATGAAGAGGATAGAGAAATGTAGTAAATAACTACCTTTAATGTAACATTAATCACCAAGAGCAAAGTTAATTGATTCTAATAATATACATAAATGTATTTTCTCGTATATATATATGTATTTATATATGCATATATATAAATATATATATATATCAATTTCCATTTACTGATCTATGATTAATTTTCAATAGCCAATTTTCTCATAAAAAAATAATGAAAATACAGAGTTTACTAGACTTGTAATGATTATTAAAATATATTGATAGAAAATAAACACATAAAAACACACAACAATAACAAATGGAGTATTGGCAGGTCTTCTGAGGAGGTGAAGAAAGATATCTAAAATAGTCTCCCGAGTAAAATCTAGCCATTTGTATTAATGACTAGTATGTCTTTACATCTAACTAAATTATAAGACAGACTTCAAATGCGGCAGGTGTAAGTTTGAAGTGGAGGTAGGCTCATGAGTTTTGTAGGCTCATTGTTCATGTTCTCAATGCTAACCAATACATACACTCAAGGCTATATAAAGTTATAATATATCATATGCTTCTTACCTGTTGGGCAATGTTATAGAGCATTTTGGCTCAGGTGAGTGAGTGAGTGAGTGAGTGAATGAGTGAGTGAGTGAGTGAGTGAGTAGGTGAGTGAGTTGGTTTGTGAGTGAGTGAGTGGGTGAGTGAATGAATGAGTCAGTCAGTCAGTCAGTAAGTCAGTCAGTCAGTCAATGAATGAGTCAGTCAATGAATGAGTCAGTCAATGAATGAGCATGCAATACATAACTGTTCTAACCTGTTGAGCTATTCTGTAGAGCATTCTAGCACTGACGGCAGTGGTATGTGTTCTAAGAATATTCTTCTGTGCCTCACTTTCCTGCCAGTCATAGTTGTAACTGTTGGGCATTTGATGTTAGGTCAGAGATATCAAGTGGATTATTATCTTAATAACCTACTATTATTATAATAAGGATCTTCCATTGTTATCTTCAAAACAGTCCATGTTTATCTTAATCATCCCAACTCATCTTACAGTATATTGAAGAATATACCTCACTATCCACCACCTACTTCACTCATAAATATTTTTTCATTTTTCATACTCTACAGAAGTTAAAACTAGATAAATAAAGCTTAATTACAACTTCAACATATAAACTAACAGCCATACACACTATTCATTCAATCCATACAAACAGATTATTTATTAAAGGAATCAAAATTCTTTAGAAAACACATGTATATAGAAATTTTGAATAGGACTTAAGAATAGGAATTTTTTTAATATCCATATATGGTATATAGATTTTAAAATTAAATTTCCGTACAGGATGGTATTTATTCAATAACCTAAATATTACTAAATACTACTTATCGTTTGAATGTATAGAAACTTCCAATTTGAAGAATTAACTTCACAAAAATATCTCAAGGAATTCCACAAAATATTAATTTTAAAAATATGTTTAATCATCAAAATCATACATAAATTTGTGCTATTTTAAGAAAAATGTATGCTCTCTTAGATCAAATATTTACCTGTGAATTAAATTACTTGCTAGTACATACAAATTTATTTTAATTTAGATTCTATTTAGAATCATGATCAGTTATTGTATTTCAATAATTTTTTTTAATTTTTAATAAAATCATCTAAAATCATATTTAAAAGTTATAAATTTGATTGTAACATTGAATTCTTTCACTAGCTAGCAAATAAAACTAAAAAAATTAGATACAATTATCATCGATATATACCTACTACAAAAATCTACAATTCGAGTATTAAAAATGGAGTTAATAATAATAATAGATTCTCAGATAAAATACTATTAAAAATGAAATGCTGTTGAATATTCAATAAAACTTTTGATCTATGAATACGTATAAAAACTTATCTTACTAACTTAACCAACTAAATTCACCATGATCTAAATACAATTATAGTAAAAGAAGTTTAACCGATGGTTACAAAATAAATAGAATAAATGACTTCAATTTAAATTTAAATTTAAATCTCAATATTTTTAAATAATAAGTAATTGAGAAAGAATCGTTATGAATTATTTACATGAAATCCATCTAATCAGTACAAAACCAGGACCTATTAAGTATAAAGTTTTTTATTATGTCAGTAATTTTACATTTCCTTCTTATTTCCTCTTGTTACACAATATTCTTTTGATATAATATCGTATTACAGAACTAATATTTGAATCGTTTAGAAAATAAAACTTCACACTCATTCTGTGTACATACAAACTCCAAATACCACAATCTGTACTGACACAGAGTAAGTACAGCAATATACAGCACATTCAACTTCTCATCAACTTCCACTAATCCCGGAGTATAACAAACCCCTGCGATCCGTAGCCCCCTTTAGAATGTACTTCTTTTACGCGCTGTAGGTATTCTTTAGGAAAATCCATACTTGTCATGGGATCTGAAAAGAACAATTTTCAATAGTCTAGATTAGGAATATATGTTATATTACATCAATATTTAATACCAATATTTCATAAAAAATTGATCAAATATAATTATAAATAATAATTCAATTATATATATATATAATTGTATTGGAGTCAAAGGGATGGTAGAATAAAGTAGAAAAATATTCAGCCGTAGCTGGAGATTTCGAGGGAATTGAATGATTACATAACCAATGGTAACTTACTCCAGAGCTGATATATAGATGTAAAGATAAATAAAGTAAAAATTAATATTATGTTAAAAAGTTAATGTAAAATATGTAAAAAATAAAATAAAGATTGTATATCATTAAATATATATACATTGTTGATATAATTAAATTATAAAAAGATAATATCATAACAATATATGCAAATAATTATGAATACAATGATGATGACCCAAACTATGATGACTAATTCATTCTATCATCTCTATAATCCATCTTGTTTTTCCAATATTTCACTAATTAATCAGCAGAGATCAAATAACACTCATCGCAATCATTATATTCTTATGAACTAATGAGATTACAATTTAGCAATATCTAGTGGACTGCAAGATGAGATAATCATTTAATAAATAAGATTTATGATATTCAGTGTTCTTGATATTTAGTGTTATCGATATTTAGTGTTATCGATATTTAGTGTTATCGCTATTTAGTGTTATCGATATTTAGTGTTATCGATATTTAGTCGTAGGAGAGATTCGTCGTTTTCATTGCACAGTTGATAATTAGTAATAATTTGCTTAGCATTATCGCACATACTCGTACAGCTGATGCGGCAAGTGAATACGTTTAGCAGCATCGGACAGGCTAAACAAAACGAGAACCCAGGCGAAAAGAGATCAAAAGGGACCCTGTTCATTAAATATTCAACGGGCAGCAATGCCCACAATAAGTACAGATAAATATTCAGTCGAGAAATACGCCTGAGCAGTTATAAAAAACGTAATTCGATAGCGTAATATTAAATGAGGGATGGTAAATGCGCCTCGGAGGATAGTAAGGAAGAGTCGAAGTATGTACTTGCGATATCACTGAATTTTAAATATTAGAAACAATAAGTAGACATTTATGTATTAGAATATAGTTGAATTAGTCTGCATAGAGTGTCAAAATGCCAAATGATACGAGGTGACATGCAACTGTAAATTTAATAGATCTGAAGAACAAAATATAGAATTCATTGTTGTCAATTTCTATGAATAATGGAAGATCTCTTTGAATATTTTCTTTCAATTATATAATTTTATAATATTTTATAATATAACCCTCTGAATACACCAATATATCTATACACCGAATACACCAATATATCTATACACTGAATACACACATATATCTATACACTGAATACACCAATATATCTATACACCGAATACACCAATATATATATACACTGAATACACACATATATCTATACACTGAATACACCAATATATCTATACACCGAATACACCAATATATCTATACACTTAATACACCAATATATCTATACACTGAATACACCGAATATATCTATACACTGAATACACCAATATATCTATACACTTAATACACCAATATATCTATACACTGAATACACCAATATATCTATACACTGATTACACCAATATATCTATACACTTAATACACCCATATATCTATACACTTAATACACGAATATATCTATACACTGATTACACCAATATATCTATACACTGAATACACCAATATATCTATACACTGAATACACCAATATATCTATACACTTAATACACCAATATATCTATACACTGAATACACCAATATATCTATACACTTAATACACCAATATATCTATACACTGAATACACCAATATATCTATACACTTAATACACCAATATATCTATACACTTAATACACCAATATATCTATACACTTAATACACCAATATATCTATACACTGAATACACCAATATATCTATACAGTGAATACACCAATATATCTATACACTGAATACACCAATATATCTATACACTGAATACACCAATATATCTATACACTGAATACACCCATATATATATATACACTGAATACACCAATATATATATACACTGAATACACCAATATATCTATACACTTAATACACCAATATATCTATACACTTAATACACGAATATATCTATACACTGAATACACCAATATATCTATACACTGAATACACCAATATATCTATACACTTAATACACCAATATATCTATACACTGAATACACCAATATATCTATACACTTAATACACCAATATATCTATACACTGAATACACCAATATATCTATACAGTGAATACACCAATATATCTATACACTGAATACACCAATATATCTATACACTGAATACACCAATATATCTATACACTGAATACACCCATATATATATATACACTGAATACACCAATATATATATACACTGAATACACCAATATATCTATACACTTAATACACCAATATATCTATACACTTAATACACCAATATATCTATACACTGAATACACCAATATATTTATACACTGAATACACCCATATATCTTTACACTGAATACACCAATATATCTATACACTGAATACACCAATATATCTATACACTTAATACACCAATATATCTATACACTGAATACATCAATATATCTATACACTGAATAATTAAATACATTCTATGTCTAATATTAATAAATCATAATAGTATTATTTTTACATATAAATTAATCATCAAAAATATTATGTATTGAAATTATGTATTAATATGTATAGTATTATAGAAGTGTGATTTGTTATAAAATATATATTAAATATGATTTAATAAATAATATATATTATAAATTATATAATAATTAACTATAGATAAATGTATTATCATTACAAATTTAGTAATCTTATATAGTGATAAATATTAGTAATATTTAGCAAATAGATATCATATATATTTTAATGAGCAACTTACAATCATTAACATATGCATTATTTAATTATTATGATAAAAATGTAGTCTGTAATATAATTAATTAATATAGTCTGCTTTTATTTAAAACCCATTTACTGTTTATATTTAATGATATATAATGATAGTGTCCTTAAAGTCTACTAAACCTACCAAAATAAATTATAATTTTCCTATGAATTACTATAGATATCTATTAGTTGTGTATTCAATTAGATTAAATTACTCTGAGTTAGGTTCTAAGTAATTATTATATACTATATATAAGTATACTAAAAATAAATTGTAATTAATAAGATATATTACAATTAGTCCATATCTATATTTAGATTACATGTACAATGATAAGATCTATAAATAGATCTATATATTTATCAATCAATATCCACAGCTGATTTATGTGACAATTTCTATAAATAATCACAATATTATATTATTTTTATTTTTTAAATAAATAATTTCTTGTATAATTTGCTATAAAATTCAAATAAATTTCATTCTAACACCAACAGTCTATTGTTGATGCGATTCATAAATACATTATTACTAATATTAATGTAATATTTGCTGATTACATAACATAACTTTTGCTGTATTAAATATTTTTATTAAATTTTAAAACTATTGTAAATATTATTATATTATCTATACTTTTAGGAGATATTTACATATTTTAATTGAATAGAAATATTAGTAAAATAATATTATGTAAATTTAACTATAAATTTTTTTTTTTCATACATATATTCAAAATGTATTGTTTTTAATTATAAAATATACTACGATATGTAAATTTATGTTTTATTTAATATTCTTGATACTTCTATAAACATTCTATTAATATTTACCGAGTTATGAGCTATTTTATTGACCATAGTAAAAAAATGAAAAACACGTAAAATCTAGTGATTCCAATAAATATGTGACGCAAAAGTTATTGACGCAAAAAAGGTTAAAATACTTGTAAAATTTAATAACTAATCATTTTATAAATATATGATTATTAATTAACTTCTGCATAACAAAAATTGGAGTCATATTTAGTCATTTTTATTTGTATACAAATAGTGACATTGTATAATGGCTTTTGTAGTTAATGGGACAATTCATATTTTTTATTTTTTTGTGATAATCTTTGGGTTTGGGTTTATAATTTAAACCCAATCAATTTTATAATAACAATAATAATATAAAATTAATTCAAATGAATTACAAAATGTGTATTTTAGAAAAATTATAAAAATATATTTTAATTTATACAATAAATATTAAAAAACAAATTTTTTTAAATCATTTATATAAAATTAATTAATCTTGTATAAATTAATTTAGGCTAAATAAATATTTTAAGCAATAATTTGTTTAATTTATATAATATTCATTGAAAGAGTATCAAATGTAATCAAATGCAATCAAATACATTTTTAGTATGTATTTTGTATATGTAGAAAACATACCTGATATAAAGAAGGTATCGTGAGCATCCCTGGCTGGATGTTGTTGAGGCTGGAATAATGCGTCAAAGTTCCAGAAACTACTCTCAACGTAGTTGTTGGTTGGCATTTCAGAGAAGCTATTTATTTTGTAGCGCAACATTAGGAAAAAGGTCGATATTATATGCTAACGAGAATTTCTCCATAAGTTATAAAATAAAAACTAGTTGTAACTATAAATATGTTATGCAAAAATAGCCTAAAAAATATTCCAGGTGGAATATAATAAAAATAAAATAAAGATTTAAATATCAATTTGTTTAAGTAACTTGAAAATAAATAATATGCGTAAATCACCATAATATTGATATGAATATTAATTTTTGTAATCATTATTTATATTTTTTTTTACATTAATAAATTAAATTTATTAAATATCTTATTTCAACAAATTTAGTGAATTGTGTAATAATTGACTTAATAAATAATTAATAAAGAATAATAAATTCAAAAGATTTTATATGATTCTCATATAAATAATGTATTACAATGAAATTAAATGTATGATTAAATATATATTATAAATACTTTAATAAACTAATCATTATATCAATATATAATTATTTATCATTTCAATATTATAAAAATTC
Organism: Osedax frankpressi; assembly: GCA_964035775.1. Classification (NCBI taxonomy): domain Eukaryota; kingdom Metazoa; phylum Annelida; class Polychaeta; order Sabellida; family Siboglinidae; genus Osedax; species Osedax frankpressi. Next base: position 19,328,710 of record OZ038312.1, on the reverse strand, counting down.
AAGTTAGGGACCATTTTTATAAAAATATTAATATTTTATAATTATTTTTTAAATTAAATATTGATTTTTAATTATTACAAATAATGAAAATTATGGTTATAATATATTGAAATATCAAAAAAGAAATTAAAATGTTTATAACTAAATTGTTAATATTAATATTTTATTATATAAATATATTTAGCATTTTTATTTACATAATTTATAGATATACACAAATTATTTCAAATTGATTAAATATGCATTAATTATGAGGGTTTCAAAATTAGAGTATACATAGAGAAAGATCTCTCAAAAGTACAAAAATGAATATTTATGTTTAAAATGAAATTGACAATCTCAACGTATTCCATTGAAATCAATATTTATATTTATTTAAACTCTTTATTTGAACATATAGTTTTCAAATTAGTTTTTATTCATAGATATGTCTATATGTAATATAGATATGTCTATATGTAATATAGATACTTCTATATGTAATATAGATACTTCTACATATACTATAGAAACCTCAATATGTAAATAGGTCAAAATGAAATGGATGAAACGAACCCCATTTCGAGGAAGATCTGTCTGAACTCTGCGCGTACCTTCAGCAGGGGATGAAGATGTCCACTGGAAGGCAAGATACCCTGGGCTGCGAAGTTGTAGGCTTTGAACTTCTTCTCATTCCAGTTGCCGCTACGCGAAGTCGATGGAGCATTAGAAGGTTGAGGTATTATGAGACTAGCGTGATAACAGGTGATGTGTCTACGTGAAATCACCTCACAAATAGATATAAAAAGAATATTTTTTTCTTTCGTATATCTTCAATTTTAAGATTCTTATTAAATTCTCGGTTGAAAAATTCTATAAAATGAATTCTCAATATGAAATATCATATAAATAATTAAAATAAAGTAATTTATAAAAAATAACATTTTTGGTAGATTGTTAATTTATCGTTCTAAATATAATAAATTATTAAATTGAACTTACTTAATATATAAGAACACAAATTTTAGATCTATATGATAAAATTATATAATCCGTTAACAAATGAAATATGTAAAGATCTTATGATCGGTGGAAAACCTGATGAGCATTTCCTGTGTTAAATCAGTCTCTGGTTTCTCGATGCTAGTTGTGAATTGACTTCCTTTTCGAATCACATACGATGTCACCTTACTTTAATGGGAATACAAATTTAATGAGAAACTCTACAGATCAAAAACAAACTATACTTCTTGGATAGTATACTAAATCATATTTCAATAATATAATCGAACAATAAATTTGTATAATATAATTTTGAAAAATAATTATTTATATTAATCAAAATAATATTGTATTCTAAATGAAATTTATTTACAATAACACATCTATACGACTTACGCTTCACAAATGAGCTTCCGTTTTTTGTACTCTTTAAGTTGCGAGGTAGAAATAGATTCGGCGGATTTCATGGCTGAGAGGGCTTTACACCACTCTTGTACAGTATCCACAATCGAATCAGTCTGAGTAAATGTAATTGACAACTAGTAGTGTAATTCTAATCACGAATTCTACAAAATTAGTAATTACGACTTGGAAGTAATTGAAAAATAATTGCAATTTACATAATTTTCACATTAGTATAGAATTTAAAATTCACCATTTATTATAATATCAAGAAATATTTTATATTAAAATTATAAATTAACAATTAATTTAGACATTTAGACATTTATAATTAATTATATAATTAATTTAGACAATTATATTATGTTTTAGAACTAAGTTCTAAAACATAATATAATTCAAGAATACTATAGAATATGATTATATATAAACTTTCTTATGAATCATGACAATTTTCTTATCCTCTTTGTTTGCTATCCGTTGTATCCATCCAACCTGAAAAGCCTTATTAAATCCAAGCTTATCATTTGGAGTTTTCTGTTAAAAATTTATAATATCTATTTTATGATATTACATATTCAACATAAACGCACATAGACACACATACCACATTAATAGTTAAAGAACAATTTATAGAAATGAATAGATTTTTTAATTTAATTGAAAATATTTTATATTAAAGTAGATTATTTGAATAGATAGCAATTGTTATTCAAATTATTGTAATGAAAAAACGATATTGTAACTTATTTAATTAAACCACAATATCGGATTCTAGAGATCCTCCTTCGGCAATGGAATTATAAAATCGAGCCTCGTGACTGCCTTTCTCTGCAACTTCCTGTCCATCTTTGGTCAATTCCCACCGCTTGGTTACTTTTGATTCAGAACTTATGACCTAAATATAATTTAATCGTCTAAATATGGTATGACTATGTTAAATGAAATCAAATAAAATTCATATAATAAAAATGTACTGTAATTTAAAGTAAACGATTATCAAGGGATATATATAGTGATATTACCATTAATGATAAATAATTACAAATATAAATTTTAATATAAAATAAGCTCATTCATATTAATAAATCTGAAATGCACATTGAAAACTATTCATTTGTTACATAGAAATTTTGTTATATCAAATATTGATATACATTGAGATCAATATGCTTTATATAACACTTATTGGTTTGCAATTAAACGGCAATATTTCCTGATTTACATAGGAATCAAAATAAACATTACACTGATGTTGGTGTAATATATGGATTTTATTTACCAATCGATAACATATATAATTTAATTCATATATAATACATTACTGATGACTCACCAAAATAACATTAGAACAAATGTATTTTGGAAATATAAATACATATAATTATATATTAGTTATATATATATATATTTCATATTATAAGCCATAACTGTATTAATAGCATAACACACTTTATTGATAATGTAGTTGTATTATAATAAATGTATGTACAAATCGATATCAATAATTATTTAATAAATATAAAATACAGATATCAAATATCCCTTAATACCACTGTAATATAAATACATATGTGAAATTTTGAGAAAATAAATAAACTAAAATATTCTTAACTAAAAACTATCTTATAATGTAACTAGCTAAAAACATAATCCCATTACTTATTATCACTGATTTCTAGTTAATCAGACATTTCTAACTGTTAGTGTTAGCATTATAGGTTAATTTGTATTTTTGATTTACAATTTTATTGATTATTAAATAATTTATTATTTTTAAAAATACATAAATTGTTGTATATTAAGAAAAAAATGTACTTGTGTAAAATCTATTTATATAATACCATTGAAAATGATATCTAAAATATTTTGATATTTTATAAATTTCATATAACTCTTAAAACAAGTGAATTATAGCCGGTAAATTTAAATTTTAATAATCGAATATAAATTATTTTTTAAAAATTCACATCTTCATCGTTCTTACATTTTCTAGGGTAAGTAAACTTTTCACAGCGCCTACGATTTTCTGATGATCTTCTTTTAGTTCATCAACTAGATCAATAGTTTCAAAACATTCACGCTTATTAAGAATCAGCAGAAGATTTTCTACTAAATTTGCCATGTTGATGAATAATAAATCAATATTTACATCTGAGATAAGCCACTCCCATGCAAAGATAATTAAAATATTATCTGTTTCATTTCACCTCAAATCAGTTTAGTTTTTATAATTAATCATAAACATTTTAATATCGAATAATTTATTATATATGCAATATCTACATAACTTATATTTAAATTTATACACCTTATTTTAATTTTATATATTTTATATTTCAATTAAAGACATTGATTATTAATCATTTTTATCAAAATTAATATTAATTTCATATTTTAAAAATAGTTTAATTTTAATAATATAATTAATACATATAATAAACGCATTTGTAATCATTTCTAATCTTACTACTTTATTTATTTCGTTCCAATCCTATTTATAAATATCACGCTACTAAAACATACTTTTTACTAAAATAGAAAATATAGTTTCCTAGAATTATTTCTAGAAATATATTTTTAACTAAGCTTAATTCTCCTTACATATCATAAATTGATTTTATTTCATCTATGCATTTTATAAATAATAAATAAAAGTATTGTTTGATAATATCTGAAATATAATTTAACTATATACACTTTTACAATTAGGATTTTAGATATAATTTATATATAGTATCAAGTGATATAAAATTACACATTTTTAATTATAAAATATTTTATAACCCATATTATTAGACGCGATATATATTACACATTGGATAAATTATCCATTATAAAATTAAAAGAATACAAATTATTAAACGTAAATTTTATATAAATTGTATGTATACTAATTATATTTATAATTACAATATATATTTTACAAGAATAATTTATATTATTTTGAATTCCATATTTAACGTTGTCGATATTTTTATAAAGATGACAAAGCTCAAAAAACTTTATAATTAATAATAAATATTAATCAAAATATATATTAAAAACTTATATAATAGATCATAATATTTTAAAACTTGTGTTGGTTGAGATTTCTAAAAAATTTCCGATAATTATAAACAATCATTCATTGAAAACATTTGTATGAGGGATTTATTCGTTAAGGTAAACGTACCATCGATGTACGAAATAATCACACAGCGGCGGAGATGTATTATATGCTATGCCATGTACACTTTGTGTCTTTTTCTCCCACAACTTCACTCTCACTAATGAAATTTGTTTGCATTTATTCGACCTTCTGTCCAATCACATGATCTAATGATATATTTTCAGCATTACCTAATTGAAGTGAATATATTATAAAAGTTAATAATAATTATTTTAATATATCCATGTGCTATCGGTATCAATAATTACCTTATCAATAATCGAGTTGTCAGAATTATGAACACTTTTTTTACTAACCGAAATCAACCTTTGTATTAATAATTCTTAATGATTTATGTGAGATTTATATAATGTAATATAATATATATAATATAGCTCAGATATTAATTATATAATTTAAAAATAATAACGTTTAATTGGCATGCATTCATGAGGTGTAGAAGAATACCCAATATGTAATCATTGCTTTTTTATCATAGGTTTTCAGTCTTTAAAAGTACATACTGTACGGATTCGCCTGTCTCGTTTATATGTATATTTGTAACCAATAAAATCCACGACTTTAAATACATCACTAAATAGTATTTATATGCACACATGTGTATTTTTTTATATGAAAACTCACCGTAGATATTCATGAACATATTTAATATATTAATTTATATAGTAAACTATGTATGAAATCTTTATAATATCTTATAATAATTATTGTGTTACCTTTGATTTAATTTGTAAAATATATTTTATGTAATTATCATAAAATTACTTATTAAAATATTTTATTAATTAATCAAAAGGAATTCTTGATATATTACTTATTAATAAATTATATTTGAATTACTATAGAAATATAATCTACTATGATATATTTAGTTAGTATTATACATTTGTTAGTTAGAGAATCTATATATTTTTTATATTTAGTGGTTTGATCTACTTAATATTAAACTAGTTTTACTTTTTCAAAATGTTTGAAATTATTAATTAATATTTAATTAATTAGCAGTACTACAATATTTTTTCAATAATGAAATTTAATATGTGAATTAAATTCTAGGAATGTCATCTTTACGATCTCTTGTGAAGTGTATTCAAACAAAATTGGTGCCTAGATATTCAATCTGTCGTCATTCATCAACTGGTAATTATTGTAGATTATTATTAATATGAAAATATGATATTTTTTATAACAGCGTAAATTATATTATTATAAATGTTTACAATCTTTTCTCATTCTCACTTTTGTTATTTATTAAGACATTAGTTATCATATGATATGATGCCTTACCTAAACTTAGTTTATTATTTACTGTTTATTATTTACTGTTACCGAAACAGTTGATTAATTGATCGGCGATGATCAAACTGTAGATTTTACTTCTTCGATGATTGATTAAGTTTGTAAACACTTAAGTTTCATAATATCTGCTGGCTTTATCGACGACTCACCCGCTACTCCTTTTGGTCGCCAGCGCTGTTTGACTACAGAGATGCATTTGACCTTGAAACGCAGTTGACCTCCGAGGAAGTGATGCTGCGTGATCAATTCCACGTTTACTGCCAGGAGAAATTAATGCCTCGTATCCTCATGGCAAATCGCAACGAAGGTAATATTCAACTCTATTAAATGACATGCTTTATTAATTATTATTGAATAGTATCTAATTTTAGAATACATTAGACACTGTATATATATATATATATATAATATATATATTTACTGCTGAATTGTGTGCCAGCAATTTAGTATTAAACAAACTTGATATTTTACTCACATTTTTTATTAATTTCGCATTTTAATTCTTTATATTAAGGTACATATTTTATTATATTATTTATCTTTGTCTAGAAAATTTTAAATCTCCAATATGTCTTTTTATATTACGCTATGACTATTACTTTTATTCTAGCAGATTCGCTCATTGTCCCTCCTTTAATACAGTATCTCATTAATCACGCCCTCCTCTAATACAGTATTTCATTAACCCCGCCCTCCCTAATACAGTATCTCATTAACCCCGCCCCTCCCTAATACAGTATCTCATTAACCCCACCCTCCTCTAATACAGTATTTCATTAACACCGCACTTCCTAATACAGTATCTCATTAACCCCACCCTCCTCTAATACAGTATCTCATTAACCCCGCACTCCTCTAATACAATATCTCATTAACCCCGCACTCCCTTATACATTATTTCATTAACCCCGCCCTCCCTAATACAGTATCTCATTAACCCCGCCCTCCTCTAATACAGTATTTCATTAAACCCGCCCTCCCTAATACAGTATTTCATTAACCCCGCCATCCCTAATACAGTATTTCATTAACCCCACCCTCCTCTAATACAGTATCTCATTAACCCATCCCTCCTCTAATACAGTATCTCATTAACCCCGCCCTCCCTAATACAGTATCTCATTAACCCCGCCCTCCCTAATACAGTATCTCATTAACCCCGCCCTCCCTAATACAGTATCTCATTAACCCCGCCCTTCCTAATACAGTATCTCATTAACCCCGCCCCTCCCTAATACAGTATTTCATTAATCCCGCCCTCCCTAATACAGTATCTCATTAACCCCACCCTCCTCTAATACAGTATTTCATTAATCCCGCACTCCCTAATACAGTATCTCATTAACCCCGCCCCTCCCTAATACAGTATCTCATTAACCCCACCCTCCTCTAATACAGTATTTCATTAACCCCGCACTCCCTAATGCAGTATTTCATTAATCCCGCCCTCCCTAATACAGTATCTCATTAACCCCGCCCTCCCTAATACAGTATTTCATTAACCCCGCCCTCCCTAATACAGTATTTCATTAACCCCGCCATCTCTAATACAGTATTTCATTAACCCCGTCCTTCCTAATACAGTATCTCATTAACCCCGCCCCTCCCTAATACAGTATTTCATTAACCCCGCCCTCCCTAATACAGTATCTCATTAACCCCGCCCCTCCCTAATAGAGTATTTCATTAACCCCGCCCCTCCCTAATACAGTATTTCATTAACCCCGCCCTCCCTAATACAGTATCTCATTAACCCCGCCCCTCCCTAATACAGTATCTCATTAACCCCACCCTCCTCTAATACAGTATTTCATTAACCCCGCCCTCCCTAATACAGTATCTCATTAACCCCGCCCCTCCCTAATACAGTATCTCATTAACCCCACCCTCCTCTAATACAGTATTTCATTAACCCCGCACTCCCTAATACAGTATCTCATTAACCCCACCCTCCTCTAATACAGTATCTCATTAACCCCACCCTCCTCTAATACAGTATTTCATTAACCCCGCCCTCCTCTAATACAGTATCTCATTAACCCCGCCCTCCCTAATACAGTATTTCATTAACCCCGCCCTCCCTAATACAGTATTTCATTAACCCCGCCATCTCTAATACAGTATTTCATTAACCCCGTCCTTCCTAATACAGTATCTCATTAACCCCGCCCCTCCCTAATACATTATTTCATTAACCCCGCCCTCCCTAATACAGTATCTCATTAACCCCACCCTCCTCTAATACAGTATTTCATTAAACCCACACTCCCTAATACAGTATTTCATTAACCCCGCACTCCATAATACAGTATTTCATTAACCCCGCCCTCCTCTAATACAGTATCTCATTAACCCCGCACTCCCTTATACAGTATTTCATTAACCCCGCCCCTCCCTAATACAGTATCTCATTAACCCCGCACTCCCTTATACAGTATTTCATTAACCCCGCCCTCCCTAATACAGTATCTCATTAACCCAGCCCTCCTCTAATACAGTATCTCATTAACCCCTCCCTCCCTAATACAGTATCTCATTAACCCCGCCCTCCTCTAATACAGTATTTCATTAACCCCGCCCTCCCTAATACAGTATTTCATTAACCCCGCACTCCCTTATACAGTATTTCATTAACCCCGCCCTCCCTAATACAGTATCTCATTAACCCCGCCCCTCCCTAATACAGTATCTCATTAACCCCACCCTCCTCTAATACAGTATTTCATTAACCCCGCACTCCCTAATACAGTATCTCATTAACCCCACCCTCCTCTAATACAGTATCTCATTAACCCCGCCCTCCCTAATACAGTATTTCATTAACCCCGCACTCCCTAATACAGTATCTCATTAACCCCACCCTCCTCTAATACAGTATCTCATTAACCCCTCCCTCCTTAATACAGTATCTCATTAACCCCGCACTCCCTAATACAGTATCTCATTAACCCCGCCCTCCCTAATACAGTATCTCATTAACCCCGCCCTCCCTAATACTGTATCTCATTAACCCCGCCCTCCCTAATACAGTATCTCATTAACCCCGCCCTCCCTAATACAGTATCTCATTAACCCCGCCCTCCCTAATACAGTATCTCATTAACCCCGCCCTCCCTAATACAGTATCTCATTAACCCCTCCCTCCTTAATACAGTATCTCATTAACCCCGCACTCCCTAATACAGTATCTCATTAACCCCGCCCTCCCTAATACAGTATCTCATTAACCCCGCCCTCCCTAATACTGTATCTCATTAACCCCGCCCTCCCTAATACAGTATCTCATTAACCCCGCCCTCCCTAATACAGTATCTCATTAACCCCGCACTCCCTAATACAGTATCTCATTAACCCCGCCCTCCCTAATACAGTATCTCATTAACCCCGCCCTTCTTTAATACAGTATCTCATTAACCCCGCCCTCCCTAATACAGTATCTCATTAACCCCGCCCTCCCTAATACAGTATCTCATTAACCCCGCCCTCCCTAATACAGTATCTCATTAACCCCGCCCTCCCTAATACAGTATCTCATTAACCCCGCACTCCCTAATACAGTATCTCATTAACCCCGCCCTCCCTAATACAGTATCTCATTAACCCCGCCCTCCCTAATACAGTATCTCATTAACCCCGCCCTCCTCTAATACAGTATCTCATTAACCCCGCCCTCCTCTAATACAGTATCTCATTAACCCCGCACTCCCTAATACAGTATCTCATTAACCCCGCCCTCCTCTAATACAGTATTTCATTAACCCCGCACTCCCTAATACAGTATCTCATTAACCCCGCATTCCCTAATACAGTATCTCATTAACCCCACCCTCCTCTAATACAGTATCTCATTAACCCCGCCCTCCTCTAATACAGTATTTCATTAACCCCACCCTCCTCTAATACAGTATCTCATTAACCCCGCCCCTCCCTAATACAGTATCTCATTAACCCCACCCTCCTCTAATACAGTATTTCATTAACCCCGCCCTCCTCTAATACAGTTTCTCATTAACCCCGCACTCCCTTATACATTATTTCATTAACCCCGCCCTCCCTAATACAGTATCTCATTAACCCCACCCTCCTCTAATACAGTATTTCATTAAACCCACACTCCCTAATACAGTATTTCATTAACCCCGCACTCCATAATACAGTATTTCATTAACCCCGCCCTCCTCTAATACAGTATCTCATTAACCCCGCACTCCCTTATACAGTATTTCATTAACCCCGCCCCTCCCTAATACAGTATCTCATTAACCCCGCACTCCCTTATACAGTATTTCATTAACCCCGCCCTCCCTAATACAGTATCTCATTAACCCAGCCCTCCTCTAATACAGTATCTCATTAACCCCTCCCTCCCTAATACAGTATCTCATTAACCCCGCCCTCCTCTAATACAGTATTTCATTAACCCCGCCCTCCCTAATACAGTATTTCATTAACCCCGCACTCCCTTATACAGTATTTCATTAACCCCGCCCTCCCTAATACAGTATCTCATTAACCCCGCCCCTCCCTAATACAGTATCTCATTAACCCCACCCTCCTCTAATACAGTATTTCATTAACCCCGCACTCCCTAATACAGTATCTCATTAACCCCACCCTCCTCTAATACAGTATCTCATTAACCCCGCCCTCCCTAATACAGTATCTCATTAACCCCGCCCTCCCTAATACAGTATCTCATTAACCCCGCCCTCCCTAATACAGTATCTCATTAACCCCGCCCTCCTCTAATACAGTATCTCATTAACCCCGCCCTCCTCTAATACAGTATCTCATTAACCCCGCACTCCCTAATACAGTATCTCATTAACCCCGCCCTCCTCTAATACAGTATTTCATTAACCCCGCACTCCCTAATACAGTATCTCATTAACCCCGCATTCCCTAATACAGTATCTCATTAACCCCACCCTCCTCTAATACAGTATCTCATTAACCCCGCCCTCCTCTAATACAGTATTTCATTAACCCCACCCTCCTCTAATACAGTATCTCATTAACCCCGCCCCTTCCTAATACAGTATCTCATTAACCCCGCCCTCCTCTAATAAAGTATCTCATTAACCCCGCACTCCCTAATACAGTATCTCATTAACCCCGCCCTCCTCTAATAAAGTATCTCATTAACCCCGCCCTCCTCTAATAAAGTATCTCATTAACCCCGCACTCCCTTATACAGTATCTCATTAACCCCGCCCTCCTCTAATACAGTATCTCATTAACCCCGACCTCCCTAATACAGTATCTCATTAACCCCGCCCTCCTCTAATAAAGTATCTCATTAACCCCGCACTCCCTTATACAGTATCTCATTAACCCCGCCCTCCCTAATACAGTATCTCATTAACCCCGCCCTCCCTTATACAGTATCTCATTAACCCCGCCCTCCTTTAATACAGTATCTCATTAACCCCGCACTCCTCTAATACAGTATCTCATTAACCCCTCCCTCCCTAATACAGTATCTCATTAACCCATCACTCCCTAATACAGTATCTCATTAACCCCTCCCTCCCTAATACAGTATCTCATTAACCCCGCACTCCCTAATACAGTATATCATTAACCCCTCCCTCCCTAATACAGTATCTCATTAACCCATCACTCCCTAATACAGTATTTCATTAACCCCGCCCTCCCTAATACAGTATCTCATTAACCCCGCCCTCCCTAATACAGTATCTCATTAACCCCGCCCTCCCTTATACAGTATCTCATTAACCCCGCCCTCCTTTAATACAGTATCTCATTAACCCCGCACTCCTCTAATACAGTATCTCATTAACCCCGCCCTCCTCTAATACTGTATCTCATTTACTCCGCACTCCTCTAATACAGTATCTCATTAACCCCTCCCTCCCTAATACAGTATCTCATTAACCCATCACTCCCTAATACAGTATCTCATTAACCCCGCCCTCCCTAATACAGTATCTCATTAACCCATCACTCCCTAATACTGTATCTCATTTACTCCGCACTCCTCTAATACAGTATCTCATTAACCCCGCCCTCCCTAATACAGTATCTCATTAACCCCTCCCTCCCTAATACAGTATTTCATTAACCCCGCCCTCCTCTAATACAGTATTTCATTAACCCCTCCCTCCCTAATACAGTATCTCATTAACCCCTCCCTCCCTAATACAGTATCTCATTAACCCCTCCCTCCCTAATACAGTATCTCATTAACCCCACCCTCCCTAATACAGTATCTCATTAACCCCGCCCTTCTTTAATACAGTATCTCATTAACCCCGCCCTCCCTAATACAGTATCTCATTAACCCCGCCCTCCCTAATACAGTATCTCATTAACCCCGCCCTCCCTAATACAGTATCTCATTAACCCCGCCCTCCCTAATACAGTATCTCATTAACCCCGCCCTCCTCTAATACAGTATCTCATTAACCCCGCCCTCCCTAATACAGTATCTCAGTAACCCCGCCCTCCCTAATACAGTATCTCATTAACCCATCACTCCCTAATACAGTATCTCATTAACCCCGCCCTCCCTAATACAGTATCTCATTAACCCATCACTCCCTAATACAGTATCTCATTAACCCCGCCCTCCCTAATACAGTATCTCATTAACCCCGCCCTCCCTAATACAGTATCTCATTAACCCCGCCCTCCTCTAATACAGTATCTCATTAACCCCGCCCTCCTCTAATACAGTATCTCATTAACCCATCCCTCCTCTAATACAGTATCTCATTAACCCCGCCCTCCTCTAATACAGTATCTCATTAACCCCGCACTCCCTAATACAGTATCTCATTAACCCCGCCCTCCTCTAATACAGTATTTCATTAACCCCGCACTCCCTAATACAGTATCTCATTAACCCCGCATTCCCTAATACAGTATCTCATTAACCCCACCCTCCTCTAATACAGTATCTCATTAACCCCGCCCTCCTCTAATACAGTATTTCATTAACCCCACCCTCCTCTAATACAGTATCTCATTAACCCCGCCCCTCCCTAATACAGTATCTCATTAACCCCACCCTCCCTAATACAGTATCTCATTAACCCAGCCCTCCCTAATACAGTATCTCATTAACCCCGCCCCTCCCTAATACAGTATCTCATTAACCCCACCCTCCCTAATACAGTATTTCATTAACCCCGCCATCCCTAATACAGTATTTCATTAACCCCGCCCTTCCTAATACAGTATCTCATTAACCCCGCCCTCCTCTAATAAAGTATCTCATTAACCCCGCACTCCCTAATACAGTATCTCATTAACCCCGCCCTCCTCTAATAAAGTATCTCATTAACCCCGCCCTCCTCTAATAAAGTATCTCATTAACCCCGCACTCCCTTATACAGTATCTCATTAACCCCGCCCTCCTCTAATACAGTATCTCATTAACCCCGCCCTCCTCTAATAAAGTATCTCATTAACCCCGCACTCCCTTATACAGTATCTCATTAACCCCGCCCTCCCTAATACAGTATCTCATTAACCCCGCCCTCCCTTATACAGTATCTCATTAACCCCGCCCTCCTTTAATACAGTATCTCATTAACCCCGCCCTCCTCTAATAAAGTATCTCATTAACCCCGCACTCCCTTATACAGTATCTCATTAACCCCGCCCTCCCTAATACAGTATTTCATTAACCCCGCCCCTCCCTAATACAGTATCTCATTAACCCATCACTCCCTAATACAGTATCTCATTAACCCCGCCCTCCCTAATACAGTATCTCATTAACCCCGCCCTCCCTAATACAGTATCTCATTAACCCCGCCCTCCTCTAATACAGTATCTCATTAACCCCGCCCTCCCTAATACAGTATCTCATTAACCCATCACTCCCTAATACTGTATCTCATTTACTCCGCACTCCTCTAATACAGTATCTCATTAACCCCGCCCTCCTCTAATACAGTATCTCATTAACCCCGCCCTCCTTTAATACAGTATCTCATTAACCCCTCCCTCCCTAATACAGTATTTCATTAACCCCGCCCTCCTCTAATACAGTATTTCATTAACCCCTCCCTCCCTAATACAGTATCTCATTAACCCCTCCCTCCCTAATACAGTATCTCATTAACCCCTCCCTCCCTAATACAGTATCTCATTAACCCATCACTCCCTAATACTGTATTTCATTAACCCCGCCCTCCCTAATACAGTATCTCATTAACCCCTCCCTCCCTAATACAGTATCTCATTAACCCCGCACTCCCTAATACAGTATTTCATTAACCCATCACTCCCTAATACTGTATCTCATTAACCCCGCACTCCCTAATACAGTATCTCATTAACCCCGCCCTCCCTAATACTGTATCTCATTTACTCCGCACTCCTCTAATACAGTATCTCATTAACCCCTCCCTCCCTAATACAGTATCTCATTAACCCCTCCCTCCCTAATACAGTATTTCATTAACCCCTCCCTCCTCTAATACAGTATCTCATTAACCCATCACTCCCTAATACTGTATCTCATTTACTCCGCACTCCTCTAATACAGTATCTCATTAACCCCTCCCTCCTCTAATACAGTATCTCATTAACCCATCACTCCCTAATACAGTATCTCATTAACCCCGCACTCCCTAATACAGTATCTCATTAACCCCTCCCTCCCTAATACAGTATTTCATTAACCCCTCCCTCCTCTAATACAGTATCTCATTAACCCCTCCCTCCCTAATACAGTATCTCATTAACCCCTCCCTCCCTAATACAGTATTTCATTAACCCCTCCCTCCTCTAATACAGTATCTCATTAACCCATCACTCCCTAATACAGTATCTCATTAACCCCGCACTCCCTAATACAGTATTTCATTAACCCCGCCATCCCTAATACAGTATCTCATTAACCCCGCACTCCCTAATACAGTATCTCATTAACCCCGCCCTCCTCTAATACAGTATCTCATTAACCCCTCCCTCCCTAATACAGTATTTCATTAACCCCGCCCTCCTCTAATACAGTATCTCATTAACCCCGCCCTCCCTAATACAGTATTTCATTAACACCTCCCTTCCTAATACAGTATCTCATTAACTCCGCCCTCCCTAATACAGTATCTCATTAACCCCGCCCTCCTCTAATACAGTATCTCATTAACCCCTCCCTCCCTAATACAGTATCTCATTAACCCCGCCCTCCCTAATACAGTATATCATTAACACCTCCCTTCCTAATACAGTATCTCATTAACTCCGCCCTCCCTAATACAGTATCTCATTAACCCCGCCCTCCTCTAATACAGTATCTCATTAACCCCTCCCTCCCTTATACAGTATCTCATTAACCCCGCCCTCCCTAATACAGTATCTCATTAACCCCTCCCTCCCTAATACAGTATTTCATTAACCCCGCCATCCCTAATACAGTATCTCATTAACCCCGCCCTCCCTAATACAGTATCTCATTAACCCCGCCCTCCTCTAATACAGTATCTCATTAACCCCTCCCTCCCTAATACAGTATTTCATTAACCCCGCCATCCCTAATACAGTATTTCATTAACTCCGCCCTCCCTAATACAGTATCTCATTAACCCCGCCCTCCTCTAATACAGTATCTCATTAACCCCTCCCTCCCTTATACAGTATCTCATTAACCCCTCCCTCCCTAATACAGTATCTCATTAACCCCGCCCTCCCTAATACAGTATCTCATTAACCCCGCCCTCCCTAATACAGTATCTCATTAACCCCACCCTCCTCTAATACAGTATCTCATTAACCCCGCCATCCCTAATACAGTATCTCATTAACCCCGCCCTCCCTAATACAGTATCTCATTAACCCAGCCCTCCTCTAATACAGTATCTCATTAACCCCGCACTCCCTTATACAGTATCTCATTAACCCCGCCCTCCCTTATACAGTATCTCATTAACCCAGCCCTCCTCTAATACAGTATCTCATTAACCCCACCCTCCTCTAATACAGTATCTCATTAACCCCGCCCTCCCTAATACAGTATCTCATTAACCCCGCCCTCCCTAATACAGTATCTCATTAACCCCACCCTCCTCTAATACAGTATCTCATTAACACCTCCCTCCCTAATACAGTATCTCATTAACCCCGCCCTCCCTAATACAGTATCTCATTAACCCCGCCCTCCCTAATACAGTATCTCATTAACCCAGCCCTCCTCTAATACAGTATCTCATTAACCCCGCACTCCCTTATACAGTATCTCATTAACCCCGCCCTCCCTTATACAGTATCTCATTAACCCCGCACTCCTCTAATACAGTATCTCATTAACCCCACCCTCCCTAATACAGTATTTCATTAACCCCGCCATCCCTAATACAGTATCTCATTAACCCCGCCCTCCCTAATACAGTATCTCATTAACCCAGCCCTCCTCTAATACAGTATCTCATTAACCCCGCACTCCCTTATACAGTATCTCATTAACCCCGCCCTCCCTTATACAGTATCTCATTAACCCAGCCCTCCTCTAATACAGTATCTCATTAACCCCGCCATCCCTAATACAGTATCTCATTAACCCCGCCCTCCCTAATACAGTATCTCATTAACCCAGCCCTCCTCTAATACAGTATCTCATTAACCCCGCACTCCCTTATACAGTATCTCATTAACCCCGCCCTCCCTTATACAGTATCTCATTAACCCCGCACTCCTCTAATACAGTATCTCATTAACCCCACCCTCCCTAATACAGTATTTCATTAACCCCACCCTCCCTAATACAGTATCTCATTAACCCCACCCTCCTCTAATACAGTATCTCATTAACCCCGCCCTCCCTAATACAGTATCTCATTAACCCCGCCCTCCTCTAATACAGTATCTCATTAACCCCGCCCTCCCTAATACAGTATCTCATTAACCCCGCCCTCCCTAATACAGTATCTCATTAACCCCGCCCTCCTCTAATACAGTATCTCATTAACCCCGCCCTCCCTAATACAGTATCTCATTAACCCCACCCTCCCTAATACAGTATTTCATTAACCCCGCACTCCCTAATACAGTATCTCATTAACCCCGCCCTCCCTAATACAGTATCTCATTAACCCCGCCCTCCCTAATACAGTATCTCATTAACCCCGCCCTCCCTAATACAGTATCTCATTAACCCCGCCCTCCCTAATACAGTATCTCATTAACCCCGCCCTCCCTAATACAGTATCTCATTAACCCCGCCCTCCCTAATACAGTATCTCATTAACCCCGCCATCCCTAATACAGTATCTCATTAACCCCACCCTCCCTAATACAGTATCTCATTAACCCCGCCCTCCCTAATACAGTATCTCATTAACCCCACCCTCCCTAATACAGTATTTCATTAACCCCACCCTCCCTAATACAGTATTTCATTAACCCCACCCTCCCTAATACAGTATCTCATTAACCCCACCCTCCCTAATACAGTATCTCATTAACCCCGCCCTCCTCTAATACAGTATCTCATTAACCCCGCCCTCCTCTAATACAGTATCTCATTAACCCCGCCCTCCTCTAATACAGTATCTCATTAACCCCGCCCTCCCTAATACAGTATCTCATTAACCCCGCACTCCCTTATACAGTATCTCATTAACCCCGCACTCCCTAATACAGTATTTCATTAACCCCGCCCTCCCTAATACAGTATCTCATTAACCCTGCCCTCCCTAATACAGTATTTCATTAACCCCGCCCTCCCTAATACAGTATCTCATTAACCCCGCACTCCCTTATACAGTATCTCATTAACCCCGCCCTCCTCTAATACAGTATCTCATTAACCCCGCCCTCCTTTAATACAGTATCTCATTAACCCCGCCCTCCTTTAATACAGTATCTCATTAACCCCGCCCTCCTTTAATACAGTATCTCATTAACCCCGCCCTCCTCTAATACAGTATCTCATTAACCCCGCCCTCCCTAATACAGTATTTCATTAACCCCGCCATCCCTAATACAGTATTTCATTAACCCCGCCCTTCCTAATACAGTATCTCATTAACCCCGCCCCTCCCTAATACAGTATTTCATTAACCCCACCCTCCCTAATACAGTATCTCATTAACCCCCGCCCTCCTCTAATACAGTATTTCATTAACCCCGCCCTTCCTAATACAGTATCTCATTAACCCCGCCCCTCCCTAATACAGTATCTCATTAACCCCGCCCCTCCCTAATACAGTATTTCATTAACCCCGCCCTCCCTAATACAGTATCTCATTAACCCCGCCCTCCTTTAATACAGTATCTCATTAACCCAGCCCTACTCTAATACAGTATCTCATTAACCCCGCCCTCCTTTAATACAGTATCTCATTAACCCAGCCCTACTCTAATACAGTATCTCATTAACCCCCGCCCTCCTCTAATACAGTATTTCATTAACCCCGCCATCCCTAATACAGTATTTCATTAACCCCGCCCTTCCTAATACAGTATCTCATTAACCCCACCCTCCCTAATACAGTATTTCATTAACCCCACCCTCCCTAATACAGTATTTCATTAACCCCACCCTCCCTAATACAGTATTTCATTAACCCCACCCTCCCTAATACAGTATTTCATTAACCCCGCCATCCCTAATACAGTATCTCATTAACCCCACCCTCCCTAATACAGTATCTCATTAACCCCGCCCTCCTTTAATACAGTATCTCATTAACCCCGCCCTCCCTAATACAGTATTTCATTAACCCCGCCCTTCCTAATACAGTATCTCATTAACCCCTCCCTCCCTAATACAGTATTTCATTAACCCCGCCCTTCCTAATACAGTATCTCATTAACCCCGCCCTCCTCTAATACAGTATTTCATTAACCCCTCCCTCCCTAATACAGTATCTCATTAACCCAGCCCTACTCTAATACAGTATCTCATTAACCCAGCCCTCCTCTAATACAGTATCTCATTAACCCCGCCCTCCTCTAATACAGTATCTCATTAACCCAGCCCTCCTCTAATACAGTATTTCATTAACCCCGCCCTCCCTAATACAGTATCTCATTAACCCCGCCCTCCTTTAATACAGTATCTCATTAACCCAGCCCTACTCTAATACAGTATCTCATTAACCCCGCACTCCCTTATACAGTATTTCATTAACCCCTCCCTCCTCTAATACAGTATCTCATTAACCCCGACCTCCTCTAATACAGTATCTCATTAACCCCTCCCTCCCTAATACAGTATCTCATTAACCCTGCCCTCCCTAATACAGTATCTCATTAACCCCTCCCTCCCTAATACAGTATTTCATTAACCCCGCCATCCCTAATACAGTATCTCATTAACCCCACCCTCCCTAATACAGTATCTCATTAACCCCGCCCTCCTTTAATACAGTATCTCATTAACCCCGCCCTCCCTAATACAGTATTTCATTAACCCCGCCCTTCCTAATACAGTATCTCATTAACCCCTCCCTCCCTAATACAGTATTTCATTAACCCCGCCCTTCCTAATACAGTATTTCATTAACCCCGCCCTTCCTAATACAGTATCTCATTAACCCCGCCCTCCCTAATACAGTATTTCATTAACCCCACCCTCCCTAATACAGTATTTCATTAACCCCGCCATCCCTAATACAGTATCTCATTAACCCCACCCTCCCTAATACAGTATCTCATTAACCCCGCCCTCCTTTAATACAGTATCTCATTAACCCCGCCCTCCCTAATACAGTATTTCATTAACCCCGCCCTTCCTAATACAGTATCTCATTAACCCCTCCCTCCCTAATACAGTATTTCATTAACCCCGCCCTTCCTAATACAGTATTTCATTAACCCCGCCCTTCCTAATACAGTATCTCATTAACCCCGCCCTCCCTAATACAGTATCTCATTAACCCCGCCCTCCTTTAATACAGTATCTCATTAACCCCGCCCTCCTCTAATACAGTATCTCATTAACCCCGCACTCCCTAATACAGTATCTCATTAACCCCGCCCTCCCTAATACAGTATCTCATTAACCCCGCCATCCCTAATACAGTATTTCATTAACCCAGCCCTCCCTAATACAGTATCTCATTAACCCCTCCCTCCCTAATACAGTATCTCATTAACCCCGCCCTCCCTAATACAGTATCTCATTAACCCAGCCCTCCTCTAATACAGTATCTCATTAACCCCTCCCTCCCTAATACAGTATCTCATTAACCCCGCCCTCCCTAATACAGTATCTCATTAACCCCGCCCTCCTCTAAAACAGTATCTCATTAACCCCGCCCTCCTTTAATACAGTATCTCATTAACCCCGCCCTCCTCTAATACAGTATCTCATTAACCCCTCCCTCCCTAATACAGTATTTCATTAACCCCGCCCTTCCTAATACAGTATCTCATTAACCCCGCCCTCCCTAATACAGTATCTCATTAACCCCTCCCTCCCTAATACAGTATCTCATTAACCCCGCACTCCTCTAATACAGTATCTCATTAACCCCTCCCTCCCTAATACAGTATCTCATTAACCCCGCCCTCCTCTAATACAGTATCTCATTAACCCCGCCCTCCCTAATACAGTATCTCATTAACCCACCCTCCTCTAATACAGTATCTCATTAACCCCGCCCTCCTCTAATAAAGTATCTCATTAACCCAGCCCTCCTCTAATACAGTATCTCATTAACCCACCCTCCTCTAATACAGTATCTCATTAACCCCGCCCTCCTCTAATAAAGTATTTCATTAACCCCGCCCTCCTCTAATACAGTATTTCATTAACCCCGCCCTCCCTAATACAGTATTTCATTAACCCCGCCATCCCTAATACAGTATTTCATTAACCCCGCCATCCCTAATACAGTATTTCATTAACCCCGCCCTCCCTAATACAGTATTTCATTAACCCCGCACTCCCTTATACAGTATTTCATTAACCCCGCCCTCCTCTAATACAGTATCTCATTAACCCCGCCCTCCCTAATACAGTATCTCATTAACCCCACCCTCCTCTAATAAAGTATCTCATTAACCCAGCCCTCCCTAATACAGTATATCATTAACCCCTCCCTCCCTAATACAGTATATCATTAACACCTCCCTCCCTAATACAGTATCTCATTAACCCCGCACTCCCTAATACAGTATCTCATTAACCCATCACTCCCTAATACAGTATCTCATTAACCCCACACTCCTCTAATACAGTATCTCATTAACCCCACCCTCCTCTAATAAAGTATCTCATTAACCCAGCCCTCCCTAATACAGTATATCATTAACCCCTCCCTCCCTAATACAGTATATCATTAACACCTCCCTCCCTAATACAGTATCTCATTAACCCCGCACTCCCTAATACAGTATCTCATTAACCCAGCCCTCCCTAATACAGTATATCATTAACCCCTCCCTCCCTAATACAGTATATCATTAACACCTCCCTCCCTAATACAGTATATCATTAACCCCTCCCTCCCTAATACAGTATATCATTAACACCTCCCTCCCTAATACAGTATCTCATTAACACCTCCCTCCCTAATACAGTATCTCATTAACCCCGCACTCCCTAATACAGTATTTCATTAACACCTCCCTCCTCTAATACAGTATATCATTAACACCTCCCTCCCTAATACAGTATCTCATTAACACCTCCCTCCCTAATACAGTATCTCATTAACCCATCACTCCCTAATACAGTATCTCATTAACCCCTCCCTCCCTAATACAGTATCTCATTAACCCAGCCCTCCCTAATACAGTATCTCATTAACCCATCACTCCCTAATACAGTATTTCATTAACCCCTCCCTCCCTAATACAGTATCTCATTAACCCAGCACTCCCTAATACAGTATCTCATTAACCCATCACTCCCTAATACAGTATTTCATTAACCCCTCCCTCCCTAATACAGTATCTCATTAACCCAGCACTCCCTAATACAGTATCTCATTAACCCCGCCCTCCTCTAATACAGTATCTCATTAACCCCACCCTCCCTAATACAGTATCTCATTAACCCCGCCCTCCCTAATACAATATCTCATTAACCCCGCCCTCCTCTAATACATTATCTCATTAACCCCGCCCTCCCTAATACAGTATCTCATTAACCCCGCCCTCCCTAATACAATATCTCATTAACCCCTCCCTCCCTAATACAGTATCTCATTAACCCCACACTCCCTAATACAGTATCTCATTAACCCCGCCCTCCTCTAAAACAGTATCTCATTAACCCCACCCTCCCTAATACAGTATCTCATTAACCCCGCCCTCCCTAATACAATATCTCATTAACCCCGCCCTCCTCTAATACAGTATCTCATTAACCCCGCCCTCCCTAATACAGTATCTCATTAACCCCGCCCTCCCTAATACAATATCTCATTAACCCCGCCCTCCTCTAAAACAGTATATCATTAACCCCGCCCTCCTCTAATACAGTATCTCATTAACCCCGCCCTCCCTAATACAGTATCTCATTAACCCCGCCCTCCTCTAATACAGTATCTCATTAACCCCGCCCTCCTCTAATACAGTATTTCATTAACCCCTCCCTCCCTAATACAGTATCTCATTAACCCCTCCCTCCCTAATACAGTATCTCATTAACCCCTCCCTCCCTAATACAGTATCTCATTAACCCCTCCCTCCCTAATACAGTATCTCATTAACCCATCACTCCCTAATACAGTATTTCATTAACCCCTCCCTCCCTAATACAGTATCTCATTAACCCAGCACTCCCTAATACAGTATTTCATTAACCCCGCACTCCCTAATACAGTATCTCATTAACCCCGCACTCCTCTAATACAGTATCTCATTAACCCCTCCCTCCCTAATACAGTATCTCATTAACCCCTCCCTCCCTAATACAGTATCTCATTAACCCCTCCCTCCCTAATACAGTATCTCATTAACCCAGCACTCCCTAATACTGTATCTCATTTACTCCGCCCTCCCTAATACAGTATCTCATTAACCCCTCCCTCCCTAATACAGTATCTCATTAACCCCGCCCTCCCTAATACAGTATCTCATTAACCCCGCCCTCCCTAATACAGTATCTCATTAACCCCTCCCTCCCTAATACAGTATCTCATTAACCCCTCCTTCCCTAATACAGTATATCATTAACCCCGCCCTCTCTAATACAGTATCTCATTAACCCCGCCCTCCCTAATACAGTATCTCATTAACCCCGCCCTCCCTAATACAGTATCTCATTAACCCCTCCCTCCCTAATACAGTATCTCATTAACCCCGCACTCCCTAATACAGTATTTCATTAACCCCGCACTCCCTAATACAGTATCTCATTAACCCAGCCCTCCCTAATACAGTATCTCATTAACCCCTCCCTCCCTAATACAGTATCTCATTAACCCCACCCTCCTCTAATACAGTATTTCATTAACCCCTCCTTCCCTAATACAGTATATCATTAACACCTCCCTCCCTAATACAGTATCTCATTAACCCATCACTCCCTAATACAGTATCTCATTAACCCCTCCTTCCCTAATACAGTATCTCATTAACCCCGCACTCCCTTATACAGTATCTCATTAACCCCGCCCTCCCTAATACAGTATCTCATTAACCCCGCCCTCCCTAATACAGTATCTCATTAACCCCGCCCTCCCTAATACAGTATCTCATTTACCCCACACTCCTCTAATACAGTATCTCATTAACCCCACACTCCTCTAATACAGTATCTCATTAACCCCGCACTCCTCTAATACAGTATCTCATTAACCCCGCACTCCTCTAATACAGTATCTCATTAACCCATCCCTCCTTAATACAGTATCTCATTAACACCTCCCTCCCTAATACAGTATCTCATTAACACCTCCCTCCCTAATACAGTATCTCATTAACCCCGCCCTCCTCTAATACAGTATCTCATTAACCCATCCCTCCTTAATACAGTATCTCATTAACCCATCACTCCCTAATACAGTATCTCATTAACCCCGCACTCCCTAATAAAGTATCTCATTAACCCAGCCCTCCTCTAATACAGTATCTCATTAACCCCGCCCTTCCTAATACAGTATCTCATTAACCCCGCCCTCCCTAATACAGTATTTCATTAACCCCGCCATCCCTAATACAGTATTTCATTAACCCCGCCCTTCCTAATACAGTATCTCATTAACCCCACCCTCCCTAATACAGTATCTCATTAACCCCGCCCTCCTCTAATACAGTATCTCATTAACCCATCCCTCCTCTAATACAGTATTTCATTAACCCCGCACTCCCTAATACAGTATCTCATTAACCCCACCCTCCCTAATACAGTATTTCATTAACCCCACCCTCCCTAATACAGTATCTCATTAACCCCGCACTCCCTAATACAGTATCTCATTAACACCGCCCTCCCTAATACAGTATCTCATTAACCCCGCTATCCCTAATACAGTATCTCATTAACCCCGCCCTCCTCTAAAACAGTATCTCATTAACCCCGCCCTCCTTTAATACAGTATCTCATTAACCCCGCACTCCCTAATACAGTATCTCATTAACCCCGCCCTCCTCTAATACAGTATCTCATTAACCCACCCTCCTCTAATACAGTATCTCATTAACCCCGCCCTCCTCTAATAAAGTATCTCATTAACCCCGCACTCCCTTATACAGTATTTCATTAACCCCGCCCTCCCTAATACAGTATTTCATTAACCCAGCCCTCCCTAATACAGTATCTCATTAACCCAGCCCTCCCTAATACAGTATTTCATTAACCCCACCCTCCCTAATACAGTATCTCATTAACCCAGCCCTCCCTTATACAGTATCTCATTAACCCCGCCCTCCTTTAATACAGTATCTCATTAACCCCGCCCTCCTCTAATACAGTATCTCATTAACCCCGCACTCCCTAATACAGTATCTCATTAACACCGCCCTCCCTAATACAGTATCTCATTAACCCCGCTATCCCTAATACAGTATCTCATTAACCCCGCCCTCCTCTAAAACAGTATCTCATTAACCCCGCCCTCCTTTAATACAGTATCTCATTAACCCCGCACTCCCTAATACAGTATCTCATTAACCCCGCCCTCCTCTAATACAGTATCTCATTAACCCACCCTCCTCTAATACAGTATCTCATTAACCCCGCCCTCCTCTAATAAAGTATCTCATTAACCCCGCACTCCCTTATACAGTATTTCATTAACCCCGCCCTCCCTAATACAGTATTTCATTAACCCCGCCATCCCTAATACAGTATCTCATTAACCCCGCCCTCCCTAATACAGTATCTCATTAACCCCGCACTCCCTTATACAGTATCTCATTAACCCCGCCCTCCTCTAATAAAGTATCTCATTAACCCCGCACTCCCTTATACAGTATCTCATTAACCCCGCACTCCCTAATACAGTATCTCATTAACCCCGCCCTCCTCTAATACAGTATCTCATTAACCCAGCCCTCCCTTATACAGTATCTCATTAACCCCGCCCTCCCTAATACAGTATCTCATTAACCCAGCCCTCCTCTAATACAGTATCTCATTAACCCCTCGCTCCCTAATACAGTATCTCATTAACCCCTCGCTCCCTAATACAGTATCTCATTAACCCAGCCCTCCCTAATACAGTATATCATTAACCCCTCCTTCCCTAATACAGTATATCATTAACACCTCCCTCCCTAATACAGTATCTCATTAACCCATCACTCCCTAATACAGTATCTCATTAACCCCGCACTCCCTAATACTGTATCTCATTAACCCCGCCCTCCCTAATACAGTATTTCATTAACCCCACCCTCCCTAATACAGTATTTCATTAACCCCGCCATCCCTAATACAGTATTTCATTAACCCCGCCCTTCCTAATACAGTATCTCATTAACCCCACCCTCCCTAATACAGTATTTCATTAACCCCACCCTCCCTAATACAGTATTTCATTAACCCCGCCATCCCTAATACAGTATTTCATTAACCCCGCCCCTCCCTAATACAGTATCTCATTAACCCCGCACTCCCTAATACAGTATCTCATTAACCCCACCCTCCCTAATACAGTATCTCATTAACCCCGCCCTCCTCTAATACAGTATTTCATTAACCCCGCCCTTCCTAATACAGTATCTCATTAACCCCGCCCTCCCTAATACAGTATCTCATTAACCCCGCCATCCCTAATACAGTATCTCATTAACCCCGCCCTCCCTAATACAGTATCTCATTAACCCCGCCCTCCCTAATACAGTATCTCATTAACACCGCCCTCCCTAATACAGTATCTCATTAACCCTGCCCTCCCTAATACAGTATCTCATTAACCCCGCCCTCCCTAATACAGTATCTCATTAACCCCGCCCTCCCTAATACAGTATCTCATTAACCCCGCACTCCTCTAATACAGTATCTCATTAACCCCTCCCTCCCTAATACAGTATTTCATTAACCCCGCCATCCCTAATACAGTATCTCATTAACCCATCACTCCCTAATACAGTATCTCATTAACCCCGCACTCCCTAATACTGTATCTCATTAACCCCGCCCTCCCTAATACAGTATTTCATTAACCCCACCCTCCCTAATACAGTATCTCATTAACCCATCACTCCCTAATACAGTATTTCATTAACCCCACCCTCCCTAATACAGTATTTCATTAACCCCGCCATCCCTAATACAGTATCTCATTAACCCATCACTCCCTAATACAGTATCTCATTAACCCCGCACTCCCTAATACAGTATCTCATTAACCCCGCCCTCCCTAATACAGTATCTCATTAACCCCGCCCTCCTCTAATACAGTATTTCATTAACCCCGCCCTCCCTAATACAGTATTTCATTAACCCCGCCATCCCTAATACAGTATTTCATTAACCCCGCCCTTCCTAATACAGTATCTCATTAACCCCGCCCTCCTCTAATACAGTATCTCATTAACCCCTCCCTTCCTAATACAGTATTTCATTAACCCCGCCCTTCCTAATACAGTATCTCATTAACCCCGCCCTCCCTAATACAGTATCTCATTAACCCCGCCCTCCTCTAATACAGTATCTCATTAACCCCGCCCTCCTCTAATACAGTATCTCATTAACCCCGCCCTCCTCTAATACAGTATCTCATTAACCCCGCCCTCCTTTAATACAGTATTTCATTAACCCCGCACTCCCTAATACAGTATCTCATTAACCCCACCCTCCTCTAATACAGTATCTCATTAACCCCGCCCTCCCTAATACAGTATCTCATTAACCCCGCCCTCCCTAATACAGTATCTCATTAACCCCGCACTCCCTAATACAGTATTTCATTAACCCCGCCCTCCCTAATACAGTATCTCATTAACACCTCCCTCCCTAATACAGTATATCATTAACCCCGCCCTCCTCTAATACAGTATTTCATTAACCCCGCACTCCCTAATACAGTATCTCATTAACCCCGCCCTCCCTAATACAGTATCTCATTAACACCTCCCTCCCTAATACAGTATCTCATTAACCCCGCCCTCCTCTAATACAGTATCTCATTAACCCCACCCTCCTCTAATACAGTATCTCATTAACACCTCCCTCCCTAATACAGTATCTCATTAACCCCGCCCTCCTCTAATACAGTATCTCATTAACCCCACCCTCCTCTAATACAGTATCTCATTAACCCAGCCCTCCTCTAATACAGTATCTCATTAACCCCGCCCTCCCTAATACAGTATATCATTAACCCCTCCCTCCCTAATACAGTATCTCATTAACCCCGCCCTCCCTAATACAGTATCTCATTAACCCCGCCCTCCTTTAATACAGTATTTCATTAACCCCGCCCTCCCTAATACAGTATCTCATTAACACCTCCCTCCCTAATACAGTATCTCATTAACCCCGCCCTCCTCTAATACAGTATCTCATTAACCCCTCCCTCCCTAATACAGTATCTCATTAACCCCGCCCTCCCTAATACAGTATCTCATTAACACCTCCCTCCCTAATACAGTATCTCATTAACCCCGCCCTCCCTAATACAGTATCTCATTAACCCCGCCCTCCTCTAAAACAGTATCTCATTAACCCCGCCCTCCTTTAATACAGTATCTCATTAACCCCGCCCTCCTCTAATACAGTATCTCATTAACCCACCCTCCTCTAATACAGTATCTCATTAACCCCGCCCTCCTCTAATAAAGTATCTCATTAACCCCGCACTCCCTTATACAGTATTTCATTAACCCCGCCCTCCCTAATACAGTATTTCATTAACCCCGCCCCTCCCTAATACAGTATCTCATTAACCCCGCCATCCCTTATACAGTATCTCATTAACCCACCCTCCTCTAATACAGTATCTCATTAACCCCGCCCTCCTCTAATAAAGTATCTCATTAACCCCGCACTCCCTTATACAGTATTTCATTAACCCCGCCCTCCCTAATACAGTATCTCATTAACCCCACCCTCCCTAATACAGTATTTCATTAACCCCGCCATCCCTAATACAGTATTTCATTAACCCCGCCCCTCCCTAATACAGTATTTCATTAACCCCGCCCTCCCTAATACAGTATTTCATTAACCCCGCCCCTCCCTAATACAGTATCTCATTAACCCCTCCCTCCCTAATACAGTATCTCATTAACCCCGCCATCCCTAATACAGTATCTCATTAACCCCTCCCTCCCTAATACAGTATCTCATTAACCCCACCCTCCTCTAATACAGTATTTCATTAACACCGCACTTCCTAATACAGTATCTCATTAACCCCACCCTCCTCTAATACAGTATCTCATTAACCCCGCACTCCTCTAATACAATATCTCATTAACCCCGCACTCCCTTATACATTATTTCATTAACCCCGCCCTCCCTAATACAGTATCTCATTAACCCCGCCCTCCCTAATACAGTATCTCATTAACCCCGCCCTCCCTAATACAGTATCTCATTAACCCAGCCCTCCTCTAATACAGTATCTCATTAACCCCGCACTCCCTTATACAGTATCTCATTAACCCCACCCTCCCTAATACAGTATCTCATTAACCCCTCCCTCCCTAATACAGTATCTCATTAACCCCGCCCCTCCCTAATACAGTATCTCATTAACCCCGCACTCCCTTATACAGTATCTCATTAACCCCACCCTCCCTAATACAGTATCTCATTAACCCCTCCCTCCCTAATACAGTATCTCATTAACCCCGCCCCTCCCTAATACAGTATCTCATTAACCCCGCACTCCCTTATACAGTATCTCATTAACCCCACCCTCCCTAATACAGTATCTCATTAACCCCTCCCTCCCTAATACAGTATCTCATTAACCCCGCACTCCTCTAATACAGTATCTCATTAACCCCGCCCCTCCCTAATACAGTATCTCATTAACCCTGCCCTCCCTAATACAGTATTTCATTAACCCCACCCTCCCTAATACAGTATCTCATTAACCCCGCCCTCCCTAATACAGTATCTCATTAACCCCACCCTCCCTAATACAGTATTTCATTAACCCCACCCTCCCTAATACAGTATTTCATTAACCCCACCCTCCCTAATACAGTATCTCATTAACCCCACCCTCCCTAATACAGTATCTCATTAACCCCGCCCTCCTCTAATACAGTATCTCATTAACCCCGCCCTCCTCTAATACAGTATCTCATTAACCCCGCCCTCCCTAATACAGTATCTCATTAACCCTGCCCTCCCTAATACAGTATTTCATTAACCCCGCCCTCCCTAATACAGTATCTCATTAACCCCGCCCCTCCCTAATACAGTATCTCATTAACCCCGCACTCCCTTATACAGTATCTCATTAACCCCGCCCCTCCCTAATACAGTATTTCATTAACCCCACCCTCCCTAATACAGTATCTCATTAACCCCCGCCCTCCTCTAATACAGTATTTCATTAACCCCGCCCTTCCTAATACAGTATCTCATTAACCCCGCCCCTCCCTAATACAGTATCTCATTAACCCCGCCCCTCCCTAATACAGTATTTCATTAACCCCGCCCTCCCTAATACAGTATCTCATTAACCCCGCCCTCCTCTAATACAGTATCTCATTAACCCCGCACTCCCTAATACAGTATTTCATTAACCCCGCCCTCCCTAATACAGTATCTCATTAACCCCGCCCTACCTAATACAGTATTTCATTAACCCCACCCTCCCTAATACAGTATCTCATTAACCCCGCCCTCCCTAATACAGTATCTCATTAACCCCACCCTCCCTAATACAGTATTTCATTAACCCCACCCTCCCTAATACAGTATTTCATTAACCCCACCCTCCCTAATACAGTATCTCATTAACCCCACCCTCCCTAATACAGTATCTCATTAACCCCGCCCTCCTCTAATACAGTATCTCATTAACCCCGCCCTCCTCTAATACAGTATCTCATTAACCCCACCCTCCCTAATACAGTATCTCATTAACCCCGCCCTCCCTAATACAGTATCTCATTAACCCCGCACTCCCTAATACAGTATTTCATTAACCCCGCACTCCCTAATACAGTATTTCATTAACCCCGCCCTCCCTAATACAGTATCTCATTAACCCTGCCCTCCCTAATACAGTATTTCATTAACCCCGCCCTCCCTAATACAGTATCTCATTAACCCCGCACTCCCTTATACAGTATCTCATTAACCCCGCCCTCCTCTAATACAGTATCTCATTAACCCCGCCCTCCTTTAATACAGTATCTCATTAACCCCGCCCTCCCTAATACAGTATCTCATTAACCCCGCACTCCCTTATACAGTATCTCATTAACCCCGCACTCCCTAATACAGTATTTCATTAACCCCGCCCTCCCTAATACAGTATCTCATTAACCCTGCCCTCCCTAATACAGTATTTCATTAACCCCGCCCTCCCTAATACAGTATCTCATTAACCCCGCCCCTCCCTAATACAGTATCTCATTAACCCCGCACTCCCTTATACAGTATCTCATTAACCCCTCGCTCCCTAATACAGTATCTCATTAACCCCGCCCTCCCTAATACAGTATCTCATTAACCCCGCCCCTCCCTAATACAGTATCTCATTAACCCCGCACTCCCTTATACAGTATCTCATTAACCCCGCCCTCCTCTAATACAGTATCTCATTAACCCCGCACTCCCTAATACAGTATTTCATTAACCCCGCCCTCCCTAATACAGTATCTCATTAACCCCGCCCCTCCCTAATACAGTATCTCATTAACCCCGCACTCCCTAATACAGTATTTCATTAACCCATCACTCCCTAATACAGTATCTCATTAACCCCGCCCTCCTCTAATACAGTATCTCATTAACCCCGCACTCCCTAATACAGTATCTCATTAACCCCTCCCTCCCTTATACAGTATCTCATTAACCCCACCCTCCTCTAATACAGTATCTCATTAACCCAGCCCTCCCTAATACAGTATCTCATTAACCCCGCCCTCCCTAATACAGTATCTCATTAACCCCGCCCTCCTCTAATACAGTATCTCATTAACCCCGCCCTCCTTAATACAGTATCTCATTAACCCATCACTCCCTAATACAGTATTTCATTAACCCCGCCCTCCTCTAATACAGTATCTCATTAACCCCGCCCTCCCTAATACAGTATCTCATTAACCCCGCACTCCCTTATACAGTATCTCATTAACCCCGCACTCCCTAATACAGTATTTCATTAACCCCGCCCTCCCTAATACAGTATCTCATTAACCCTGCCCTCCCTAATACAGTATTTCATTAACCCCGCCCTCCCTAATACAGTATCTCATTAACCCCGCCCCTCCCTAATACAGTATCTCATTAACCCCACCCTCCCTAATACAGTATCTCATTAACCCCGCCCTACCTAATACAGTATTTCATTAACCCCACCCTCCCTAATACAGTATCTCATTAACCCCGCCCTACCTAATACAGTATTTCATTAACCCCACCCTCCCTAATACAGTATCTCATTAACCCCGCCCTCCCTAATACAGTATCTCATTAACCCCACCCTCCCTAATACAGTATTTCATTAACCCCACCCTCCCTAATACAGTATTTCATTAACCCCACCCTCCCTAATACAGTATCTCATTAACCCCACCCTCCCTAATACAGTATCTCATTAACCCCGCCCTCCTCTAATACAGTATCTCATTAACCCCGCCCTCCTCTAATACAGTATCTCATTAACCCCGCCCTCCTCTAATACAGTATCTCATTAACCCCGCCCTCCCTAATACAGTATCTCATTAACCCCGCACTCCCTTATACAGTATCTCATTAACCCCGCACTCCCTAATACAGTATTTCATTAACCCCGCCCTCCCTAATACAGTATCTCATTAACCCTGCCCTCCCTAATACAGTATTTCATTAACCCCGCCCTCCCTAATACAGTATCTCATTAACCCCGCCCCTCCCTAATACAGTATCTCATTAACCCCGCACTCCCTTATACAGTATCTCATTAACCCCGCCCTCCTCTAATACAGTATCTCATTAACCCCGCCCTCCTTTAATACAGTATCTCATTAACCCCGCCCTCCTTTAATACAGTATCTCATTAACCCCGCCCTCCTTTAATACAGTATCTCATTAACCCCGCCCTCCCTAATACAGTATTTCATTAACCCCGCCATCCCTAATACAGTATTTCATTAACCCCGCCCTTCCTAATACAGTATCTCATTAACCCCGCCCCTCCCTAATACAGTATTTCATTAACCCCACCCTCCCTAATACAGTATCTCATTAACCCCCGCCCTCCTCTAATACAGTATTTCATTAACCCCGCCCTTCCTAATACAGTATCTCATTAACCCCACCCTCCCTAATACAGTATCTCATTAACCCCGCCCTCCTTTAATACAGTATCTCATTAACCCCGCCCTCCCTAATACAGTATTTCATTAACCCCGCCCCTCCCTAATACAGTATCTCATTAACCCCGCCCCTCCCTAATACAGTATTTCATTAACCCCGCCCTCCCTAATACAGTATTTCATTAACCCCGCCCTCCCTAATACAGTATCTCATTAACCCCGCCCTCCTTTAATACAGTATCTCATTAACCCCGCCCTCCCTAATACAGTATTTCATTAACCCCGCCCTCCCTAATACAGTATCTCATTAACCCCACCCTCCCTAATACAGTATATCATTAACCCCGCCCTCCCTAATACAGTATTTCATTAACCCCGCCATCCCTAATACAGTATCTCATTAACCCTGCCCTCCCTAATACAATATTTCATTAACCCCGCCATCCCTAATACAGTATCTCATTAACCCCGCCCTCCCTAATACAGTATCTCATTAACCCCGCCATCCCTAATACAGTATCTCATTAACCCCGCCCTCCCTAATACAGTATCTCATTAACCCAGCCCTCCTCTAATACAGTATCTCATTAACCCCGCACTCCCTTATACAGTATCTCATTAACCCCACCCTCCCTAATACAGTATCTCATTAACCCCGCCCCTCCCTAATACAGTATTTCATTAACCCCTCCCTCCCTAATACAGTATCTCATTAACCCCGCCCTCCTTAATACAATATTTCATTAACCCCGCCATCCCTAATACAGTATCTCATTAACCCCGCCCTCCCTAATACAGTATCTCATTAACCCCGCCATCCCTAATACAGTATTTCATTAACCCCTCCCTCCCTAATACAGTATCTCATTAACCCCGCCCTCCTCTAATACAGTATCTCATTAACCCCGCCCTCCCTAATACAGTATCTCATTAACCCCACCCTCCCTAATACAGTATTTCATTAACCCCTCCCTCCCTAATACAGTATCTCATTAACCCCACCCTCCCTAATACAGTATTTCATTAACCCCGCCCTCCCTAATACAGTATCTCATTAACCCCGCCCTACCTAATACAGTATTTCATTAACCCCACCCTCCCTAATACAGTATCTCATTAACCCCGCCCTCCCTAATACAGTATCTCATTAACCCCACCCTCCCTAATACAGTATTTCATTAACCCCACCCTCCCTAATACAGTATTTCATTAACCCCACCCTCCCTAATACAGTATCTCATTAACCCCGCCCTCCCTAATACAGTATCTCATTAACCCCACCCTCCCTAATACAGTATTTCATTAACCCCACCCTCCCTAATACAGTATTTCATTAACCCCACCCTCCCTAATACAGTATCTCATTAACCCCGCCCTCCCTAATACAGTATCTCATTAACCCCGCCCTCCCTAATACAGTATCTCATTAACCCCGCCCTCCTCTAATACAGTATCTCATTAACCCCGCCCTCCTCTAATACAGTATCTCATTAACCCCGCCCTCCTCTAATACAGTATCTCATTAACCCCGCCCTCCCTAATACAGTATCTCATTAACCCCGCACTCCCTTATACAGTATCTCATTAACCCCGCACTCCCTAATACAGTATTTCATTAACCCCGCCCTCCCTAATACAGTATCTCATTAACCCTGCCCTCCCTAATACAGTATTTCATTAACCCCGCCCTCCCTAATACAGTATCTCATTAACCCCGCCCCTCCCTAATACAGTATCTCATTAACCCCGCACTCCCTTATACAGTATCTCATTAACCCCGCCCTCCTCTAATACAGTATCTCATTAACCCCGCCCTCCTTTAATACAGTATCTCATTAACCCCGCCCTCCTTTAATACAGTATCTCATTAACCCCGCCCTCCTTTAATACAGTATCTCATTAACCCCGCCCTCCCTAATACAGTATTTCATTAACCCCGCCATCCCTAATACAGTATTTCATTAACCCCGCCCTTCCTAATACAGTATCTCATTAACCCCGCCCCTCCCTAATACAGTATTTCATTAACCCCACCCTCCCTAATACAGTATCTCATTAACCCCCGCCCTCCTCTAATACAGTATTTCATTAACCCCGCCCTTCCTAATACAGTATCTCATTAACCCCGCCCCTCCCTAATACAGTATCTCATTAACCCCGCCCCTCCCTAATACAGTATTTCATTAACCCCGCCCTCCCTAATACAGTATCTCATTAACCCCGCCCTCCTTTAATACAGTATCTCATTAACCCCGCCCTCCCTAATACAGTATTTCATTAACCCCGCCATCCCTAATACAGTATCTCATTAACCCCGCCCCTCCCTAATACAGTATTTCATTAACCCCGCCCTCCCTAATACAGTATCTCATTAACCCCGCCCTCCTTTAATACAGTATCTCATTAACCCTGCCCTCCCTAATACAGTATTTCATTAACCCCGCCCTCCCTAATACAGTATTTCATTAACCCCGCCATCCCTAATACAGTATTTCATTAACCCCGCCCTTCCTAATACAGTATCTCATTAACCCCACCCTCCCTAATACAGTATTTCATTAACCCCACCCTCCCTAATATAGTATTTCATTAACCCCGCCATCCCTAATACAGTATTTCATTAACCCCGCCCTTCCTAATACAGTATCTCATTAACCCCTCCCTTCCTAATACAGTATCTCATTAACCCCGCCCTCCCTAATATAGTATTTCATTAACCCCGCCATCCCTAATACAGTATTTCATTAACCCCTCCCTCCCTAATACAGTATCTCATTAACCCCGCCCTCCCTAATATAGTATTTCATTAACCCCGCCATCCCTAATACAGTATTTCATTAACCCCTCCCTCCCTAATACAGTATCTCATTTACCCCACACTCCTCTAATACAGTATCTCATTAACCCATCACTCCCTAATACAGTATTTCATTAACCCCGCCCTTCCTAATACAGTATCTCATTAACCCCGCCCTCCTTTAATACAGTATCTCATTAACCCCGCCCTCCTCTAATACAGTATCTCATTAACCCCGCACTCCCTAATACAGTATCTCATTAACCCCGCCCTCCCTAATACAGTATCTCATTAACCCCGCCATCCCTAATACAGTATCTCATTAACCCCACCCTCCTCTAAAACAGTATCTCATTAACCCCGCCCTCCTTTAATACAGTATCTCATTAACCCCGCCCTCCTCTAATACAGTATCTCATTAACCCACCCTCCTCTAATACAGTATCTCATTAACCCCGCCCTCCTCTAATACAGTATCTCATTAACCCACCCTCCTCTAATACAGTATCTCATTAACCCCGCCCTCCTCTAATAAAGTATCTCATTAACCCCGCACTCCCTTATACAGTATTTCATTAACCCCGCCCTCCCTAATACAGTATTTCATTAACCCCTCCCTCCCTAATACAGTATCTCATTAACCCCTCCCTCCCTAATACAGTATCTCATTAACCCCGCACTTCCTAATACAGTATCTCATTAACCCTGCACTTCCTAATACAGTATCTCATTAACCCTGCCCTCCCTAATACAGTATCTCATTAACCCCACCCTCCTCTAATAAAGTATCTCATTAACCCCTCCCTCCCTAATACAGTATCTCATTAACCCCGCCCTCCTCTAATACAGTATTTCATTAACCCCGCCCCTCCCTAATACAGTATCTCATTAACCCCGCCCCTCCCTAATACAGTATCTCATTAACCCCACCCTCCTCTAATACAGTATTTCATTAACCCCGCCATCCCTAATACAGTATTTCATTAACCCCGCCCTCCCTAATACAGTATCTCATTAACCCCGCACTCCCTAATACAGTATTTCATTAACCCCGCCCTCCCTAATACAGTATCTCATTAACCCCGCACTCCCTAATACAGTATCCCTTTAACCACGCCCTTTAGTAGTACCATCTCCAATTATACAGAGTTTGACCCCAGTATCATGCGTGAGATGGGAGCCTTGGGGGCACTGGGTGTCACCGTCGATGGCTACGGTTGTGCAAACGCTGGTTATGTTGCATACGGACTACTAGCCAGGGAACTGGAGAGGTTATTTGTATTCAGTATACGTGTTGTGTACCTTAATGTACTTTACACCTTAATGTACTTTATCACATTTATTATGTACTTTGTGTTTTTCTTGTTGTACACCATACGTCATTTTCTACCCAACTTTACTCAATTCAACTTAATTCGTTCCTTAATCCACTCATCTTTTATAACCACCTATAACAACCTATAACCACCTATAACCACATCGCATACCTATCCGACTCCTACTCCATGCTACCTGCGCCCTCTCATACAGAGTGGATAGCAGCTACAGATCTGCGATGAGTGTCCAGTCCTCGTTGGTTATGCACCCTATATTTCAGTACGGGACTGACGCCCAGAAGCAGAAATATCTTCCTAAACTTGGTGAGTTCATCTAAATGCAGTCCAATTCTATTTCATTTATATTATATTTCAATAGTTTATTTTTAGAATTACATCAAATATTTCTTTTTTCGTCTATTTTATTATTTTGAATAGTATGAATTTTGTTATTGTCTGTATGTTATCATAAACACACAGTTGTTGAACATCATTATAGACTGCTAATTATGTAGATTATCATCTGATTTTGAATAATTGCATAATCAATAATGTTATTATAAATAATGTATATATTGATTCTTATCTTATCAGCCTTTGATCATACAGAAAATCTATTTTTATATTTTTCACTTTAATTCATCTGAACTTTATAGTCTAACCATAATTGATACTTATATGCTGAATCATCCAAAGTGTGTAAGTGTGTATGTATCTAGATTACTCTCTTTCAGGCTGATTATCATGGTGTTTATTTACATTAAGTTATTAAAGATATTTATTGAAAGAGATTCAAAGATTTCTTAGAAAATTGAAATGTTGTTAACTCTTGAGTAGCGATGAACAAAGTAAATATCAATTCAACTGATTAAAAGACTTTGCCTATATGTTAATTAATTAGAGATATCAATAGAAATATATTGGATCAGTTCATATCAGAGATTTCATTCTTCAATTACCAATCTTAACATGAGTGTAGGGATATTTATATAAATTGATATATGTATATATATAAGTTAATCTATAAATGAGTAAATGCTTATAATATATTATAGAGTGATATTAACTAACATATACATTGCTCTGGTATGGATTGATGCTAAGAAATTTGACTTTGTACCTATAGATAAGCTAGGCATATAAGTTACATAGTTTATTACTAATATAAACTTCATGTGCTTTTCACTTTAATAATAACATCAATTCAACATTAGAATCAAATATTCTACATTTTGTTATTCAAATGATATATTTTATGATTTATAAATTAAAGGATATTAATTTTTTTTAACATTTTATTATATGATAATATTTATTAATATCACCATACGCTTTCACAGCTACTGGTGAGATGATAGGTTGTTTTGGATTAACTGAGCCTAACCACGGCTCAGATCCTGGAAGCATGGAGACAACTGCAGTATACAATAAATCTGATGACACATACACATTGAATGGTACTAAGTCTTGGTTTGTTGATGTATACTAACTACTACTACTACTACTACTACTATTACTATAACTACTACTACTACTACTACTACTACTACTACTACTACTACTACTACTACTACTACTACTGCTGCTGCTGCTGCTGCTGCTGCTGCTGCTGCTGCTGCTGCTACTGCTGCTGCTGCTGCTTCTGCTGCTGCTGCTGCTGCTGCTACTGCTACTGCTACTGCTACTACTACTACTACTACTACTACTACTACTACTACTACTACTACTGCTGCTGCTGCTGCTGCTACTGCTGCTGCTACTGCTACTGCTACTGCTACTGCTGCTGCTGCTGCTGCTGCTGCCGCTACTGCTACCACCACTACCTCCACTACCACCACTACCACCACTACCACCACTACCACCACTACCACCACTACCACCACTACCACCACTACCACCACTACTACTACTACTACCACCACTACCACCACTACCACCACTACCACCACTACTACTACTACTACTACTACTGCTACTGCTACTGCTACTACTACTACTACCACCACTACCACCACTACCACCACTACCACTACCACTACTACCACTACCACCACTACCTCCACTACCACCACTACCACCACTACCACCACTACTACCACTACCACCACTACCACCACTACCACCACTACCACCACTACCACCACTACCACCACTACCATCACTACTACTACTACCACCACTACCACCACTACCACCACTACTACTACTACTGCTACTGCTACTGCTACTACTACTACTACCACCACTACCACCACTACCACCACTACCACTACCACTACTACCACTACTACCACTACTACCACTACTACCACTACCGCCGCTACCACCGCTACCACCGCTACCACCACTACCACCACTACCACCACTACTACTACTACTACTACTACTACTACTACCACCACTACCGCCACTACCACCGCTACCACCGCCACCGCCACCGCCACCGCCACCGCCACCGCCACCGCTACCGCTACTACTACTACTACTACTACTACTACTACTACTACTACTACTACTACTACTACTACTACTACTACTACTACTACTACTACTACTACTACTACTACTACTACTACTACTACTACTACTACTACTACTACTACTACTACTACTACTACTACTACTACTACTACTACTACTACTACTACTACTACTACTACTACTACTACTACTACTACTACTACTACTACTACTACTACTACTGCTACTGCTACTGCTACTGCTACTACTACTACTACTACTACCACTACTACTACCACTACCACTACTACTACTAAAAATAAGCTTAATATTTATTTAAATACAAATAAAATGTATTTCCACATTTATTACGTAACAAAAAAAGTAAATAACACGTATGATTTCTATTTACTTACTACTACAACTTACACATCTCACATAGGATAACTAGTAGCCCTATTGCCGATATCATGATTGTTTGGGCTCGTTGTAAGGGAAGTAAAGACTCGTCGTCCGATAACAAGATCAGGGGTTTTGTGTTGGAACGTGCTATGAAAGGTTATTTAACGGTTTAGCGAAATTGCTCCATTTTTACTTGCCTTACTCTCTAGTTCTAATATTAAATACCCTTTAACACTTTAACCCATTAACACTCAACTCATTGTATCTATTGTTTTGATTTACTACCTCAAATGTATTTTGACCCTCTCCGTTTACTTACAGGTGTCACCACTCCCAAGATTGAAGGAAAATTTTCTCTGCGGGCATCGATCACTGGTCAGATCGTCATGGACGACGTTGTGGTGTCAAACGTTGACCACTGCCTTCCCAAAGCTCTCGGCCTTGCGGTTTGTACTTTATACTAGTTAACTAATTTCACAGAGTCCTAGTGTATCCGACACCCGGGTATCTATATCTTACTTTCCCATGCCCACTGTCTAACATAAATGCAATAGTTAAACCACCACTAATCAGATATCTTACTCCGATACCATATTCTTAACTAACACCTGTTTCAGAATACAGTTGATCCTTATTATTACAATACATCTTCTCTCTATATTCCTTTCTATCTGTTTACGGAACCTAGCCCTAAAATATTTGATATATGTGTACGTTCATTATCCCATAATTTATTATTTATCGCATAACTCCAACTCTTAGCTCCCATTTCTCAACCCTATTCCCCCGCTCTCACCCCTTCCTAACAACTCCATTACTAACAACGCCATTCCAAACTCCCACCTCGTATTCTTCCCCTTGCTTGAATTATAACCAAAACATTTTTCCTCGCATCACCAACGCTCCACCCTTAAAGGGACCTTTTGGTTGCCTGAACAGCGCGCGATTTGGCATCGCGTGGGGCGTCATCGGCGCGGCAGAGGCGTGTCTAGAAATCGCCCGCCAGTACACACTCGACCGACGTCAGTTTGGTTCTCCGCTTGCCTCGCGACAGCTCATACAGTTGAAACTAGCCGATGCCGTCACCGACATCTCACTAGGACTACAGGCGTGTCTACGCGTAGGCAGACTCAAAGATGATAACAGGTTGATATTAGAGACGGGGCTAGATCATTGCTGAGATGGGGCTAGATAATTGCTGAGATGGGGCTAGTTCTGTTAGGAAACATATATGCAGCCTCTATACCTGCAAATGTAAAGACTCAAGGAAATTCTATATTGTAAATTACGAAGATGAATTATTTGAATAGATAATGAAGGTACTTAAACTCTCCGTAATCTTTAAATCGTATATACTTATGAAACTTTTTTAAACTGAATATTATTAAAGCATATTTAAAATTATTTTGAGTTTTGTATTTGTATCAAAATTGTCAATAATTGTAATATTAACATATTTAAATTACATATTAAAAAACATTTTAAAACATATTATAATTTGCATAAATTATCATTAGATATTAATATATTAGTTAATAATATATTTATAGTATAATATTATTAATAATTATCTAATAATTATCTAATAATTATCTAATAAATCTCATATCTATAACACATATTAATATATATATTAATAATATATTGTAGAAATCTATTTTAAAAACTAAGTGAATGTATACCATCTGTAATCATTTAGTATTATCTAATATATTAATGTTTCATTATTTATCTATTTTTATTTACCAATTTCATGATAAATATTTAATGTATATTTTTAATAGTCATAACTGATATATTTTAAAATTGTTCATTTCCACCTACAATTCTAGCAATCAGTAATTTCTTTTAGACAAGAACAAATATTTTTTTATTTAATTCGAATAAATTATACAAGTTTATACATCGATACATTGCTCTGTATATATATCAAGGACAAAGACATGTAACTCTAGGAGGTCGGAGGGAGAGTATATATTTCTTTATATAGAACGAAATAAATGCGTTGTAATTAAAGATATTGATCTACAAGATATTAATGTCTTACATATTAATGATATTTCCATATTATAAACCATTAACTATATCATATTGGCTAAGCACGTGATGCTGCATTCTACCCGACACCCGATTCAATTTATCACTAGGTCATCCGCCGAGCAAGTATCGATTATCAAACGTAACAATTGCGGTCGGGCATTGGCTATAGCACGCAATGCTCGCGATATGCTCGGAGCCAATGGAGTGTGCGACGAGTATCACGTCGTGCGACACTCGACAAACCTCGAAGCGGTGAATACCTACGAAGGAACCCACGACGTGCACGCCTTGATCATAGGCCGCGCAATTACTGGTATTCAGGCTTTCAAGTAAAGAGTATCGAAATCGTTTTTTTTGTTGAATATTTGTTAATCCTTCATATAGTTATTAATAATTGTCAAAAGTTACGATTATTTACGATTATTTAAGATCTATTAATTGAGATGCTTTTTATATTTATTGTAGCAGGGTAATCTTATATGAAGATATTTTATTAAGAATAATCATTCATTTGATAATTAGTGATGCCATATATTTATAGTGCAATTTATTTACTTTGTTACCATTGTTATATCTACTATACTATTATTTATTAAGTTTGAGAATTTGTTTTGGATTTATAATAAATATTTTAATAATAAATATTTTAATTATTATATTGAATACTTTTTAATTTTAATTATGTTGAATTTTATTTAGATTTATCTTATGGTGAGTTTTTAGTGTTGCATATTGTTCAAATAAATATTTTAATACTAATATACATTCAAGTTTATAGTCTTACCCTAAATAAGTGCATAGACTTACTCTTCTGTCTTAATAAATATCTGTATTGTAATAACTTGAAGAAGAATATATTTTTTTATAATAGAATTTTATTATTTTATACTGAGTATATATAACAATATTTACATTGTTTATTAGCTTATATTTAAAATATATATTCCGGTAGATATATTTATTTGAATTATAAAATATCAATTATAAGTTATAAACATAGTATTTACGAAATATAAAGATATATTTCTAAATATGCAAATAAAATAGAAAATAAATTAATTTTATATTATAAGTTTAAGGCACAATATATATTATACTTGATCGTTATTATTTATAGAAATGCATGACAATAAATACATATATAGAACATTCAATTGTGTATTATCTATTTCAATTGTTTTATATGACATGTTATATATATATAAGATTTAATAAATGTTTTATTTATAACAAGTAATTCCTTTGTAATATTTATATGGTTTATAATATTGTAA
This sequence comes from Osedax frankpressi, assembly GCA_964035775.1. Taxonomy (NCBI): domain Eukaryota; kingdom Metazoa; phylum Annelida; class Polychaeta; order Sabellida; family Siboglinidae; genus Osedax; species Osedax frankpressi. Next base: position 19,285,759 of record OZ038312.1, on the reverse strand, counting down.
TATATGTATAACAAGTATATGCATATTTAATAATAATATCTACGAAAGTCATGTATATACACATATTCTGGTATATAATATTCTATATAGAAATTATAATCCTGGTAAATATGTTAATAATATGATGAATTTAATGAAAATAAAAGTAAATCTATTAATGGAATAATAAATATTTATTTTAATCCATGATCACTAATAATAAACTTTCTTTTTTTTGATATTTTAGCAAAGTTAGAAGCTAATTACTAAAACATCTTTATTAATCAATATTTAACATAAGTTTGTAACCAATTATTGATAAAAATGAATATAACAAATTATGTAATTGATTATATATTATACATTAATTGAACCATTTATAATAGATTTGCAATAGTAATTTTTATATAAGGCTTAAAATATATTAATTCAGCCATTTTAAAAATGTAATAATTTTACATTGTTTGAATTAAATATATAATTTTAAAATACATTGTATCCGATTTAAATGTTATAATAATTAAGTATTTCTTTATTAATTATGCATAGTCATGCTTATTATCAGGGTAGATATTTAATATCCTATATAACGTCTTATAAACAGTATATTAATATTATCGGCCATCTTATGTGTTGAGTAGTTTAAAATCTATACTAGTAAACGATTTAAATATCATGATTTAAATATAAATTTAATAAAATATTTTCACTATATTATTTAAAGGCATAATTTATAACACTATTGCATTAATCGGAATAATACACTTATTTATATATGTCATATACCTTATCAACAATTATACTCATATTGTGTAAGTTTTGTTTTGTTTTTTTTTCTAAATATAATATTTTAACTAATTAATTTTCATACCAAGTATATGAATATTTACACAAATATATATATATTATAATATGGTATATTATTATTGATCTATGACAAATATAAATGTATCTGATATATATTAATTTGACCGTAAGTTTAAAAAATATATTATAATTATATTATTATTAAGATTGTATTTTTTTTATAATAATGTAAATATATAAGATGTTTGAATAATAAATCATTATTATTTAAATATTAATCATCATATTGCAAAATATGTACTATGATATAGTATTATATTATATATTAAGAATAATTCCATGTTAAGTATATTATTATAATAATTATTCGTTAGGTTATAATGTATAATATATCAAGATATATATAAACTTTATATGCCTGTATTGTATAATACAAATAGTAAATGTTTATATTATATATAATATATTATACGAACATAAATTTGTATTTTTACTAATTTAGAATAAATTATACAATAGTAAATATATTATTTTAGGTTCATATAATAGTTAAATTTACCATACAGCTAAATATAATTTATATTAATAATACTTACATTATTAACAGTAAAATTAAGTATGTAACAAGTAGATTTCCTTGTTTGTAGAATTATAAAGGCTTACAATCTTTATAATTAATAAATATACCATCTATTTATTGTAAAATTTATAAAAATATTAATAATTTACTCATAATCTATATATGTCTATAATATAACAAATAAACTCAATTTATTATTCAAAATGTATTACTATATTAATATTCTTGTTTATTTATATATTAAGAATATAATAATTACTAGTTGCAATAAATATTTTAGATATTATTTTTAAATCGAAAATTTAAAAATCACTATTTACATTTGTTTATAAAAAAAACTATAAGTGAATCCTATTCTATATTCATTAAAATAATTGTTACGTGGTTTTCTGTATAATATGTCAGTGATCTAGATACCAGATTGACGATATGATTATATAATAAAAGTGACTGGAAGTCTAAAATAATAAATATGCACAAACTCTTCCAATAAAATATTTACAATTTTCAGAAAATTATAAATTTATGTATTTAATTTAAGATGCAAATATGTGTACCATATACATAAATAAATTGGAAATAATATTGTATATTTTAAACAATGCTAATATAAAAGAAATTAAAATTAATACAATTTAAAGATTACTACAGTTAACATATCCATTCAAACTATCTAGGGTGTCTAATATTAACAGAATAAAATAAATAATTAAAAAAACTTTAGCAGCTAAGGTTGAGATTCCTAAGAAAATAATGCATAAATATCTAAAATATATACAGTATTTATTTTAATTTAATTAAGAATGAGTACAGAAAATTAGTACAACAATTAAACTAAATAAGGTTTTAAAAATAAACGCTATTTGATGTATACCAAAGTGAGCAAGATAGATCATTTTTATCCATGTTTAGCAACTAAAACTATTAGGAATCATGTACTATACTATAGCTAGAATATAAATTATTTTTTATCAAAAATTAAAATAAGCCCATATACCAAATTAAAATAAATTACATATCCAATGATGATCTAACTTAATGATAATGTAGGTTATCTATTAATGAATGTAGAATGTAATATCATTCAAAATATTCACCCACAATTAAATTTAAATCATTAATATTAAAAAAATGAAATATTAATTGTTCTATTATCTACATTGTGTTTTTATATGTAGTTTTACATTCATACAATTACCATTATTTAAACTAATTAATAACATAATATTAATTTGTTTGCGTCTTCTTATTATTATGGTCTTAGTAGAAGAATTAAATCAGTGTATTTCGTTAATACGAATGGTGTGGCCTACACCATGAAACATAAACTGCTCGAGAACAAAATTCTGCACCTGTTTATTAATCAATTTAGTGATTCACTAATTTATTAATTATATTGAGATAGCAAAATAATGCAAAAAATAATATTAATAACTTTATAATACTAAATGTCTAAATCATTTTCTAATCTGGTATTCGATTAACATACATAGCATATATAAGCTTATGTAGAAATATATACTCTGGATCATGAACCTTATAGTAAATGCATTATTTATACAATGTAACTTGTGTGTAGTATAATTTATCTTTCAAGATACGCATTGATTTGATTATATTTAGTTAAGTATTAATTTATATCTGTTGGATGCGTCGTAATATAACGTGAAATCGATTTATTTTCAGCTAATATCTACAATTATTGGTGAGTGTATGCCATGAATTTCTCAATGAAGGAACCTCAAAATCTCACTTATCATTGGTGGCACCAAAAGGTTATTTAACCTTATTTAGTATATTTTAAAATACATTCAACATCAAATTGAATCGATCGTTATATATCTAATAATTCATTAACCTATTTACAGAAAAAAAACAATGCAAATTGGAAGCCTTTTTCTCTTAGTGACAATAAAAAACTCGATGATGCTTATTTAAAAAGTCAGTGTAAAATGCTTAAAAGATACTGTATAATATTTCATATCGATGTAATTCTTCTCGCCATTTGATATTCAACTATTTTTGCTTTTGAAATAAAACTAACTAAAGAAAGGAATTGAATTAATAGCCTAGCCATTATATATTGATTACATTTCAACATTCCTATTTTTTACACTAGTGTTTATAATATAGTGCTAAAATATTATGCAATAACTTATTGACAATAACTAACGCATATCTTGATATAAAGAACTTAAATATAAGTCACATTTATATGAAAATTAATTGGAATATAACAGAAATTATACATCTGTTTAATTAGTCATTTGTATATCAAGCACATAGACTAATAACTTGCTTTCCGGTGTGCTTATTGAATGAGTTAAGGTATATATTATGATCATTCTGACGCATCGACAGATTATTCCGGAATAGTGACAACCGACGGTGGACGCTACAACACATCCGTAAAGAATCGCAGACGTACATCCATCTACTGGCAGGAACAGATAGAAAGTCATATCTGCCGTGCAGGATGGTATAAACGACGTACGCTTAACGAAGACTTCCAGCCGTATGGAGAGTTCATAGAGGTCGTTGTTGAGGTAGGTGTTTGATTTTTATATCTGTTTTACTATTATTTATTAATTTAAATTAAATTTAAGTAAAATCGCATAATAATAGGTTATTAAAAATAAGAATTTTTAATTTTTCAACATTCATGTAAAATTAAAATTTTTGTTATATTATGTCTAAATGTTAATTAGTAATATTAATTAGCTACATTTTATTCCAAAGTAAATTTATAAATAAAATTAAAAAACATATATTTAAAAAGTTTGAAATTTTCGTTATAAATTAATTTATTATCGAAAAAAATATAGTGATCTCAAATTTATATTTTCTAATATTCATTTTTTATTTTTATATTTGATATTTATTTATAGAAAATTCAATCAAAATTACAAACATTGAAATCTATAATTGTTTTTGATAAATGATATAGATTTACAAATTTAAAAGATTATATATTTATATAGAGAATGAATTATATTTAGATTTAGTTATTTGTGATTTATGATCTTCTAGAAATTAAAATTTAATCTCTATGCATTAAAATACACTCTATTCATTATATATTTATATAGTATACACACGATGTATATATGACAGGTTTACAAATTATTCTTACTTTCAGTTTTCTTTGTTAATAGACCCTGCGCACATCTCTCCAATCAGCATGAATATCGTAGAGCTTATGCTACTCGCCTGTGGAACTGCAGTTTCGTGATGGAGAACAATCGAGAGGTCACATTCTATTCGTCGAATCAGATCGGAGAGAAGTCGGTCAGCCACGGTGGCGGAGGAGAGATTATCTTGAAGAGAAATGTTCAAGGAATTAAACTTTTTGAATTGCCTCAGGGTCTGTTAAGCTTCATTTATACAAAATTTCACATTACATTCAATTGCACAAATATTGTATTTAAATTAGAAACCTAAATTATTCGAATAGTTTGATTATAATAAATATAGAATACTAAATAATTAGTACCTAATTGATATTCAAAAGTTCCGAATCCTATATTTGATTTTAATATTGGAAATATTTTATAAATAAATATATTGTGTTATTTTTGATTTAAGAATTTTTGAATATTTTTCTATCTCAATTTTTCGTATTCTAAGATTTTTAGATGTAATATTTTATTATTAAAACCAAAAAAATATTTATATAGTAATATATAAAAAAATAGAAAATTGTTCAATTTTCAATACTTTCATTTATTGCTCTAATAATTTATATGAATATTATATATATATATATATAAAAGGATATCTATTGTTTATAAAAGTTATTAAGAAATGTGACTTTTAATAGCATGTAAAGTATAATTAATTTAGGTTTAATGTTAATTTTTTCCGAATTTGCAGATGAATCTACACCTATTGATTATTTGGTGTTTGTGGTGCCCGGAATTAACAGCGGTAAAGGTGATCAGTACACTTTCGATTGCAGTTAGTGTTTTTAGTGTTCGCTATGGCTAGTATATTCCGACATTGTACCGAATAGTAGTAGGGTACAGGCTAAAGTCTCTAGGCTATAGGCTATAGGCTCTAGGCTCTAGGCTCTCGGCTCGTAGACTGCAATGTTGCTCATTATTTTTGATCCCAACTATTGCCTCAATTTGGCCGCCTGTAACCTCTAATCATGCCTCCTAGTGGATAAGTTCCGCGACCTGACTTTGACGTTAATGAAGCAAACGAAACACGCCAAGTTCGCAGGCGGGACGTTCAGACGCATTGAATATCTTCCTGTCTCCTGGGACAAAGGAATGCTCAGCGGAGCTTCAAAGATGGAAGCGTTCGTAATCTTTTATTCGCAGTGACATTGTGTTGACATGCCAGTGGCATTGTGTTGACATGCCAGTGTCATTGTGTTGAAATGCCAGTATCATTGTGTAAAATGCTGATGTTATTGTTATTGGGTGTATTGTCCGTGTCTACGAATTATTTAAATATTGAACATTTTACATTCAATCGGATATTTTTAGATTCTATCTTATACTCTCTCTCTCTCTCTCTCTCTCTCTCTCTCTCTCTCTCTCTCTCTCTCTCTCTCTCTCTCTCTCTCTCTCCCTCTCCCTCTCCCTCTCCCTCTCCCTCTCCCTCTCCCTCTCCCTCTCCCTCTCCCTCTCCCTCTCCCTCTCCCTCTCCCTCTCCCTCTCCCTCTCTATCTCTATATTTATCTCCACCTCCACCTCCACCTCCACCTCTCCCTCTCTATCTCTATCTCTAAATCTATCTATGTCTCTGTCTCTATCTCCACCTCTCCCTCTCCCTCCCTCTTTCTTAGTGTTCCACCTATTACTCCCTTTTACGCTCTCTCACTCCCTCTATCATTTCATCTCTAAACCCCTCTACTAAATCTAGTATACCCTCCTCACTCCCACTTTCACATACTTTCTCTTAATCTCACCCCCTTACAATAGAGATTTGCACCGCGTGAAGCTGCCTAATAATCCAGTTCTCAGGGAGTACACTGTCGACTCAATGCTCGATGTTCTCCTTTACAACGGAGGTACCTACTCCAAGGTTTTGCCAACTTCCATCTTATGAGAGATAGCTATTCGATTTATACCAACAAAGCCTAAGTCATTTATTTAATCGATCAAAACATTGGTACTGTTAATAACAATAATGGCTAATCAATGTCTGTTCTTTGACATGGTTTTATGCGGCTATAGATTTTCAACTTTGACCTTTTGACAGCCGATATTGAACAGCACTGTAGATGAGTTGAACAGGATGTACAGATTATTTAGGGAACGTAATCCCGGATTCACTGGAGGCATCTCACTAATCGGACATAGCCTGGGTAGGTGTACTAACTAGGACATAGTCTGGGTAGGTGTACTAACTAGGACATAGTCTGGTTAGGCCATATAATTGGTAGAAATACTCTGTAAGCCACATCCTGGGTAGGTGTAAACAATACTCCAGCTAACTAAATATCTAGACTACATCTTCCCTGGTATATCACTTTACTGGTATATCACTTTACTGGTATATCACTTTACTGGTATATCACTTTACTGGTATATCACTTTACTGGTATATCACTTTACTGGTATATCACTTTACTGGTATATCACTTTACTGGTATATCACTTTACTGGTATATCACTTTACTGGTATATCACTTTACTGGTATATCACTTTATTGGTATATCACTTTACTGGTATATCACTTTACTGGTATATCACTTTACTGGTATATCACTTTACTGGTATATCACTTTACTGGTATATCACTTTACTGGTATATCACTTTACTGGTATATCACTTTACTGGTATATCATTTTACTGGTATATCACTTTACTGGTATATCACTTTACTGGTATATCATTTTACTGGTATATCACTTTACTGGTATATCACTTTACTGGTATATCATTTTACTGGTATATCATTTTACTGGTATATCACTTTACTGGTATATCACTTTACTGGTATATCACTTTACTGGTATATCACTTTACTGGTATATCACTTTACTGGTATATCAATTTACTGGCATATCACTTTACTGGTATATCACTTTACTGGTATATCACTTTACTGGTATATCATTGCGGTAAAAAGTAGCTAATAAGCTGCCCACATATAAGTATAACAACGAGAATAAATTTAATTTATTCTCTTTTAAGACATAGAAATTGTAAATTTTAACCACAAATTATATTCTTTCAATCACACTTTAGGTTCAGTGATTCTTTTTGATATTCTCAGTGTACAGACTGCTGAATTAGTTGAGGTTAAGTGGGGATTTTTTATTAATAAATTTAAAACTAAAATTCTATTCAATATTTTAAATTTTACTTATTATCTGAATTTCGAACTCAAATCAATTTCTACTTAGATATTCCTATCATTATTATTTATATTTAAACATTATTTACAGAATGACCCTTCAATTGTGGAATTCCTTACAAAGTCTGGTTTGAAGGAACACATTCCTAAATTTGTGAATAAATCAACCATTGATTTGGTTTGCGAACATTTACAGAATTCTCTATTATTTAAGCCTTTCGTATTTATAAATTTTAAATATTTAAACACTCGGATGACAATCATCTTTATAATGATTATAATACTTTATAAAAGTAATTGACTAATAACATATTAACAAATGAAAGAAAAAATATTTATATAATACAAATATATTAATATATATCATAGATATTAACAATTAAAATATCTGTCGTTTCATTTTTTTACATTGCATAATTTATTTAATATTATTTTATAATTTTGCAAAATCCTTTGATATGATAATTACATCAAACGATTTTACAAACTTATTAGATCATTGTTTACTTGGTAAGCAATATTTATTAACTAAAACTTAGATTACAATACAAATAACTTACACAATTAAAATTTATTCCAGATGCCCTATGAATTTATAGACTATAAAAAAATGAAATTGAACGATATTGAGAGCTTTCAATGTAAATCTCAGTTTCACCATAGCAATAATAATTAGTAAGTGATGATTTACAATATAATAATCTCATATGATAATGATGATGAAGTCACATGTTACTAAAATACAATATAATCTTATAACTTTACAATTTAATCTATTGATCAAATTAATAACATAATTTTACAACGTTGCAATCATTGGCAGCGTTAAGAAACTGATTTTCAAACCAGAGAACTTATTTGTGATTGGTTCACCGATTGCAATCTTTTTGATTACCAGAGGAAAAAGTTTTCTCGGACCTGATTTTAAACTACCAACTTGCAATGGTTTCTACAATATCTTCCATTCTGTTAGTAGACGAATATCTCAGCTCTACCATGGAGTATAACACAATAATATAGATACAAATTCTTTAATATTCATAAAAACTAATCGTAACTTTATTATTTTAATTTCATTTCGTTAATTTTCATATAATGAACTTTTTTATATTGCTTCTTATTTATTATAATTTAGAAAATAATTTTGATTTTGATTTTTAAAATTAATATTGGCGTTATTTATTGAGACTTTTTGTAATGGTTTTAGGATTATTGATTTTTTAAGATTTATTTTTATTGATTTTAAGATTATTGATTAATTAGGCAAGTATTTAAATTTGATATGTGAAGATTTTATCGAATACATTATAATTTTTCAACTAACAATTTTGGTACTGCATAAGCATATAAGTAGTCAACGCTAAATTGAACTCGACCTCATGACCTTAATGCTCTTTGCAGTGTGACCCTTCATCGTTCCGTATTGAACCGATTATCTGCGATAATGTACAATTGAAATGTTCTGCACTCGATGTGAACCTCGGCAAGATTTCTGATGGTAGGCCTCACTTTTTGAACCAATTAAGTTCCACTTTTAGTACTGCTTCAGCCTCACTATTAGTAATGCTTCAGCTCCACTTTTGATACTGCTCTAGCCCCACTTTTAATACTGCTCTAGCCCCACTGCGGAATCAACCCTAATATTTAGTCTTAGCCCCATATTTAGTATAAAACGTGTATTTACAAGGAAAATTAATTAGCAGCGAGTAACTCCTCTTCCAGCAAAAGGGATCATAAGTTGGAATTAAATCAAGGCACTCATTCGTATAACTGCTCTATTTAAGTTTCAGTTGAAAGGACACCTCATACAAATCTATAACCAACTGTATTGCCCTGTTTACATCTATCGAAATCACATGGAATCGTCGGAAAATTTACGACAATATTTTTAAATATATTTTTATAGATTCGAAAGCCTCATGGAAAATTATTTTTCCCTTGAAATGACGCAGAATTCCCAAATATAATCTCTTTTGAATACACATCCGATAGACCTTTATGGGATCCCAACAATATGTATTATAAAAATAGATATTAATTCAATGAATTAAAATAAAATAAGTTTATAAACATTGAAATAAAATTGCTAGTGAACTTTCGATATTCGAGATTAAATATTTTTTCTATTTTAATTTAAAATAAAAATTTCAATATATTTAAACTCTTCAAAATGAATCAACCACAAAACAATATTAAAACAGTATCATCTTTTCGGTTATTAATTATTTATTGCCGGCCATATCATGTCATTTCGATAGATGTAAATGGGCCTTAAGTATTTAAGTAATCTCATTCTTCAAATACTAAACTGAAGTAAACATTAAATATTTACACATGACCGAAATATTAAATTTATATAAAATAGCAAATTATAGAATATCTATAGAAAGTTAAAGTTTAATTTGATTCCATTTCAGACTAAGGTACTTATTAACTTATATTATAAACTTCACTATTTGAAGAAGTTCTTCTGGGTATAGTTATTTCATTAATCATTTTAATTCAATGAGTTTTATAACTTGTATATATTTAATTCTAAAGATAAAATAAAGATATGTATTATAGAGTGGGCCATTTTAAAAAGTCTGACTTTTTTATTGATTATATATATAAATTCTGGTTCTTTGTAAGTATTCCGTCTAGATTACCATGTAATTAAACAGCTAATTATGAGTATGTTTATAGTTACTCGAATAATATTTATCATATCAAGCAATATGAGTTATCTGATTATTATAAAAAGTTTTTAAAATGTTAATAAATTCTACATATTTTCAATATGAAAAATATTTATAACATTATAATATACAATTAAACAACACTTGGCTCATTTGCTGGCCATTCTATTTTTAAGAATCCTTATGATGAGGATTTCAAGTCTAGTTTCAGCTGATGCTGGGTATTGCTACTACCGTAATTTGTATTAATGCCATCTCGTAGAGGTGATCGCGTCTCTAGGCATTGGCATAAAGGAGTTGTTTTCATCGACTTTCAGTAAATCTCTGAAGCCTTTTTCCGACAACAATTTGCCAGGTTTAATTTGCAAATATTTGTATTTTTCCTAATTACCCATATGTTTGACCCGATACACCACCTGATTCACACTTCCTCTGTGATCCATATGCTCTACCCTACACCAACTTTCACTTTCGTTAACATCGGAAAACCCTCGAACAGAGGGCACAGGAGATAGTCTTAAATACGGCAAGAAATGCGGCTCTTTGAATCACAATGGGCGGCGAGTTGACTTCCTCTTAAAACCGTCTCTTATCAACATTGTCAGCGAGTACCTGTCATCTATTAAAAGCCACACCAACTATTGGTTAGACCAAATAATCTCGTAATCCGACGATAAATACAACTTTCAAATTTCATATTATCTGTTTTTCTTTATAATAATGATGACATTATGATGGGTATCATTACTATATTAATCTAACAGGTATTCAAAAGAAACAGTTAGCTTCATAATCATTGAAATTGCAAATTACATGAAGTAATTTATTTTTCAACCATTAAAGAGTATAAAATAATTTACTTTAAATTATTTATTATATATCTATAAATCTAATTATTTGTTATTATTTATTACACAAATTTAATATTGATTATTAGAAATCTTGAAATTAAATCAATATTTATTTCCTCGACTGGAAAGTCGTAGTAAGGAAATGAAGAGTTTGCATTGCACAGATTCTTTTCCATTCTTCCCAGTATGCTATGGCCTTCTCATTTAGAGTCAACCATTCCGGGATGTTACTGATCCAGCTTTTCCTCTGTCTTTTACATCGATGGCCTCCCATTGTTCCTTGCACAAATTGTCATGTGGTGATTTGTCCAAAAAGATATCTTACTTCTCATGATAGTGGATAATAGAGATTAAAAATCTCCAAGTCAAGACACTTCAATGTTTTAAATTTGAATGCTGCAATTTTGTTATAAAGACTAATTTATTGATGCCATGGAATTGATAAATTATGCTATTAGCTGTTATTTATTGTTATTCCTGAACTCAGACACGTCTTTGTTATTCATATAATTTCGGCTGTTAAAACTCATTGATGACTATCTCCCCTCCAAATTGTGCTAGCCGTTCAGCTTAGTTTCAATGGAAATTTATACTTTATCCTCTTCGAACCATTGACTAGATATTTGTTAGCTAGTCTACTTACGATGATACTATAGTGAATACATTATCCTATTAATGAACTCGGCCTGTTTTACGGTTTAATGAGTGTGGCACTTTCGGACATCATTAGAGTTGTAACAATATACATTTTAATTCACCAACTATAGTACAAACCTCTTCCAAGGTATCCCAGATACAATATAATTATTCATAACGAATGAGAATTATAATCTATACTTCTAAATTAATTATACAATTATTTAAATAAAATAATATTTTGTTACCAATTATAGAATCGGAATATTTCGCGGTATTAGCCTGGAATATTTCTGGGTTAACTTGTAAAATAAGATATGGTCTTATACAATGTAATGTATTATTTTATTAGTTTATACACTAGTTTTATACAAAGTTACTCGGAGGTTCCACATAAGATAAACAACAATAGTAACAACTGGGTAATATATATTAAAATGCTGAGGTGGCAGATTAAATATGCTATTATTATAGGTTTTATAAACATGTTATAAAAATAAATATATTTTGTAAATTAGTAATTTTAAATGTCAGTATCTTCACTACCGATCCATATACCTTTCAATATTATCACTTTTCAGCAGTGATTAATATATTTAGAACATTATAACAATGAAACATTAATTGATTTTTATATTTACATATTGCATAACAATTTAAACAATTATTTTATTCGGTTAAATAAGTATAAATAATATTATACAAATAATATTTTGCTACATAGAATTGCATATATCTGCTTTTTTATTATTTCTTGTAGAAATAATCACTTGGATAATTTTATAATATTTATAAAACGGAAACAATTAAATAGTGATATTGTAATTTACTCTTAAATTTTGAATCATTAATATATTTTAACAGATTAAAAATTAATTACAATTACAATTAATGTATATTTAAGCATATAATATGATAACTTATTATCTATGTAAAAAGTTTATTAAATAAAAATAATATAAATTGATAACAACTATAATCTTATGTATCAATTCTTTAATCTTTGGCATCGCCAATACCATCAGCGTTGATTGCAAACATAGCCTCCGATTCGGGCAGACAGGGGGAATCATAGATCTTACAGATCCGTGTCTCACCGCGACCTTTTCGCAAGGATAACCTGAGATCGGATATCAGATGTTACCAGAGGTTAGCCCAAGTAGGAAACACAAACTTAAGTTGCCGATTTAACAGTAACACTGCAAAACAAAACTCTATTAAACCAGCAAGATTATTAAGATTAAATGTACTATGTCCTAGTTCATGATACTACAGTAGTAACTCACCTAGTCAACGATATAATGAAAATATTGACACGATGAATGGATAACAGAATCAATAAAATTTTTATATTATGTAATGTTTAAAATATATTTTCATTCAAAATCATTAACAGAATATTAAATGTATTTATATATTAATTTCATTACTCTATTTACTGGGGAGCAGTTAAGTTAATAATTAATATGATATTATATAACTTGCATAAGCTCACAAAGATGTTTAAACTTAAGAATTATGTATTAAGAAATGTATTTCTTACATAATTACTACAAATAAAGAATAATTAATGTATTAATTATATTTAATTATAGATGACTTTCGATACAATATTAGTTTGTAGATAGAATGAAAATATATTCCATGTCCATGAATATAACTATAGAAAGTATAATATTTCAATATCGCTTAACTAATTCTAGCAAAAGTGTGCTATTTAATTAATATCTGTGCAATAAAGGGCAATTTCCTGTTTCAGGTTTATTACAGAAATATTATTGTTGTACATGTTTCATAATATTTCAATAAGTTATAAAAATTATTTGTTTTTTCAGTAAATACTTATAAAAATATTGAAATTGAGATAATATTTTAATAAACTACTTAATCATTACTACTTAAATATGAACATTTATTTGTATAATAAATGAATGTAATTTATAATGTTCTGGTTTTATAATATTTAATATAATATATACATATTATTATTTATGATAAAATATATTATGGGTGTGATAAATATTGACATGAAAGAATGCAATAATTATTTGAATTTGGTGAGGAGCCTAACACTACATAACATATAAAATGTAGTACATATTCATATGAAGAATTCATTATACAACATTATGAAAAGATTTCAAATAAATTGTTTGGTTAATTGATAACTTTATATTGTATATTAGGATACACCTATTACTAAATGTAATTGCTAAATTATATATTATTGAAATTAAAAATTATATATTAGAATATAAAATAATGTTGTTAAAAACTTTTCATATTGATTATAAACTTATAATGAAGAAAATGTAATACTATAGTAACTATTGTTATACACATTATATAAGGCTACCAAATAAAATATATTATATATATTATTAATATTGATTTAAAAAATCAATAAAAATAAGAAAAATTGAATGAAAATATAAAATATCTGATTATTTGGGTGTTATTAAAAAAAGTTTATTTTGTTACAATTAATATCACAATAAACTTATAAATTATATCTAAAGGTCAAGGCTAAAGCAATAGTTACAATATACTAGGAAAATATTCAAATTTATCCTGAATGCATTCTCATGTATAGTAAAACAATTAATCAATATATAAGTATATACTATTGTAAGTTTATTATGATGTTAGTACATTGTAACGCAATTGTACCATCCTGAATAGGTCACACAACCTGGTGGTTGAGGCATGCGCCATTATATGACCCCCAATTGGTTTCTTGGGGTCAGAGGTGAACATAGATGCCCCATCGACTTGGGCTACCACCTGATTAGTTATCACAACTGCAACCCCAAACTGTAGAGGTAGGCATGGGTAGATGGAGCTTTATGTTTAGAGGGGATATAATGGGGTTAGATGGTAGTAGGGTTAGGTTAAAAAGAGCTAAATTGGAATTAAAAGGGACTGGAATGGAGATAAAAGATGTGGGATTATAAAGGGGTAGGATATTATTAGTAATTAAAGTAGAGTTAGAGAGTTTTAGGGTTTGGTTAGAAGGAGCTAAGGTAGAATTAGAAGGAACTGGAGTGGGGTTAGAGGTGATGGGCTGAATTTGAAAAGGGTAGGGTAAGATAGGAATTATAGGTATGGAAAGGCCAGTATAGTATGGACTGGAATTATAATTGGATACAAATTAAAATTGCATAAATCAAATTAGGGTTTAGGATTAAATCATTATAAAATTGAATAAAGTGAATAAAAAACTAAATTTTTTTTTAATTACTAAATTATCTTAAAACACAAATGATAGCATTTTACAAATTCTCAGTATTTATACATAAAGATAAATACTGATTATATAATTCTGGATAAAGTATAACGAAAGTTTATACACAAAATTACAAATTTTAATATTATTTCAAAATATATGTAAATTTCAAGTAATTCTGAAACTAATTCAATATTACCTATTAATGAACTATTAAATGTATATATTTATGATCCATTATTAAATAATGATAATAATTGATTTGTACAACAATTGGTCAATTAATTCCTGTTCAAGTCAAAATGAATATGACAATAATAATACTTTTAGTGAAAATATTAACTCAATGTCAGTTACTGACTGATTTTTACATGATTATATAATTAATATTTGTAATATTAATATACTAGTGTTAGTTTTTGAATCTACATCATATATAATATAGGTATATATGAAGTTATACCATCAATAAAATAAAATATAAGTTGAAAAATTATAGAAAATTATATTATTATATTACAGATAAACATTATTGTATATGTGAGGATACAAATAAATATACATAAGTTTGTTTTAAATGTATATGTAAATGTATTTATTGATACATTGAAGATTATGGAAGATTACCAACAAATTATGATCTAAATACTCTATAGAGATATATAGTGTTTATAAAACTAACTATTTGGATAAAATTAACAAAATATAAACATAACATTTACCTTCTTGCCTTATTAAATTAATTTGGACAAAATATCATAAAAAATATGGCATTTAAAAATGGCACATATATAAAGGATTTGAATATTGTGATGGTGTAATATTAAAAAATATATTTATAATCATATTATTTGATTTATTATTACTCAAAGAATCTTGATATAAATCCCAATTAAAAATGATGTATCCAATCTCACGTATAGTGGCACAATATTATCTGGTATATGTTGACTATTTATATTAATTTCTACTTCTTTATATGTTGGGAACTTTTTTTTAAACCAAACACTTCTGTAATACATTCTTTGATATAATATTGAATAGAATTACCTTAAGTAAGTAAACAATAGATACATATAATATAGCATTAACAATATATGTGTATTGTATTTATTAGTATATTTATAACACACAACTCTACTAATATATTGTGTAAAATATCACAGCCATTGTAATATTTCTATGAGGCATTTTATGAGGATGATATAATCTAGATTATAAACTATAATATAATATTAGATATAAATATGATTATGTTCCAAATAAATGATGCTGTAATATAGTATATAACATAATATAAAGAATGTGCATTGCACATATTTCAATATATTAGTTATAGTATTAATATATTAGTTATAGTATACACTGTATCAATTTTACAATATAATATATATTATTTCATATATTATTATAATTTTATATAGTAAATAAAGTATATCAACTAATAAACAGCTTAACTAACACCTAATAACACCTTATCATCAAAATGCTTTGAATACAATCTTGATTTTTAATTTTTTTTACTTTCTTTTAATCTATTTATTATTGTATTATTATCTTTTTTGATCTAGTTGAATTGAAGATATACCCAAATTCTAAAATTAAGAACTTCCCAATTCTAAACATTCCATATTTTATTTATAATTTTAAATAAATAATTACATATACTATATTTGCATATAAAATTCAATATTAAAATAAAGTTATTTCAGGCGAAAGATTAAAAAAATGTCTTTAAAAATGGCTTGTATCTGAATAACTATATTTTAAACTATATTTTGTAATACAAATTATTAACACCATTCTTATTTATCAATTTTATTTATTTATTTATTAACATCTGTAATTATTGAAATTGTCACTTGTGTTTTAAGTAATTTTCTATAAAATATTTAAAAAAAGGACTTAAAACGATCCATAAATCATCAAAATAGAGATTTCATAAATCATCAAAATAGAGATTTCATAAATCATCAAAATAGAGATTTCATAATATGACAATTTGATATTTATCTGATATTTAAATAAAATAAAGTTTAGAAAAATATGTTTATGTAAAATAATAACTTTATCTACAAAGTCTTTATCTAGATATTATTATGACAACAAAAGTAACTTATGACTTTTAAAATGCATGTTTCTCATTAAGCTTTGAATGTCAATTTTAAATAAAACGTAAATAAGATAGCATTATAAGTTAGAGTTTTCTATTTTTAAACTTTATATACACAAAATAATAATTTTCAATGACTAAAAAATTAATAACTTTGCAAATAATGATCCAATATGCATAACATGTTCAAATGTTCTTTGTTTAGTGAATGTAAACCATCTTCTGAGTAAAAATTAATAGTTTTAATTATTTCTAATAAAAAAGCATGTAAATGAAAATGTGCTATTTTTGTAAATTTTGAATAGTTTTTTGAAACACATATTCCCAAAAATATTCAACTATTTTATAAAAAATTTGCAAGGAATATAAACATTATATTTCTTTCTAATTTACTTTAAATAGAATTTAAAAACGTAAATTAATTAATAAGTTGTAGATTTTAAAAAGTCTATTCACATTAAAATTCTAATACCCGCAAAACCCATTAAAAGTAAGTCTATTTACAAAGTAATATAATGTCCGAGTAATATTTTAACCAGAATGCAATAGCCACACATACAAATGATTTACCTCGTCGCAGATACGTAACAGGGTGCGCAGGAATCTTGCTAAATGCATTTGTCTGGCGGAGAGCTCCCCTCTACCTGTTGTAGTGCGAAGGGGTGGAGGCAGTCAAAGTGGGGTGGCTGGTCGAGGTAGTGGTCGTGGTGGGGACAGCGAAGAGTGGGGTCGCAATGGTGGCATTAAGCGAGTTTTGTTCTTCTAAGGAGAGCTCTATCCTTGTATTCTGGTACTAATTGCGTTAGGATAGTTTGGGATGTATGGAGAGTGGTGAGTATGAGGGATGAAATGCAGAATTAAAAACAGATGTGTGGAAGGCCCCACTAGAAGACTGATACAACGATTACAACACACCGAATACATACATACCTGCATAGTCAGTTCGATATAGAGCTGTAGCACTGTCAACAATTAATAATGCATACCTGATGGTGGGTGAGTATGGGGGTAGTATGGGTTACGGAGAAAGTGTCCTAGGTATGACGGAGGTTGTAGAGAATAAGGCGGGGGTGGGAGCGTGAAGGAGTAGTTAGCGTGCGATTGTGTCGGGGGTAACGGGGGTAACAGGGGGTATGAAACTCGCAGTCAGGGTTATTAGTATGAAATGGTTTGGAGTACGGGGGGGTAGCTGCGGGGGGTAGCTGCGGGGGGTAGTGGGGCGTAGCTGTGGGGGCTAGCTGCGGGGGGGGGGGGTAGCGGGGGTAGCTGTGGGGGCTAGCTGCGGGGGCTAGCTGCGGGGGGTAGTGGGGGGTAGCGCTGTTGGAAGGATGTATAATAAGCAAACCTCGACTCAGTCATCATGGCGGCAGCCTGTGTGAGTAGCTGCGATTGATGGTCTGAATTATACGCACGAGCATATGCAACATTATCGAGTACGTCCGTACCTAGTAGTCCATATCTATTGTAATGATGAGACGGGATGGGAGACGGGATGGGAGACGGGATGGGAGACGGGATGGGAGATGGGATGTGAGACGGGATGGGAGACGGCAATGGCGCTCGGGTGGTGTTCAAAAACCCTATCTTACCAAGTACGTTAGCATTGTAACATCGGTGTAGCAGTGCATACTATCTATATTTATATTCCATGTATGCATAGGCTACTCAGTTGTAAGTGGTTCAAACAATAGGTTCAAATTAAGGAGATGACCTAACATAATATAAAGTTAATTCACCAATTAATACTTATACTATACAAAAATCTTCAAAAGTTAAGTTTTATTCAATTTTAATCAAATATATTTTACAATAAATTAAAAATATCTATAAATAATAAATAATATTATAATATAAAAGAATATTATAACTTATATTATGAACTATATTCATTCGATCACTTGTATATCATCTGTCAATCCCCATCTACACATTAGACACACCCTAAAGGTGATCACTAAATGAGAAGCTATCTATAGTGTATAGAAATATTATCATATAAGAACAAATTTGAGTAAGTTGGTAAAGATTTGTAGAAATGACAGACAATTGAAGTTTAGATATGAGGAAGATACAAAATTTACCATGGGATAAAAATAATACTAATAGTGTTATATATTTTTTTACAAACATAATCAATATTCTTTTGCTATCTTTAAACTCTCGATATTAAATCAATTTATTTGTGCCCATTAAAAAAATATTCATGGGAATTGCCTGGAATTTTCAAAAATAACCATATTTGGGAGAAAACAAAAAAAATATTGCACTTATTTTTACACTTAATTATTTTTAAACTTTGAGTCAGTCGCTTACTCAATATTGAATCTACAAATATTTTGTTTGGTTTTATCATTTCTACTATTTTTACCACGCAATTGCGTGTTTTACCATCAACGAAAACACAGCCTCGCACCAGGCTAACTGGAATGGCGATACAATCTAAAAAAACAAACAAACGTCGTCGGCGATACAACCTCGAGTTCTAGCCGCGACCTCGCAAACGTACGAACCTCTCCGACACGGCGAGCAGACGTTCGGGTCTAAAGGTGCCCTCGGTATCGACGTACATACATTTTCCCTCGCCGCCGCCGCTGTCCACCGGCAGTTGGCACGTTACCGCCATCGTGTGGCAGATCTGTGTTTTGCCGGTGCGGAACTCGCCAAATATTTCGGTGATGCTGCCCGTCTCTATGCCGCCGCCCAACAGCTTGTCCAGCTCTTTGGAGCCGGTGGTCAACTGACCAACGGGCGGGGGGGGGGGAGGGGTTTAGAAGGTAGAGTTAGGGTGATGTCAGTCTTATAAAGCAGCGGCTAATGGATGAGCCTAGGTTATCCATAAGACATCTATTCAATTTAAATACATAACTCAATAGCCATAGTTAATAGGATTGGTTAGTTTCGACATCACCCTAATCAGACTTCACCTGTATGATCTCGGATCGTTTCTGGTGGAATTCCGTTGCCGTCGTGAAGCCCATGGGTACAAGTTTCTGAGCCTCGATCTGCAATTTGAAGATATTGGTTTGGAATATGAATATAAAGTTTATTTGATTTTAATTATTAAGGAATTATTGATTGAATTAGAGGGAATCTAGAACATATCTATACTTACAAACTAATGTTATTTATGTACTAAAATAAATTTGATTACAAGAATATTAATAAATAAAATATGTTCATCAAATTATAAAGATTCAAATTATTAAGTAATATTTCATTTATTCATTTTTGTAACAAAACATATTTTTTTAAAACTTTATAATTAACAATTAAAACATGAATTTTTCTATTTGATAAAATGCAAATTGAACTATGACATATAATATATGAATTAATATTGTTCATAACAGTGAATCGAAAATAACTGGGATTAATGATATTCTATTAACTTAAGATTAGGATATAATGAGAAAATAATTTCAAAAGTATGGTTTCTTCATGAAGTGAAGTATAATGTATATAGTACTTAATTAATAAAGTACTTAATTAATATTAGTAAATATTATAATTTATTCGATATATATTTTTTAAATATCTACTATTATTCTGTCTGCTTTAGCCTCACTGATTCCTTTGATAGCAATCAAAGTTTTACGAGTCACAAAAGCCACAGCTTCGACTGTGTATAAGCCAGAATCTTCTAATTTCTTTATGTCACCCGCAGAGATACCGTTACCCTGGGTAGTAAATTTATCGATTAAATAAATTTTCTAAATATATATAAATAATAATTAAAATTTTAAATTACTATGCAGATAGAATATATACATAAATACATATATATTCTCAAACCTCTAGTTTATTTGTGAGCATTGGACCAAAATGTTCTTCTTCCTCAATGATTTGATCCTTTTCTGATGCCATTTCTGATGCCATTTCTGAAATATTACTGGGAGTATACATTATAATGATAAAATATTATAATTAATTGGATTTAAATGAATATTAATATAATATAGTATATATAGATTACATAGAATATATATTCAATATCGTAATAATAATAGCTATTTAATATATATTATAATAATATATAACACATTATAAATAAATAATATAATTGATATTAATAGTTGTAAATAGTATTTAGAAATTTTTTAAATAAGTGAATGTGTTATTAAATCAAATAAGATACATTATATATTATAAATATATCATTATTAATGTATTCAATACATCATATAATTTATGATAAATATTGTCAATATTATTTAATATATTATACTACTAAATTAATATTAACAATAATTATACAAATTCGAAGTACAAATAAAATAATATTTAATTTTTAAATATAAAATATTAATACAATTTTGAAAAGTTTGCAAATCTTTAAATCTGTCACGAAAATAAACAATAATCATAAAAATGAATATACAATTATAGATCAAATTAAACTAAGTACTAACCAAGATTACCTAGAGTACTAAGTTAGACTGTAATGTACCAGCTTTTCGTAAATCATACATAAGTATTGAACTAGAAAAGCACAGTTATTTTTACTAATACAAATTGTATATCAACTAATTATAAAAAATAATATAGTTAATATTTATTTAATAATTTCAGATATTTAAATATAAATATTTACTTATAAAATGATTGTGAATATTTAGCTAAATCCATTATACATCGCATGAAAACTGGCATCACGTATTTTATTAAAATTGTAATTACATTTTCACGGTATTTTAAAAAATAGAATATTTATATTATACGAAAATTCTGATGTATTTATAAATACATTCATTATAATCATGAGCAACTTGAGGATTATATTATATTATATTTCTCTATCCAAGGTTACCTTTAGCTGATATAAAGTAGTTTATATATGTATTAGAATGTATACATAATGCAACTATTTAATTCTATGTACAAGTCTATATTGCATTAACATTGTGACTAAGACAGGCAATCGTTATTTTGTAATTGTATCTAATAAT
This sequence comes from Osedax frankpressi, assembly GCA_964035775.1. Taxonomy (NCBI): domain Eukaryota; kingdom Metazoa; phylum Annelida; class Polychaeta; order Sabellida; family Siboglinidae; genus Osedax; species Osedax frankpressi. Next base: position 19,263,629 of record OZ038312.1, on the reverse strand, counting down.
AATTAATCACCTAATTACAGAACATTTTAATTTATGAGTATTGTTAACGAGATGTAACGCTCCACTGAATTCAACATCATATATAAGCTATGTTCAAATCGATTTAACTAAACACTTAATTATATAAACTAGTTAGTTTAGTACATGATACATTTATTTTTTATATTCCATCATTAATATAATAATTGTTTTACAGATAATTGCGGTCACAAAATACTACGATGAAAGTGATAAATACAGCAATTTACTTAATTATTGGTGTGTATTATTATTTTATATCAATAATAATAATTATCATAGATAATTGTATATATTATAAGTATACTTTTATTTGTACTATATTCTAGTATAAGATTTAATATATATTATGTGAAATTCTTTTTTGGTTTACTAAATATATATGCTTGGTATACATTTATATTATGAAACTTTAAATATTATAATTATTAAAAGTTTTAAATAAAAAATCCTTATAGTAATATTCGTGTATACATTATTAGTATAAACTATTTTAATTTCTCACTCTTAATACAATTTATTTTAATAAAAAAAAATATTGACAACAATTTTCTATAATTAATGTATCTATATATATTGTGAATACTGTCTCTTATATTTTATTAATATACCTACAGATATGCGACTATTATGCATACATAAATACATACATATACGCACACATAAACACACATATACATATAAACACACACACACACACACACACACACACACACACACACACACACACACACACACACACACACACATGTACATACGTACACATACATACACCCACGCACACACGCCCTATACACAAATACACATTGCACACGTATATATATATACACACTCATACACACACACATGTATATATATATATATATATATATATATATATATATATATATATATATACACACGCATACACACACACAATATATATATATATATATATATATATATATATATATATATACGCATATATATTTATATAAATAAATTTATTTAAATCGAATTTGAAAATAATTCAAGTTTTTACAAAATAGGGCAATTGCAATTATTAGTAAAATAGACTTTATTTGTACTTTATAAATACAACTTTTAAATTTTAGGAATTTGTAAAACTGAATACCATGAATTACGTATTTCAATTAAATTCGCATTGCCAAATAATATACAAGTAATAAAGATTATAATACATAATAGATAAATAATCATTTTGTTTATAAAACTATGTCCAACATTGTGAAATATCTTGCATTATATATATATATATATATATATATATTATATCTGTTTCCAGGTTTTAGTACAGTGATCTTCGTAGTATCAGCTACTAATTGTAACCCAATTTACAAAGTTCATGAATTCGAAATATTCTGGATAGTCGACATATCCAACTGCCATATGTTAGTTCATAATACAGTTTAATAATGTATTTAAAATTTTATATATGGAAATAAAAATGGTCATAGAGAGAATGAAGTATATATATATATATATATATATATATATATATATATATATATATATATGTAAGGGATATATATATACATTGAGGGAGAAAATGTTATAGAGATAGAGAGAGAGAGAGTGAGAGAGAGAGAGAGAGAGAGAGAGAGAGAGAGAGAGAGAGAGAGAGAGAGAGAGAGAGAGAGAGAGAGAGAGAGAGAGAGAGAGAGAGAGAGAGAGAGAGAGAGAGAGAGAGAGAGAGAGAGAGAGAGAGAGAGAGAGAGAGAGAGAGAGAGAGAGAGAGAGAGAGAGAGAGAGAGAGAGAGAGAGAGAGAGAGAGAGAGAGAGAGAGAGAGAGAGAGAGAGAGAGAGAGAGAGAGAGAGAGAGAGAGAGAGAGAGAGAGAGAGAGAGAGAGAGAGAGAGAGAGAGAGAGAGAGAGAGAGAGAGAGAGAGAGAGAGAGAGAGAGAGAGAGAGAGAGATAGATAGATAGATAGAGAGATAGAGCTATATAGAGATAGAGAGATAGAGAGATAGATAGATAATGAGATAGAGAGATAGATATATAGAGAGATAGAGAGATAGATAGATAGAGATATAGGGAGATAGAGAGATAGAGAGAGATAGAGAGATAGAGATATATAGAGATAGAGATAGAGAGATAGATATATAGAGAGATAGAGATATAGAGAGATAGATAGATAGAGAGATAGAGAGATATAGAGATAGAGAGATAGAGAGAGATAGAGAGATAGAGAGATAGAGAGATAGAGAGAGAGAGAGAGAGATATATAGAGAGATAGAGATATAGAGAGATAGAGAGCTAGAGAGATAGATATATAGAGAGATATAGAGATATACATATATAGAGATGGAGAGATGCAGAGATGGATAGATTGAGAGATAGAAAAATATAGAGATAGAGAGATAGAGAGATAGAGAGATATAGAGATAGATATAGAGAGATAGAGAGAGATATAGAGTTGCATCAACGCTATCACTTTTCAGGTATACAGTTTGTGAACCAATAGGGAAGACAGGTAATCACCAAGCATTCCATAAGTCATGTGGACAGTTATTTTGGGATCAAGACTTCAAGACATGTGTAAAGGTGATTCCAAAGTTCTCGGTCTGTGACAAGAGCGCAACCGCTCCGACCACTACCATTACCACTCCGTACCCTTGTTAGTTATTTAGTACGACACCAACTCCGGCCATTTCGCTCAACTTTCCTTATCTTTTCTCATAGTGATTTGCGATTTCGAAGTGGACATCACAGATAAACGGAAGTTCAAGCCAAAGAACGTAACAGATCACACCTATACCGTGTATCAGAGCTGTGATGAGAACTTCTTTTTCTCACTCGAAGTTTGTACTTGTCTGCGCGATCAAGGTTTTAATATATTGAGGAGAATTTAGTTTAGATATCCATAGCATATATATCTATATATATATATATGTGTGTGTGTGTGTGTGTGTGTGTGTGTGTGTGTGTGTGTGTGTGTGTGTGTGTGTGTGTGTGTGTGTGTGTGTGTGTGTGTGTGTGTGTGTGTGTGTGTGTGTTAAATCTAAACATAAATAATATAAAAAGCTCATCATATTACATTTCTAGGTAATTTTTTTGCTCTTATATTAAATTGAAAATATCAAATTTTATATTTTTAATCCAAACATAAAACAATAATTGAATACCACGAGATGTATCCGACCATAATCACGATATCAATTTAATATTTTAATAATCTAGAAATTTAATTATATAATTACATTGAATGATGCAACTAATTACAGTTTAAAAACCACGCAGTTCAACTAGGATCGATGTTGAAATAACAATAGTTATAAAATAATTATTACGCAATGATGTAAAATCCTCATAAATTGCGCGCATACCACCTATGTGATTTATATAATGTTACGGTAATCTCTCCGTAATGTGTTTTTTTATTTAATAACAAATAATGACAAGACATCCCGTCACATGTATCGCTCATAATAGTACATTTGTTTACTATAAATGAGATGATGCAAATTACGTCTTTGATAGCATTAAACTCGATACAACCTAATGACCCTGTGCATTTTTTACTTATTGCCTTCTTACAAATTCGACCGGCATTTAATGTATATTATTTGTTCTGTGCAAACATTTTGCACAATATTTGTACTTTAAATTCTTTAAATTCCGTATATATCTAGAGAATAAATATAGCCATACTGATAAATACAACTACTGTCGTATGTCGTATGGCATAGTATGTATAAACTATATAGCACATACTATGTACTGTATCATTTATAACTATAAAATAATTATTAGTTATTTACCAATCTCATACATATATTACCTATTGATATTATATATGTTATTTCAATTTTATATCTCGTACGATAATGTTCAATATATATTTAATAATATTAAACATATGTATAATTTATTTGTATTTATTCTAAACATAAATACATATTTGAAATTACAATGATATGTTAAATTATAATCATTGAACTTTTATTTAGGTTTTTTTGTAATACGAAATTTCATTAAATAATTTATTATTTTATTTATAAACTAATAAATAACCACGTTATTTCATATCACAGTTATATAATTATGTAACATATCGGAGCATTATTATAGGAGCATTATTAAAATAACAACGTATATTTGTGTATATTTATGATAAATATTGTATCTGTATTGAATACCGGATAGAACAGATAAACTCTCAGCAAATCTAATGATTTGATTGTTTTGTAAATACTTTATTGTTATAATAATAATACAAAGTAATATACGAGAACTTATGAATTCAAAAACTAAAGGATATAGATTGTTTGTAGGTTATCTTCAGAATTTCATACACGTATGAAAGTGATCCTGCAGGATCTGAAAACCAACGAATATTGCCCAACTTATATAAATACGGCCTATTATCCACCTAAAACCCTACATTAACCCATTTATACCCCCATCTTATCTTATCTACATATAATAAAATGGCAACTCGACAAAATCATTAAGATGCGAAGATTAATTGCAACCAAGTGGATTTCTTGAGATTCCATTTCGACGGAAACTTTGACGACTCATCTTGTACAAGAGCCGATGCTAGGGTAACTGAAGGTCACGTTGGGTTCGCGAGATCTCCGCGAGGAATGGCCGCCGATTTTACAGGATTAGGCTATTTGGACGTAAGTGGAACTGGAGGGTATGCTATTACGTCATATGGTCTGATACGTTATATGTCAGCTAGCTTACTATGCAGGTCACTTCATTTTTTATACCATGCTATAATTATAAAATATATTTATTTAACATAGAAATACTGTAGAATTAATTTATATTTTAAATATTCTCTTCGATCCTCGTTATTATATCTTTCGCTGGGTAGGCCTCCTAATAAAAAGGCATACATTAAGTTTATATCTAATTGGGATCTCAGGTTTGAGATGAACTAGGTAACATACTATAGCGAAGTAAGATTGTAAACATATAGTGCTGTGAGGGTTTACTGCTGTGATGATGTAATAATGTAGTGATTTCATAGTCAAGTGATGCTAAGGTTTAGTGATGTGAGGGTTTACTGATGTGATGATGTAATAATGTAGTGATTTCATAGTCAAGTGATGCTAAGGTGTAGTGATGTGAAGGTTTACTGATGTGATGATGTAATAATGTAGTGATTTCATAGTCAAGTGATGCTAAGGTGTAGTGATGTGAGGGTTTACTGATGTGATGATGTAATAATGTAGTGATTTCATAGTCAAGTGATGCTAAGGTGTAGTGATGTGAGGGTTTACTGATGTGATGATGTAATAATGTAGTGATTTCATAGTCAAGTGACGCTAAGGTGTAGTGATGTGAGGGTTTACTGATGTGATGATGTAATAATGTAGTGATTTCATAGTCAAGTGATGCTAAGGTGTAGTGATGTGATGGTTTACTGATGTGATGATGTAATAATGTAGTGATTTCATAGTCAAGTGATACTAAGGTGTAGTGATGTGAGGGTTTACTGCTGTGATGATGTAATAATGTAGTGATTTCATAGTCAAGAGATGCTAAGGTGTAGTGATGTGAGGGTTTACTGATGTGATGATGTAATAATGTAGTGATTTCATAGTCAAGTGATGCTAAGGTGTAGTGATGTGAGGGTTTACTGATGTGATGATGTAATAATGTAGTGATTTCATAGTCAAGTGATGCTAAGGTGTAGTGATGTGAGGGTTTACTGATGTGATGATGTAATAATGTAGTAATTTCATAGTCAAGTGATACTAAGGTGTAGTGATGTGAGGGTTTACTGATGTGATGATGTAATAATGTAGTGATTTCATAGTCAAGTGATGCTAAGGTGTAGTGATGTGAGGGTTTACTGATGTGATGATGTAATAATGTAGTGATTTCATAGTCAAGTGATGCTAAGGTGTAGTGATGTGAGGGTTTACTGATGTGATGATGTAATAATGTAGTGATTTCATAGTCAAGTGATGCTAAGGTGTAGTGATGTGAGGGTTTACTGATGTGATGATGTAATAATGTAGTGATTTCATAGTCAAGTGATACTAAGGTGTAGTGATGTGAGGGTTTACTGCTGTGATGATGTAATAATGTAGTGATTTCATAGTCAAGAGATGCTAATGTGTAGTGATGTGAGGGTTTACTGATGTGATGATGTAATAATGTAGTGATTTCATAGTCAAGTGATGCTAAGGTGTAGTGATGTGAGGGTTTACTGATGTGATGATGTAATAATGTAGTGATTTCATAGTCAAGTGATGCTAAGGTGTAGTGATGTGAGGGTTTACTGATGTGATGATGTAATAATGTAGTGATTTCATAGTCAAGTGACGCTAAGGTGTAGTGATGTGAAGGTTTACTGATGTGATGATGTAATAATGTAGTAAGTTCATAGTCAAGTGATGCTAAGGTGTAGTGATGTGAGGGTTTACTGATGTGATGATGTAATAATGTAATGATTCCATAGTCAATAGATGCTAAGGTGTAGTGATGTGAGGGTTTACTGATGTGATGATGTAATAATGTAGTGATTTCATAGTCAAGTGATGCTAAGGTGTAGTGATGTGAGGTTTTACTGCTGTGATGATGTAATAATGTAGTGATTTCATAGTCAAGTGATACTAAGGTGTAGTGATGTGAGGGTTTACTGATGTGATGATGTAATAATGTAGTGATTTCATAGTCAAGTGACGCTAAGGTGTAGTGATGTGAAGGTTTACTGATGTGATGATGTAATAATGTAGTGATTTCATAGTCAAGTGATGCTAAGGTGTAGTGATGTGAGGGTTTACTGATGTGATGATGTAATAATGTAGTGATTTCATAGTCATGTGATGCTAAGGTGTAGTGATGTGAGGGTTTACTGATGTGATGATGTAATAATGTAGTGATTTCATAGTCAAGTGATGCTAAGGTGTAGTGATGTGAGGGTTTACTGATGTGATGATGTAATAATGTAGTGATTTCATAGTCAAGTGATGCTAAGGTGTAGTGATGTGAGGGTTTACTGATGTGATGATGTAATAATGTAGTGATTTCATAGTCAAGTGATGCTAAGGTGTAGTGATGTGAGGGTTTACTGATGTGATGATGTAATAATGTAGTGATTTCATAGTCAAGTGACGCTAAGGTGTAGTGATGTGAAGGTTTACTGATGTGATGATGTAATAATGTAGTGATTTCATAGTCAAGTGATGCTAAGGTGTAGTGATGTGAGGGTTTACTGATGTGATGATGTAATAATGTAGTGATTTCATAGTCAAGTGATACTAAGGTGTAGTGATGTGAGGGTTTACTGATGTGATGATGTAATAATGTAGTGATTTCATAGTCAAGTGATGCTAAGGTGTAGTGATGTGAGGGTTCACTGATGTGATGATGTAATAATGTAGTGATTTCATAGTCAAGTGATGCTAAGGTGTAGTGATGTGAGGGTTTACTGATGTGATGATGTAATAATGTAGTGATTTCATAGTCAAGTGATGCTAATGTGTAGTGATGTGAGGGTTTACTGATGTGATGATGTAATAATGTAGTAATTTCATAGTCAAGTGATGCTAAGGTGTAGTGATGTGAGGGTTTACTGATGTGATGATGTAATAATGTAGTAATTTCATAGTCAATAGATGCTAAGGTGTAGTGATGTGAGGGTTTACTGATGTGATGATGTAATAATGTAATGATTTCATAGTCAAGTGATGCTAAGGTGTAGTGATGTGAGGGTTTACTGATGTGATGATGTAATAATGTAGTGATTTCATAGTCAAGTGATGCTAAGGTGTAGTGATGTGAGGGTTTACTGCTGTGATGATGTAATAATGTAGTAATTTCATAGTCAAGTGATGCTAAGGTGTAGTGATGTGAGGGTTTACTGATGTGATGATGTAATAATGTAGTGATTTCATAGTCAAGTGATACTAAGGTGTAGTGATGTGAGGGTTTACTGCTGTGATGATGTAATAATGTAGTGATTTCATAGTCAAGTGATGCTAAGGTGTAGTGATGTGAGGGTTTACTGATGTGATGATGTAATAATGTAGTAATTTCATAGTCAAGTGATGCTAAGGTGTAGTGATGTGAGGGTTTACTGATGTGATGATATAATAATGTAGTGATTTCATAGTCAAGTGATGCTAAGGTGTAGTGATGTGAGGGTTTACTGATGTGATGATGTAATAATGTAGTGATTTCATAGTCAAGTGATGCTAAGGTGTAGTGATGTGAGGGTTTACTGATGTGATGATGTAATAATGTAGTGATTTCATAGTCAAGTGATGCTAATGTGTAGTGATGTGAGGGTTTACTGATGTGATGATGTAATAATGTAGTAATTTCATAGTCAAGTGATGCTAAGGTGTAGTGATGTGAGGGTTTACTGATGTGATGATGTAATAATGTAGTAATTTCATAGTCAATAGATGCTAAGGTGTAGTGATGTGAGGGTTTACTGATGTGATGATATAATAATGTAGTGATTTCATAGTCAAGTGATGCTAAGGTGTAGTGATGTGAGGGTTTACTGATGTGATGATGTAATAATGTAGTGATTTCATAGTCAAGTGATGCTAAGGTGTAGTGATGTGAGGGTTTACTGATGTGATGATGTAATAATGTAGTGATATCATAGTCAAGTGATGCTAAGGTGTAGTGATGTGAGGGTTTACTGATGTGATGATGTAATAATGTAGTGATTTCATAGTCAAGTGATGCTAATGTGTAGTGATGTGAGGGTTTACTGATGTGATGATGTAATAATGTAGTAATTTCATAGTCAAGTGATGCTAAGGTGTAGTGATGTGAGGGTTTACTGATGTGATGATGTAATAATGTAGTGATTTCATAGTCAATAGATGCTAATGTGTAGTGATGTGATGGTTTACTGCTGTGATGATGTAATAATGTAATGATTTCATAGTCAAGTGATGCTAAGGTGTAGTGATGTGAGGGTTTACTGATGTGATGATGTAATAATGTAGTGATTTCATAGTCAAGTGATGCTAATGTGTAGTGATGTGAGGGTTTACTGATGTGATGATGTAATAATGTAGTGATTTCATAGTCAAGTGATGCTAAGGTATAGTGATGTGAGGGTTTACTGATGTGATGATGTAATAATGTAGTGATTTCATAGTCAAGTGATGCTAAGGTGTAGTGATGTGAGGGTTCACTGATGTGATGATGTAATAATGTAGTGATTTCATAGTCAAGTGATGCTAAGGTGTAGTGATGTGAGGGTTTACTGATGTGATGATGTAATAATGTAGTGATTTCATAGTCAAGTGATGCTAATGTGTAGTGATGTGAGGGTTTACTGATGTGATGATGTAATAATGTAGTAATTTCATAGTCAAGTGATGCTAAGGTGTAGTGATGTGAGGGTTTACTGATGTGATGATGTAATAATGTAGTAATTTCATAGTCAATAGATGCTAAGGTGTAGTGATGTGAGGGTTTACTGATGTGATGATGTAATAATGTAATGATTTCATAGTCAAGTGATGCTAAGGTGTAGTGATGTGAGGGTTTACTGATGTGATGATGTAATAATGTAGTGATTTCATAGTCAAGTGATGCTAAGGTGTAGTGATGTGAGGGTTTACTGCTGTGATGATGTAATAATGTAGTAATTTCATAGTCAAGTGATGCTAAGGTGTAGTGATGTGAGGGTTTACTGATGTGATGATGTAATAATGTAGTGATTTCATAGTCAAGTGATACTAAGGTGTAGTGATGTGAGGGTTTACTGCTGTGATGATGTAATAATGTAGTGATTTCATAGTCAAGTGATGCTAAGGTGTAGTGATGTGAGGGTTTACTGATGTGATGATGTAATAATGTAGTAATTTCATAGTCAAGTGATGCTAAGGTGTAGTGATGTGAGGGTTTACTGATGTGATGATATAATAATGTAGTGATTTCATAGTCAAGTGATGCTAAGGTGTAGTGATGTGAGGGTTTACTGATGTGATGATGTAATAATGTAGTGATTTCATAGTCAAGTGATGCTAAGGTGTAGTGATGTGAGGGTTTACTGATGTGATGATGTAATAATGTAGTGATTTCATAGTCAAGTGATGCTAATGTGTAGTGATGTGAGGGTTTACTGATGTGATGATGTAATAATGTAGTAATTTCATAGTCAAGTGATGCTAAGGTGTAGTGATGTGAGGGTTTACTGATGTGATGATGTAATAATGTAGTAATTTCATAGTCAATAGATGCTAAGGTGTAGTGATGTGAGGGTTTACTGATGTGATGATATAATAATGTAGTGATTTCATAGTCAAGTGATGCTAAGGTGTAGTGATGTGAGGGTTTACTGATGTGATGATGTAATAATGTAGTGATTTCATAGTCAAGTGATGCTAAGGTGTAGTGATGTGAGGGTTTACTGATGTGATGATGTAATAATGTAGTGATATCATAGTCAAGTGATGCTAAGGTGTAGTGATGTGAGGGTTTACTGATGTGATGATGTAATAATGTAGTGATTTCATAGTCAAGTGATGCTAATGTGTAGTGATGTGAGGGTTTACTGATGTGATGATGTAATAATGTAGTAATTTCATAGTCAAGTGATGCTAAGGTGTAGTGATGTGAGGGTTTACTGATGTGATGATGTAATAATGTAGTGATTTCATAGTCAATAGATGCTAATGTGTAGTGATGTGATGGTTTACTGCTGTGATGATGTAATAATGTAATGATTTCATAGTCAAGTGATGCTAAGGTGTAGTGATGTGAGGGTTTACTGATGTGATGATGTAATAATGTAGTGATTTCATAGTCAAGTGATGCTAATGTGTAGTGATGTGAGGGTTTACTGATGTGATGATGTAATAATGTAGTGATTTCATAGTCAAGTGATGCTAAGGTATAGTGATGTGAGGGTTTACTGATGTGATGATGTAATAATGTAGTGATTTCATAGTCAAGTGATGCTAAGGTGTAGTGATGTGAGAGTTTACTGATGTGATGATGTAATAATGTAGTGATTTCATAGTCAAGTGATGCTAAGGTGTAGTGATGTGAGGGTTTACTGATGTGATGATGTAATAATGTAGTGATTTCATAGTCAAGTGATGCTAAGGTGTAGTGATGTGAGGGTTTACTGATGTGATGATGTAATAATGTAGTGATTTCATAGTCAAGTGATACTAAGGTGTAGTGATGTGAGGGTTTACTGATGTGATGATGTAATAATGTAGTGATTTCATAGTCAAGTGATGCTAAGGTGTAGTGATGTGAGGGTTTACTGATGTGATGATGTAATAATGTAGTGATTTCATAGTCAAGTGATGCTAAGGTATAGTGATGTGAGGGTTTACTGATGTGATGATGTAATAATGTAGTGATTTCATAGTCAAGTGATGCTAAGGTGTAGTGATGTGAGGGTTTACTGATGTGATGATGTAATAATGTAGTGATTTCATAGTCAAGTGATGCTAAGGTGTAGTGATGTGAGGGTTTACTGATGTGATGATGTAATAATGTAGTGATTTCATAGTCAAGTGATGCTAAGGTGTAGTGATGTGAGGGTTTACTGATGTGATGATGTAATAATGTAGTGATTTCATAGTCAAGTGATGCTAAGGTGTAGTGATGTGAGGGTTTACTGATGTGATGATGTAATAATGTAGTGATTTCATAGTCAAGTGATGCTAAGGTGTAGTGATGTGAGGGTTTACTGCTGTGATGATGTAATAATGTAGTAATTTCATAGTCAAGTGATGCTAAGGTGTAGTGATGTGAGGGTTTACTGATGTGATGATGTAATAATGTAGTGATTTCATAGTCAAGTGATGCTAAGGTGTAGTGATGTGAGGGTTTACTGATGTGATGATGTAATAATGTAGTGATTTCATAGTCAAGTGATGCTAAGGTGTAGTGATGTGAGGGTTCACTGATGTGATGATGTAATAATGTAGTGATTTCATAGTCATGTGATACTAAGGTGTAGTGATGTGAGGGTTTACTGATGTGATGATGTAATAATGTAGTGATTTCATAGTCAAGTGATGCTAAGGTGTAGTGATGTGAGAGACAATGTACACTGTACAATGTACACTGTACAATATACACTATACACTGTACACTGTACAATGTACACTGTAAATGCTTAAATTAATTAAGCGTTATTTTTTTATATTAACTGAACACATATCGTTGAACCTCAGTACATCGCTAATTAGATTTATTCGTTCATTAAAAACAAACTATAATAATGTAACGTACTAAGTGATTACTAAGTGATTACAATCAATCAACCTAAATAGACAATGGTCTATATCATGATTTATATATTCACATTCAATTTCAAGAATTAATTTAGGTTATTTTAGTTTTATTATAAAAGTGAAAATATAAATTTTATTTGCATTACAAATATATTACTTTTCTATAAAAATAATTATACATGAATGTATAATTGTTACGTCATTTGGTTTATTGGGAATATACCCTGGTTTTAGTAGTACACTTTTTTTAGTCGTTTACTATTTTAGTTTATTACATACATCAATAATGGGAGTTAAGTCAACAATCCTCAGTGGATGGTATATTATTTATATTACTTTACCGATTCTGTCGAGTATTTTTATTTAGACATTTTCATCGTTCCCCCAAGTAACCAGATTATGCAAATAAAATATATTTTCACTTTTATTATATAACAAAAAAAACTAAAATGACCTGGATTGTTTCTAAGGGATAGTGCATCGGATGAAACACTCTATCCCGTTGTGCATTGAATACTAATATAACTTTATATTATAACCATCAATTGTTAATCGCATTACATAATGATGTTTTGAATTAGCGTTGACATATGTTCTTCGTAGTTCCTAGGTCGTAGCGCACTAGACGATTACGTAATCTCGGTATCCCGACCTCACCTCCCGCAGGTACCGGTAATGAGAAACATATTTGCCGGAGGTCATAGTATCCGGATGTCCGTATCATTGTTCTTCAAGACCGACAACGAGAAAGGTTTACGTAATAGGGCGTTTATGTCTTATATGACTCGGTCGGTGTCCCGGTGAATCGTACCCCAGATGGCATACCAATACATCGGTGACTCACGCCGCTCTCGATAACTCGTCATTGCCGATGAGTCACCCCACTCGACGACTCACCGCCACCGCGTACACGCAGAACCCGAGCTGATATTCGATAACGGTAAACTCGACCGAGATGTCAGCATTCTGCTCGGCTACTTGGGCGGCCAACGGAAACTAGTCGCCCAATGTTTTCTCAACGAAGAGGCGAGCAACTTCCGCTATACGCGCAGATTGCTCGAGGTCGTATTGGAGTTGGTTAGGGCCACTATGCGTTGGGTATATCATAGCCTTCGAATACGTATATATCAACCGGTGCATAGGGTTACACGTGCGTGTATCGCCTTGCTACTTGGTCGGGCCTAATACCTCTTTCGCCGACGTATACCTTTGAAAGAGAGTTACGCGTTTTTAAACGACGAACTCCCCATTACGGACCCTCTCTATTGTCATTCGCAGACAACTCCCGACGAGTGGCACCACGTCGCGTATGTTTACGACAACGGAACACTGACGCTCACAGTCGACGGAAAGTTCAGCAACACCGTATCGGTCAAGCGTTAGTGAGGCCCGCGAATCCCTAACTACGGATTTGGAAGTATACATTAATAATTAAGTACGCGAACGTAAAATAATTTATCATTAAGGGAGATTTATCGTAGTTTCGGTCAGATCAATATTTTAACAGAATATCCGATCTCAGGAAGAAAGGTCGGGGTAAATTACACGATTCGTAATATTGACCAAGATCTTTCGCTAGGAGGCAGGCCATATTCACACTTCAATCTCAATGGCATGATCGATGAGGTACCTACCTTGAAATATACACTATCTAGTACATTAACACATCCATTGAAATATACATTATCACGCCCATTAACACACCCATTGAAATATATTCTATCAAGTACATTAACACACCCATTGAAATATACATTATCACGCCCATTAACACACCCATTGAAATATACATTATCACGTCCATTAACACACCCATTGAAATATACACTATCACGCCCATTGACACACCCATTGAAATATACATTATCACGCCCATTAACACACCCATTGAAATATACACTATCACGCCCATTGACACACCCATTGAAATATACACTATCAAGTCCATTAACACATCCATTGAAATATACACTATCACGCCCATTAACACACCCATTGAAATATACACTATCACGCCCATTGACACACCCATTGAAATATACACTATCAAGTCCATTAACACATCCATTGAAATATACACTATCACGCCCATAAACACACCCATTGAAATATACACTATCAAGTACATTAACAAACCCATTGAAATATACATTATCACGCCCATTAACACACCCATTGAAATATACATTATCACGCCCATTAACACACCCATTGAAATATACACTATCAAGTCCATAAACACACCCATTGAAATATACACTATCACGCCCATTGACACACCCATTGAAATATACACCATCAAGTCCATAAACACACCCATTGAAATATACACTATCAAGTACATTAACAAACCCATTGAAATATACATTATCACGCCCATTAACACACCCATTGAAATATACATTATCACTTTTTTGTTTTTTAATTATCAATTTTAGTTCATACCTATATCATATAGTAATAACGTTGTTGTAATATACTAAACTATTAATTAGAGATATAATAATTAAATGATAATTATAAGTTTATAATATGTATAACATTATAGTTCCGTCTTTTCAAAAGAGCCTTGAGCATGAGTGAAGTGAAGACATTATCGAATGAATCATTCTAGGATGTATCATTATTCAGAACTTATCTATTCTCATGAAATTAGTTAACCAAATATCAAGGTGGACCTTAATAATGGTTATACCAGATTTACGAACCATAAGTATTTATGATTTTAATATTTATTATTTGTATTATTATTATCATTATTTCCCAATTATGCAGTCGTAAATTCCATATATGCTCAGTATCTTATTGCGGATTATTTGTACATTCTACATGTTAAATATTCATGTAAATCATTTATTATTTATAAAATATTCTCAGTATTTGTAATATACAATTATATAATAAACTACATAATATTAGTAATAATTGTCACAGAATATTATTAATAATGATAACAATAATTCATTAATAGTAAATAGAATATTTTAAAGGAAAAGCAATAATACCGAAAACAATAATAAATAATTTCTTTAGTTTATCTCCAACCACTTCATCGTATTTGAGAATTCGCATTTGATTGACAGATGTAAACATGCCGCCATTTGGGCTGATAATAATATTTAAAATATACAATTTTAAATTTATACAATTTATAATAATGGATAAAGTATTTAAAAAAGGTACAAAATATTCAGTTATTAACTGTGATTTTTATTCTGGGAATGATGTATTTACATATCATCGTTTCCCTATGGGGTTTATCTAAGATAAGTTGATATATGGATAATATTTTGAATTCAAAATGACATGATATAGAGTTAAAACTAAATACATACAGACACATACACATACATATATGTATATGTATATATAAATATATATATATATATATATATATATATATATATAAAAAGATCAGAAGTGTGTTACTGATTGACAATTAAACAAGTATATTGATAAGCATGACTTCTTCATCATATTTGAAAATATAATAAAAATTAAGATCACAATATATAAAAAAGAATCTGTATGTAAGAACAATAAAATAGCGATATCAATAAAACTAGGATAACATATATATATATATATATATATATATATATATATATATATATATATATATATATATATATATATATATAGACAATTAAAATATAAATATAATTAAATAGGGACAACATATTAAAATATGCTAAATAGTTTAAGAAAGACATTCTAACTGCAGACATATTCTAAATTTACCTTAGAAATTTGGAGAGAATCATTCCTGTCGGTAACTTCAATTCATTCTTTAATGATAGAGTTTTTCAACTTTTTCCATATCATTGATGAGACAAATCAAGCTATAATGTAGTTCTAAACTAGTTATCTAATATAAATTATACTCGCTCTAGTCTTTGTAACACTATAGAAAATATAAATACAGTTACATTTAAATTACCTATAGGTATATACACATTATAGTCTATTTGAAAGTCATATCAGCTATTACATGCAAACGTACACACACATACATATTCATATATATACGAACTATATACCAGTATTTTATTCTAAATATAGTGGGAAATGCCACAGATAATAATTGAATCTCTCCACAACAAAATAGGTTCCTTCCAGTAGTAAAGGGTATTCATGAACATAAATATGCATTAGAGATCTCAATTCAAGTAGCCAGGAACAACAAATCTGACCCATTCGTTATTTGGCTTGACCTAAAGAACGCTTTTGGTTCTATCTCTCTTACTACATTATTCAAATTATTGTATTTTACTGCAATCTCTAACCTAGACATGAAACAAGGCGATAATATATGTCTCGTAATTTTCAATCTAGCTTCAGAACCGTTTATAAAAACAGTTCTACGATCTCCATGATGTAATGGGTAACAACAGGTAACAACAGACGATTATGTAAATATTGCTCTTCGACATGGATTAATACTAATATTAACTAATATTAACTAATATTAACTAATATTAACTAATATTAACTAATATTAACTAATATTAACTAATATTAACTAATATTAACTAATATTAACTAATATTAACTAATATTAACTAATATTAACTAATATTAACTAATATTAACTAATATTAACTAATATTAACTAATATTAACTAATATTAACTAATATTAACTAATATTAACTAATATTAACTAATATTAACTAATATTAACTAATATTAACTAATATTAACTAATATTAACTAATATTAACTAATATTAACTAATATTAACTAATATTAACTAATATTAACTAATATTAACTAATATTAACTAATATTAACTAATATTAACTAATATTAACTAATATTAACTAATATTAACTAATATTAACTAATATTAACTAATATTAACTAATATTAACTAATATTAACTAATATTAACTAATATTAACTAATATTAACTAATATTAACTAATATTAACTAATATTAACTAATATTAACTAATATTAACTAATATTAACTAATATTAACTAATATTAACTAATATTAACTAATATTAACTAATATTAACTAATATTAACTAATATTAACTAATATTAACTAATATTAACTAATATTAACTAATATTAACTAATATTAACTAATATTAACTAATATTAACATGATTGTTTATATTCAAAATAGATTAATTAGAAACATTTTAAATATGCCCATACAAAATATCAACTTAATATAAATATCCTATTTTAAAACTATATTTTAAAAGACTGTAAAACTAAATAGATCAATTTATTTACACACGTTTAAAACTCAAAATATAACAATTTATAGATTACATTTTTAAATGGATTATATCTTACAATTTAATCAATTTGTTTCATTCATATCAAAATAATTATAAACGGAATAAAAAATATTTCTACATATTCAACAATCATGATAAAACCCTGCAATGGGATAAAACTATGCAATTACTTACCGGACAAATATCTTTAGTTCCTAAGAAAAGCACTTTTTTTTAAATCTTCCATACAATACTATTTACAAATGTATAATAAAATTATCATAGAATTTTAAGAATTTCTAATTACAACTTTTTAAAATATATTTATATTTTACTTAATTTTATATATTTACTTTACTTTTTATTCTGACTTTTTACATTATAAATTAATGTTCACAATGACATTTCATTTAAAAATACATTTAACTTTAATTTATATTAATATTAATCTTGACTTTAATAGAACTGTTTTTACCGTTTTAATTAATTTTATTAAACAATTTGTTTGTATTAATGTTTATTACGTTTTTATTATTTTATATGAAAATAATGATCTTCTACTTAAAAGATTTAGCTAATTAATCACAATACACCTTAGGCCCAAATGAACCCTTGATTCTTCATTATATTACAGTACTCTGAACTATTACAGTTACACTTTATAATATATCATGACATAGCTGATATTAAAATGATAAATTCTAACATATACGTCACTTATCTATACATTATAAATATATATACACACATATATATATATATATATATATATATATATATATATATATATATATATATATATATATATGCTTAACTATTAACTGAGTTCTATGTTTGTTATGTTGATGAAGATAAGAAAAACAATTCAAATTGTGAAACACTACATTACTACATTTACTACAAACACTACATTTACTAGATACTATATTATTATTTCAGGCCTATATATGAATGTTATCATTTGAATCATATGTTATGAAATATCAGTATTATTAAACACTATTATAAAGTAATATTTTAAAATTCCATTGTATCTCATTAAACCAACAGTAATAAATATCTTTTGAATATGTCTTTGAATATGTCTTGTAGGAAATTATATTATTGCGTAATTTTTAGAAAATATATTATATAATTCATATTTTATCTAAAAATAGAAGTCAGTTCGAATTATACTGATAATAGTACGATTGTAAAATAGTTATAAACAAGTTAAATTAATCTATATAAACTGTATTTGATATGTACTATTTATGATTGTACTTTCAACAACACAATTTAATTATATCATGAAATGAATTTATTTTAAACATATAATTTTATTAAATATATTAAATTTATATTTAAAATATATCATAGAAATGATATTCTATTAAAATAAATGAGATATTTTAAAATCAATAATAACTAATGATATGCCACCCCGTAACAAAATATGAATTCATATTGAAATTGAACATGTGAATCAGTAAATTAAGTTTATTAAAACATATGAGTATTATCAAATGTAATTTAAATATATCGAGATATTCTATTTCAAAATTATGGATATGGTTTTTTTATAAATTAATTTGATAGCATAAATATTTTATAAACAGTTAGCTTATGTATGATACATTTTTTTCAAATATCAATATTTGATACCATATATATATAATATGTTTTATAGGGTATCTACACTTTTGGAACTCCAGATTATTACTTTCTCAAATATATTAAAAATATTCTTTATAATTAATAATATAGTTATATGTATGTATGTATAACTAATAAAACACTTTAATCCTATAGTTATACTTATGTATATTAAATAATCTTAATAATAATAATAATTATATATTAAATTATCTAAATCAAGAGAAAACTTTCATTACTTAATTAATAATACATTATGAATCATTTTATAATATGGAAGATATTCATTGGTAATTTTTATATATAATAGATAATATAAAAACCAGAGATAAATACAATATATGAGTAATTGAATATTAACTGAATTTATAAGTGATAAATTATTTATTTTAAGAAATTACATTATAATATTATTGGATAGTAATAAACAAATTGTAATTGTAATATTATATAGTGGTACAATCTAGTAAAATATTTAAACATAAATATAATAAATGTTTAAATTAATACATTTATACTTATACATTACTTGATCTTTATAACTCGGTACTAATACTAATCGATACCTGTCAAAATAGAAAATATATATAAAAAGTATTAAAATATTAGCATCATATAATTACAAACGAATACATATATAAATAATATGTTAATAAGATTATTTACATATGAATACTATAAATATATGTACATATTAATGTAGCATATACACTATATGCGCTATCTAGTATACAAATCTATGATGTAGTAACTAAATAGAGTTTATAAAATATATGTAATGTTTATTATATACGGATTATATACTTACACTTTTATTTGTATAGAATTCCATAAATCCAGGCATCCCCCTTGTAAAATATGTTAATGTAATTACATTATAGTTTCTAATTACATACTAATTATAAAGGTGAATGTCATTAAATCAATATTAATTAATTTGTATATTTTAATGTTCGATGTAAAGTGTCCATCATTTCATAGAGTACCGTTTATCTAAATAATGCCATACTGATTTAGTACTATTTTATAAAATATCTACACTCCTTTAACATAGAGTAAACTAACATGGATAGACCTTCTCCGGATTGTTTATGCCCTCCGAATGGCATACATGGGTTCATTGAAAGATATTTATTTACCCTGTGTACAACATTATATATATACATCGTATTATGTATATCTAATGCATATATATATATATATATATATATATATATATATATATATACTATAGTATATGATATATGTATAATTATGCTATATATAATCATACATATTATTTATGATGTTAACTTAAATATAAATAGAACAATAATAATATTGATAATTATAAAGAAAATACTGGAAGAATATCAATTTGACTACAATGTTCAATATTCAATTAAATATTATATTATATATTAATTAATTTATTCAGTTATTTCTTATTGAATAATAAAGTTTCATATATTATCATATTAAATTGTACAATGTACAATGCACATTGTACATTGTACATTGTACATCCTAACAAAGCTATTGTAAATCACAAATATCTCTATCATTATTCTACATGCCCTTTAACCAATTGATATAGACTGTACTGACTTATAAACATACACTATAAACCACTCGATATAGACTGTACTGAATACATTCGAATCATTTTACTTTAATTATAATTATAATTACAATAGAATTGCTGCATTAATTATTTTTAAACTTTCTAGAAAATTACACTTTGATAAACAGATAACATAAAACAGCATCGGTTATATACACCGGACATAACGTTAAAAGATACAACTCTATAAAGGAATACATACGAAATGGAAACATATGGAAGGAGGTTATACTAAGTAGAGACTTTAGTATCCGACAAATCAACCTGCAGACACCATTAACCAACACACTCGCACACGGACTAATTTCAACTACGTAGGCACTGACTAACCATACGGTACCCGCGTCCAATAGACGTGCCACATGTATACCGGTGCTAATATTCTCAGTGAACACAGCTGCGGCCAGACCGTATGTCGTATCATTAGCTCTATTCACCGCATCCTCAATATCGTCAAATCGTAATATGCTTTGCACAGGTCCGAATATCTGCCAAACAGAATTCATATTTAGTATCAGCAATTGAGGATTTTAATTCATCGTAATATTTCATGTACGGTGCATAGATTTTAATGAATGTAAGTATAATATATATATATATATATATATATATATATATATATATATATATATATATATACTTTACACAAAGGTACGAGAGTATTATGTAATATAACTTGTATTAAACTCCACAACAAACATTCGTAATTAAATACAAGTGAAAGGACATATTACACAAAAACAGCTCTGTAAGAGAGATCATTTCGATACTTATGAAATAGTTTAACCTCTTCTCTTGCAATTTTCATTTGATCGGTTACTTCGCTGAAAACTGTAGGTTCAACAAACCATCCTTTATCCCCTATTCTCTTGCCACCGCATTCCAATTTAGCTCCCTCTTCTACTCCAGATTTAATATAACCCAGTACTATATTCATTTGTGTTTCGTTTATCTTTTGAAGACATTTTGGCATTCTTAGTGTTAATTTTTTAATGGAGAGCAGAAAATAAAAGTTTTTAGAAAAATAAAATATTGATGAGTATATACCAGTATTAATACCAGTATTAATAGTTAGATAAAACTGATATTGTAGTATACATTATACTATAGATAATTATATAAATTCAAGCATGCCTACCAAAGGACCCAGTTGTGTTTCTTTATTAAATGCATCGCCGACTTTCAGAGATTTAGTAAGTTCGACAGTTTTCTTAACAAATTCTTCATAAATACTTGAATGGACATATGTTCTAGATCCGGCAATGCATATCTTAATTTGAACAACAATTTAAAGTGAATGAATTATATTAAAAGGGGGTATCATATTAAAGTAGGTGATACTATTGTATATATTTTATATATAAGATCATCGATAGTATTATTTTATTTCAAAAAGAAAATATGTCTAGAAAGAGTTAGCGAATCAAATATATACTTAATTCATACATATCTCCAAATCTACATACCTATATACATATCCATAGACTAATATACATATATATCTTTATTACGATATACATTTATCCTATGTCCTATAGCATATAACCTATATATAATATAGATATAAATTTATAAACATATATATATATATATATATATATATATTGGTAATATATCATACATGTAATTTGATCTAAGAAATTCAGTATCTAACCTTAATATATATGAGAAAAAGTTGGTATATATTATGTACATAAATCTTTATATTTGCACAGTGAAAACATATAATATAATGTATATTTTATTAATTATTAACTTGTGGTCATAATATCAATATCAATATCTCTTTATTATATCTTCTCTATCTAAAGGGTATACATATTATTAGGTTTAACCTGCCCTGTATTCACCATCACTGCAAGATTGCAAATTTCTATTGCCAGGGATACTATTTTGATTTATAATCAAATGAATGAAAATAGGAAAACAAAGTATTTCATAACATTGATATTATACATGTGTAAAATATTAAATTATAAATGAGTGACAATAAAGCTTGTTATTTAAGTTTAATAATAGATATTCGGACTTTAGTATAATTATTATTTTTAATATGTAATTGATTTTCATAAAAGATACTTTCAATAATATATTTGAATCACTGTAATTACATTCACTTAATATGTGCTAACAGTTGGCATCTTTGCAAACGATTATAGGACTCTTGCCTCCCAACTCTAACTTTACCTTCTTCAAGTTGGACCTGGCCGATGCTTCTTTCACCAATCTCCCAACCTAGGTGATACACGTTGAGTTTAATATCGACTGGTGATCTATCACTAAATAATATTATAGAACTAGAAAGAATGACAATATACAAAGGAAGCACGTTGGATGTAAGTTATAATTAATAAGCACTGTATGAACATTTTAACTAATCATATTTATAAATATAGTATATTGAATTAACATATATATTAATTCAATACACTATACTATACTATACGAATTATTAATTTAAATAAAAATAATATTACAAGTGATAAGAGGTTCAATATTTTCAACAGTCGTATTAATCACACTAAATATATATAGTATTATTATGTTTACTTACTTTTACAGATCCAGTGAAATGAACATAGTCTATATCTGGATGTTCGGAAATTGCAGCTCCAGCCGTTGGTCCAAATCCAGGTAAAACATTCACTACTCCAGCTGGTAATTCGGCCTGTCAGTTGGACAACATTGCAATTTATTGAGAACTATACGTTATTATATAAGTAGAAGTAACATTAAGAATGAATGAAATCAGTTTATAGACAACATCTGTATGCGGAGTACCAGTGAAGGCTTAGAGAGTCTTATTAGATCATAGGCCTTCAAATGTCGAAACAATATATTTTACATTTTATGTAACTATTAATTTTTATATGCGCGATAAGCCTGCGTTATAATGACACACTTGTTCACCTTTAAATATCTGGTTATATTAATATTATACATGTTTTATTACAATAATAACAAAGTTAATTTATCAATATACTAATATACATTACTGTTTACATATAAATTAATTTGATTCACTTTTATTACCTGCTTTAACAATTCCGCGAGATAGAGTGCCGTTAGTGGCGTTGCTTCCGATGGTTTCAAGATACAAGTGCAACCGGAGGCGATAACGTTAGTAATAGCTATAGCGAATAACTCCATAGGATAATTCCACTATACGATAGTATGAAAGTAAAAAATATATACATATATTAGATATGTAGGGAGGTAGGGAGGGAGGGAGGGAGGGAGGGAGGGAGGGAGGGAGAGAGAGAAAGAGAGAGAGATAGAGAGAGAGAGAGAGAGAGAGAGAGAGAGAGAGAGAGAGAGAGAGGGAGGGAGGGAGAGAGAGAGGGAGAATAGGTTTTGGAGTTATATGATTAATTTTAAAATTAATTTGAGAAATAGTGCTTTTTTAAAATAGAAACAATTATTTTAATCAGTATCAACTTATTATAGAATTTCTATATTAAATATTTATATTTAGTTATTATTCTTCATATATCATAGTAAATATATATCATATAATTAATGTTAATAATTAAGATTTTATTGTTACATAAATAGAATAATGTTAGAATATAATAATTCTTGATATTATTATATTCATTGTTTTTAGTATATATATATATATATATATATATATATATATATATGTGTGTGTATGTGTGTGTGTGTGTGTGTGTGTGTGTGTGTGTGTGTGTGTGTGTGTGTGTGTGTGTGTGTGTGTGTGTGTGTGTGTGTGTGTGTGTGTGTGTGTGTGTGTGTGTGTGTGTGTGTGTGTGTGTGTAATAGGTGATTCATAATTTGGGCAATGCTCATTTTTAATATCCATTATAAATTTACATGACCCTATTTAAAATGACTATAACAAACAATACAATTTAGCATACAACTACTATACTATATATAGTAGATATATAGTGTACAAATAGGTCTGCATATTCAAATTATATAAATATACTATATGAACATCTAAATTTTATAATTAAAGAAAATATATATTTGATATATTTTAAATAGTAAGCACATTTTTACTATTGTAAAAACATGCTGACTATTATATATATATATATATATATATATATATAAATATATATATATATATATATATATATATATTAAATTAAATTACTATTTATTGACCTACCGGTAACACGATTCCACAAACACCAATTGGATTCTTAATGGTAAAATTAAAATCTTTGTCTTCTAAATATAAAATATACAGATATAGTAGGAATTTACGATGTAATTGATATAATATGAGTTATTATTGTATTACCTAAAGAATTAGTCGACCCTTCCACAGACTCAACCAATGATGCAACATATCTTGATAATTGATATACAAAATCAACGGCACTTTCCGCAGAAGTAATTGTTCTCCCATTGTTTAGTGATTCTAGTTTCTGTAAAATAGTTCTCTATTAGAACATGCATTATATGGATTCGTTATACAAAAATAATGGTTATTCAGGAATGCAGTATTATTTATTTTAATATATAAATAAGGTTATTGAAATTTTCTTTAATGCATCTTATTGTAATTTCAATTTTTAAGCAAAATGTAATCTTTTGTTTTATTGAAATTATTGTCATAGTTGAATTTATTGATATAAATATATAAATATTAATATAATCAATAAAGTATTCAACAAATTTCAATTTACATGCTTAAATAATAATAAAATATTTTATAATTATATAAATATATACTTTTAGAAATTCTAATTTTGTAAAGTATATAGTATACATAAGATTGAATATATATTATATACTATACATATATAATATGTGCTATAAACTATATAATATATGCTATAGACTATATGATAAACTAAGTAGACATAATGATGAAATGATTTTATAAAATGTTAGAATTAAAAATTAATGAATATAAATGAAAATATATTTTTGAAATTATTAAAAAATATAAAAAAGTGAATTTTCCGAGTATAGCTATTCCTATATATATATATATGTAGTAAATATATATATATATATATATATATATATATATATATATATATATATATATATTATGTTGTTTTTATAAACTACAACTTGTATCGCTTAATCTATACTTTAAAGTAATTTTAGTTTATTAATTTCTATAAAATAATTATTTAAAAATGTTAAAAGTATACATTTTTGAATACTTTGATTTAAATTGCGACCATATACTCTCATTGTGTAGATTAATACCTTATTAATTACAGTAGAATAAGCTACAATATAAATGATACGTAGTTGGTTGCATTTAACCGACCGACAAGTATTCCTTATTGGCGATGACAAGATCGGAGAACTTTATAAGGATTTCACATCGTTGCGTAGCGCTTTTTTTTCTCCACTCCGACTCGCGATGAAACATTTTACGAGCCAATTTAACTGCAACATCTACATCTGCCTAATTGAATGCGAATGTAGCACCATTTTAAAGCATTAGAGATCAGAGATCTACATAATTATGTATAAATATATTTATTAATTAAATTACAATCAAATAATAGTATATATCAGTACATACTATTTAATAGCAATATTAATATGGAAGGTATACAATAATCTAGCTAAGGTTAGTATTCAAATATTACTTATTGATTATATAATATCATAAGTAAGTTCTAATTTTGAACAGATCAAATAAAAAGTATTCTATATATTCTGCTAATTAATTAATAATACTTATGATAGTAATTATTCTTCACTAATAATGTTATAGTATAATTAATATATGTAATGATTATTTGACAAGTAAGCTATATATTACATATGAGTCGAGTACCTTATCACACTCTTGCACATTACTTATCACCTCTTCTGTTGATGGATTGCATACTGCAAACGTCTTTCCTCCAAGGCTGTTTACCCATTCATTTCCGATAAAACACTGAAATTAAATCAATTTTGCAATGTCCTCGGTTGTTACGAACAAATTAATTGTTAATTTATATGATGCATATATTTGATTCTTTTTAGGCATCAGATCATCTCACAAAATAGTTATATAACTGTTTTGATTATTTATATATATATATATATATATATATATATATATATATTATATCATTATTTTAAATAAATATAAATGCAATATAATATAATAATTTAAATACAAATTTAAAATATATTTTATCATTTATTATATAGTAATAATACTAAAATAGGTTGGATAGTTACATGGAAATTAAATATTTATAATTCGCATTTATTGAAAGTTTATATTCCATATATCTATCTACAATTACAACTTAAAATTATAAAACATATTGGCTAAGTTAACGAATAATTACGATACTAAAAAGGACGATGTAACTGGGTAGTCATACATTAAAATATCTATAAGTACTTAGTTATGTAAAATCCTTGGATTATGAAATATTTAATATAATAATATGATAATGTTTTCAAATGATGTGATAATTATAACCCAGCTGACAGGGTGATTTAATAATTTTGTAAAATCCTTTGATGTGTCCACAAAAATAAAAAATAATATAAAAGAAAGTACGTAAATTGCCTGAACAATGAAATTGCCTGAATAGTTTACTGGGAACATTAATTTTAGAATACTTTATTTTAAATTAATATGTCTATATTTATCTCTTATCACTTATTAGTTATCCAACTATGTACAATTTATTTGTTATCAAACCATCCAGGCAAACTGAGTAATATAAGTATTATGTAAATTGTTTACAAATAAATGAATTCTAAATATTTTCAGTATAATCTAAAATCTATTTTTAACATTACTACAATATAAAAAATAATTTAAATAATTATATACAAATTTATAATATAAACATAATCTGGTTGCACTGCATGAACTTCCACCAGAAACCGTAAATATAAATAAAGTAAATGTAATTAATATAAATTCTTATATAATTATATGATTTAATATAAATACAAAAATAAATATTTTCTCATTTATTATATAACAACAATCTGAAATAACCTAGATTAGTCATTATTATGTAATACTGTTGCAAATGTATATATTTGATAAAAAAAATGGTATAGAACATTATATATATAATATTTCAAATATGTTTTATGGTAATACAATTATTGTGTTGACTGGAAGTATACTTGGTTTAATTTGCAAATAATCTAGGGATTTAATTTTTTTATATTGCTCACCAAATAATGAAATAAATATATTATTAAGAAATAAATTAATTATAAAGATATATATATATATATATATATATATATATATATTATATATATATATATATATATATACGATATGAATTTGAAGCAATGTGAACGTGTGACACACTAAAGGTGCGGTGTTTCATATTTCGCTATTACAATAAATAATTATTATATCATATAACTTTATTTTAAATATGAAATCACTTTATTTTCTGGGATGTTTGTTGGAATTCCCCGTTAACAATATATTAGTTTTAATTGTTATATATATATATTAGATACAATAATTATTATTAAATATATTAATTTCTTTAAATAATAAATGTCATTTTAGTCATAATATTAATTTTAATATATTATTTTATTTATAAATATATAGTTAATTTTGATAATATTCATGTAAATTAAACAGAAATTTTGAAATGAATATATATAAATTATAACATTTAAAATATTATTCTCTGATTATTTAAATGTATTCATACCTTATTATACTTAATATCCATATTTTTATTAGGTGTTACGATATGAGTTTGTGGCAATGTGAATGTGTGACACAACCTTATGGGTGCGGTGTTACATAAAAAATCAGAAATCAGTGAGAATTGTCACATGATATTTTTCCTGTCAATCATAGATGTCAATTATGACACACCCACATTATTCTGACATATTTCTTATTCTGAGATCTATGTACACATAATCTCAGTACAGTGTGCAAAAATATCAGGGACAGGAACATAAATAAATGAATCACATGATTTAAATAATAGAATTTTAAATATAAAATATGTCAAGACGATTCACCGACGAACAAATACTATTTATTATTAGTAAATAGAAAAGCGATTTTCTTTCAACGGACAATATCCGTCGAACATTAGTGTAAGCTGAACCAGCGTAAGCTGTGTAAAACGAGGGCAATTTTTAACGAAAATTAAAATGCGAAATCTCTGAAATACAAATAAATAGCAAAATAAAGTATCTGAAAAAGAAGTATTCAGAAGTTTGTGCTTTAATTAATCTTATCTTAAACCAAATAATATATACAAAATATTAATTGAAATAAATATTATTGTATAAAATAAACAAATATAACATAATATATATAGAAACTATTATTTTAATATATTATAATTTGAATATAAATATTTATTATAAAGATTAGGATTTATCGTTACAAGTAATATGTATTTTTATTATAATACATTTAATTTTAATACTATATAATTGAAACTTATTATTTATTTTTCAATGTTATGATATGTGTTATAATATATTTTAAATATTATATATCATATCACAGTCTGCTTTAGAAATAATTTAATTATTAATTTTAAACATATGATTTTAATCAGACAATTCATGTAACATTTTCTATAATATTACAGAGAAAGGAATATTTAAAGAGTAGTGGGGTAGATATCGAATCTTCCACATTAGCACCTTATTTTGATATGATAGATGAATTTCTTGGAACCAGAGATGTGATTTCACCTCGCATGCTGTTACAACGAAATTAAAATATAGGATGTTTATTATACAGTGCGGTTTATAATCATTTATAATCATACCTTATAGTATATATATAAATGACCTTATAAAAATAACTATTTCAATTTACAGATATTCAGCGAGAAAGAGATATTTTAAATAGAACACATTCTCCAAACACCTCTTCACAATCTGGCACTATATATAATTTAAATAAACAATATATATCAAAAAGTAGGTATTCAAATTTACCCTCTACGATACAAAAGAATAATCCACAGGTAGAAATTTAAATTACAATTATTTATATATATATATATATATATATATATGTATGTATATTATTAAATAATCTATACAAATTAATTATTACAGATTAATGAAATATGAAAACAATTTTTTTACTATTTTTATAATTCAATATAACTTTATTTTTATTAAACATATATAACAATACATTGTATTATTGATAATGTGTTGGTTATTTAGTTTTTCATTTCATTATCATTCACTATATTATCAGGTTAACCATCAACATCATTAAACAAGTTAAAATTAACATCTTCATACCAAATTTAGTAAATGGTCATCACCAGTATACAAATGTTGTGTAAAATAAAGCATGCAGTTATACAACAATGCAAATGATGAAGTTGTGTATCTTGTCTTTTCATTAATATTCTCCATCTTGACTATAATCGTTATTTCTAATCAATGATCAACTATAATGCAAACGACATTAAACGCCATTGTAAATCCACCTATATTTTTAAGCATAATAAACTCCAATTATATATAATATAACTGAATATCTAGTTACCTTCAGAACCTTTTACTACTGCATTCAATTAAGACTAACTTGTAAATATAAACTGCAACTCGAATGTATATGACTTCACCAATCGAATCTATTAAATATATGTATGGTTATCTAAATATGTCTAGATAACCATA
The DNA here is from genome assembly GCA_964035775.1 of Osedax frankpressi. Lineage (NCBI taxonomy): Eukaryota > Metazoa > Annelida > Polychaeta > Sabellida > Siboglinidae > Osedax > Osedax frankpressi. Next base: position 19,233,340 of record OZ038312.1, on the reverse strand, counting down.
AATATTTTACATCGAAAACGCAAGACAAACAACTATATGCGTATCTTATAAGATATACTATAGTATGTTACTATCTACTAATAAATATAGCTAGAGTATTATTATTAACCGAACACCTAATTGTATCATACTTAAATACTGCGACTCACTATTGATATTACTCAGAAAACCCAGTGATGTAATAGTTTTGTAAGTGCCTTAAATGTTCGAACAAAAATAATAATTGTTATAAAAAAATTATGCAATGCAAAACCTGAAAATACCTGGATTGTCTGCAGGGGAATATATTATTTTAGTTAATGGTATGTATTAATTTATTAAAATATTCAAAAATAACTAGATAAGAAATTCTATTGTATTAATATTTTATTATTAAAGTCTACTATTAAGCTATAATAATTACCGATGTTAACGCCTATTATCTCACCTGTAAATTAATATATTAGATATACATATAATGATATATATTGCCTATTATAAATACTTATACCGTGATACCTAGTATATCATATTATTTGTTATTATTTTTATTAAATCACATTATGTAATTATAAATTATAATAAACCTATAATATACCTAATATATTTGATATATTTTGATATTTAAAGATATATATAAATAAATATGGAACCTTGACATTTTGTAGACCCGTGTATATATAAATAGGATAACTGGTTTTCTATTTACATTATAAACAACTATAATTATTATAAATGCCACTAAATGCATTTATCTATTGTATAAAGCACACCGTGTCTGTGTTTAAATATAACATAATTTAAATCTATGTGCAGCAAAATCAACAATATTTACGATACCTTGAAGTGGTTTTGTGGTTTCTATAAATATATTAAAATATATATAATCTCTTTATAGCATCTAGTCTATTATATAAAGTTCACCTATCATATTTTATAAAGCTCACATTTTAAGCATCTAGTTTATGTGTGTATCTATGTATGTATGTATGTATGTATGTATGTATGTATGTGTGTGTATATGTGTGTGTGTATGTTTGTGTGTGTATATGTGTGTGTGTATATGTGTGTGTGTGTTTGTGTGTGTATATGTGTGTGTGTGTGGGTATGTCTATGTGTATGTGTGTTTCCAGTAATCTCAAAAACGTATTAACAGATTCTTAATCTGAAAATATCGTTGCATACATATGAATCAGTTTAAGATTAGATAGGCGGCCTTATTTTTCGAGTTTGTACTCCGAAGTAACCGTAAAGCAAGGAAACATAGATCACCTAGCCAATTGTAGTCATATTTATGATTATTTTGTTTTTTTATTTTGTTTTGAATAATTATTTCGATCGTCTATGTTTTCTTTGAAATTAATTTAAAAATAAAATTTATATATTAGGTAAAATAATTATTATAATAATAACAAATAATTTTACAAAGATCTATTCATAGATTTATTCATCTATTCATCCCTCTCTCCGTGTATTCATACATCCATTCATTCATCTATCCACTAACCCACCCACCCATCCATCCATCCATCCATTGAATTGAATTGAATTGATTTAATTGAAAGGTTTATTTACACAATATAACAAATATATAAGTTTATAAGTTTTTTATACACAAAATAACAAATATATATGTTCTCATTTGTGTTTTAAAGAGAGTACAAATAATATAAGTGAATTATACGATAATATCATATAAATTAGTCATAGGACTCTGATATTTAGGAAGATACATATCCACCCATCCATCCATCAATATATCCATCAATCCAACCATCCATCCATCAATCCATACAAATTCAATTTCTTCTAATGAATTGAAATCATAATATAGCAATGGTTTAATTAATTTATAAATAAATGATTTAATTACGATTCTAGATAATATTATATTTTATTATTTTGATTTGTTACGTTGTAAATATACGTTTTCTTCTCTTAGCAGATTTCAAGCGAATACTACTGTTTTTTGAAATATTACTAAATATTATAATAGATTCATTTTTCCCAAATTATATATATATATATATATATATATATATATATATATAAAAGAAGAATATTTAACTAAAGAAAGAAGCTGAAGAAAATAGTGATTTAATATAATTGTAACAAAATGTACAATGGTAAAAAGAAATTATAAATGTGAAGCAAAATCCACAATATTTAAGATAACTTGATGAGGTTTTGTGGTTTCTATAAGTATATCTAAATCGTAAGAAGGTTAAATTATTAATTACATCGAGTGTATGGCATAACACGGTCCAAGAGAGCTAGATTTTTGTATTTACGATATATGAAATTAATATATAAAATATATGTATTTAAATTGCATGAAATATACATCGAATACCAGGCATTGCCGGATCAATAGCATCAATATCATTTGTCAACACACTGAAATTTAGATCTATGAATGCAAAAGTATATTTATATAGCTTTTTTTTGGAAAAGTATCCGTTTATACCTTAAGTTATAAATAACATATATTATAAATACTATCATTCGACATTAGTACATTAGTTATTCTATAATATAATATTGTAATGCGAAATCGAATAATATTATAATTTTTAAAATTATATTTTTATATTGTGTGATAATAAAAGCTCATTTTCTAGTTAACCATCAACCTAATCCATTTGCTTAACCACGCTAATACGCTATCGCATATTGCATATCTGCCAGTGTAATCTGTTATCTAAAGAAATATGAGTACACATCTACTTCGCCAATAATGAGAACCTTTGACTGACTCCCAGCCAAACCACTTGTTGAATATCAGACTGTGTTCATTAAATACAAAGCACTTATACTCTGCTTTCCAAAATAATACCTTCTTCTAAATATCCTCAGTGATCAGCTAATGAACGAAATCAGAGGTTCTACCATTTCACTCTATGCTACGTCACGCAGCTAAAAGTCGCATGTCATTCTCCAAAGATTCACCTCTACTCTGGAATAACTTACAGTTTCACATCTGATCAGCTAACTCTCTTGGTTTTTCTTAAATGCATATAACCATTATAAAATATGCCTATATTTATCTAATAGGTAATTGTAATGTTTATTTTACCGAGATCCATTGCTTTGTTCCATATTATATTCTTCGAAGAAGATCAGATTTTATTATAATTTATGAGATATTAATCAATCAATAAAATAATAATAATATAATACATACATATATTTTCATTATACTGATAAGATGTATACTTTATTTTACTTTTAACGATATATATAATAATACATTATTCCATTTCTGAGTTGGTTTTTTTAATCATTCTTTATAATAAATTATAATTATTTACTGTTATAAATTAAAATTATATATGATTCTAATATTATTATAAATATTTATATATATTATTTATTGAAATACTTATATGAATCGAGATTAATATGATTAAGCATAAGATACGGTATATACTCTTTTGCCATGTGTCAGTATAACTTACTTACATATCTAAGTGCCCAATATATTAGTAATGTTTCTAAAACTAGGTATACAGTTGAAAAATAAAAACTTTTCAAATGTATCAAATGCTATAACTACATTTCAAATACTTTTAATGCAGTTATTCAGGTACGCTGTGGTTTTACAACTATTAAAAAATATATTTAAGATAAATAAATTTATATATCTTCAAAATAACATATGGATGTAATCATCCTAGTGTATAAATGTATTCGAGAATAGGACCAACAACTATATGAATTTAAAGATGATTACAGTTTCACCAGTAATACCAGTTATATTACATTATATTTTCTGTATTATGTAATATATTATATATCATATAGATAGTTATACGAATAAATCATTAAGGCTAAATATATTTACACTAATAAGTTCTTTTACTAATTCATTTCGAGACAAGTCTATATAATAATTGCTACCCTCAGTAATATTAGTTTTGTTTCAGGAGAATCTATTACACATCTTGTCTAATCTCATAGACCGATTAATTTTTATAATATTTTTGTATTTTTAATTTATATTTTATGGATTTTACATATAAGATATTATGCATATTTTACTTATTAATTTAAAATTTAATTTATATTATAAATATATATATATATATATATATATATATATATATCGTATAATATTGATTTTAAAATAACTACTCGAAAACGATACATGCAATTTATAACAATTTTATTGATGAATTCTTTCCGTCATTATAAAATATAAAAATGAATAAATACATTCAAAATAGACATTAAATATATAAAGTACTATATTCAAAATCGAGCCCCAAATATAATCCAAAACATAACTTTGAACTTAAGTTAGAATGGAATCTTTTTTAATATAGGTTTACATCGATAATTTTGTACATATATAATCATCATGCGAATTGAATTGAATCTATGTGAGGAAAATAATAAGTCAAAATATATTAAATAAGTATAAATTAATCTATTATATATCAGGTCAATACGAAACACGTAAACATTGCAATAAATTCATCTTATGAAAGCAGAGGCAAATATCTTCAAATCCAATACGTCGTCTGAAAAATAAATATCTAAAAGGGTGTCGCCTTTCAATCAGAATCTGCTGCTGGCTGATCTATTGTTTGCCATCAAGGACCACAATATGAAGCAGGCGTGGAAACTATCGCCATTCCACCTGCATTCCTGTGCACACAATGCGGACACCCGTCTAGACATGTGTTTTCCGCAGTACCCGCAAACCTAACGAAAGTGTATACGTCATTTTCGACGTCAGCATATATGCGTACGCGAAACGTCATAGAATGTAACATTGTAAAGTACGTATTAAAATAATATAATAATATATACAATATGTTAATATGTTTGAAAATGAAAAGAGAATTAGAGTGTTTATTAAAAAAATAGTATCATTTATATATTAATTTACGAAGTGGCAGAGGTCAGATGCATAAATATTATCGTTTATATGCATTTTATGTACATATCTTGAGTTTCATAAAATATGGAGATTGATCGTATACGATCATCGCCTATAGTCAGACAATTGATCTAAAAATACCATGCGATTATCATTTTTACACAATGATCCTCATGATGCGTAATAACAATGAAACAATCATTGCATTGATTCTTTTTTTATTCTTATGCCAATATACAAATATTAATAATGTATTGTTCATTTACACTCAATTTTTTTTGGTTTACTGTTTCTAAATAGATGTATGAACAAAAGTGCAAATGGATACTTGATATAAAAATACCCATTTTATGGAGTATTGTCTATTAAGTAATGATGAGTATCGAGTTTCACATGGTTTAAGAAGGGTTTCTTATTAATTAAGCTACCGAAAAAATGTGGCCCATTCTATTTGATTAAACTAAGTTATAGGTTTTAAATGAGTTAATTAGGTTACTTTTAGGATTAAGGTGAGTTATTTCTTAGGTTATTTCATTGATAATGGGCAATTTTACCAAGTTTAATCCCATTTCATGTACAAATGTGTTGTACCTGAGTTCCTTCGAGTAAATGTTAATGTATTTTCTAATCAATACCTGCAAATGAAACATGGTTTCATATCGACTACGAGTTAAGACTAACCTGTCTGCATAAAGAACTACGTTGCCAAGCTTCGGAATTCGAGCTTCTCTTCATGCTTTCGCCAGCTAACTTCTTAATTTTCTTGCGATCTGAGAATGGACGCATCAACATATGTATCTCACGTTGTCTAGGAAATCGGTTATAATGATCTTCAACTAGATAACCAATTAGACCTTGTGAGTTACGAATTTAAATAAACGAACATATATATATATATATATATATATATATATATATATATATGTGTATCATAATAAGAGGTAATTTGATATTTTGCTCGCTATTTTCAACGAATACATGAACATATCGCGCCATATGTATATTTGATATTACGTATTTGCAATTAAATTGTAATTAATATATATTAGACAGGTTTAATACTTAGTCAATCTAAAGTACATTGCAGAATTCTTTATGTCGATGAATACCTGTACTAGATAGTGAAGTATACTTCATATATACTCCATATATGGGACACATAATAGAAATATAATATCAACAGAATTACTATCTCACAAACTAACGTTATCAGAATAATAATTTAACATATTTTTAACCAAAAGAAATAATATCTTTACATTATATAGCTGTATTGTAATTTATTTAAAAATATTTAACAAAATGTAATTACCGAGACCAAATATTATTATTTATGCTTACAGTTTTTAATAGGGGCATACTATCAAAATTAATGCTTTATTTCCAATCATATATATATATATATACATATATATCTTCATAATTTTTCTATGGTCACTAAACAATAATAATTTTATAATACAAATACTGTATTATAAAATAAATTATAATATACTTTATAATCTTATCTTAGATAATGTTATCGAGTAACAATAACTATTTACAGTCATTCAATATATTTGAAAAATATATTAGGAGTAGTATTATTAGTTGGAATTTGTATTTACTGAATAGCATGAACGTAATATTATTAATTAATAGAGAACATCAAAAATTAGAATAATTATATTTGGGAACTAATCAACATAATAATAATATAGAGCCATCATTATAGGTATGCTATCAAATATAACTAAGAAATTAAACTAAGCAATTGACACAAAGTTATATAAGTTTATACTTAATTTAGTATATTTTAAAATAAATTATAACAATTATTTACTCGCGACATTAATGAGCTAATAGAATGAACATAACGATCTTTTATTGATGAATCATTTAAAAATATTCCCGAAGTAGTATTTACTTCTTGTAATCGATTCTCATATGAATTTATTCTTAGAATTTAACGAAGAATCTATATAATATATCATAGTGTATATATATAAATATAAGACTATTTACATGTCTTACATATATTTATACTCATTGCAATAGTATATAATAGCTACCATAAGATAATACATAGTGCTCAAGAATCTGTGAAACACCGCATTAAATATATTACAACGGATATGATAATATATCAAGGTTGTAAATATTAGTGTTTATCGAATGTTTATCGAATGAGTGAAATAAAAGATGGACGACTAATAAAATGCGAATAATTAAATAATAAACAAGTTAGATGAACCACACACAAGAGAAACAAAATATGAATTTTAAATTCTTACAGAGAAATATATTTCTTAGTATATTATATTAATAATTAATATGTGTTAAATTTTATTATTTGAAGATATGCACTTATTGAGTCTATACTGTTGGGCAGTTATGCAAAGACTTTTTAATATTAATAATAAATATTAATTTTAATTATAAGGCTATACAATATTTTGTATAAATATATTTATGTGTGTATACATACATATATGTATATAAAAACATATATGTTGGTTTGCATTTAGCGGCTAAACCCACTGTTCTATAGTTAATTACCTTTCTACGCACTTGATAGAAAACGAATAATCGGTACATTATTTCTTGACCAATGAATAATGTTTAATACTTTTGATTAAGCGCCAATAAAAATATTATTAAATTATATGTTTAGAAATAAATTTTTAAAACTTTTACCGTCGTATATTAATAATAAATATAAGTTCGTTAACAAATGATACAACGTCTAATTTGACATTTAAAAAGCCCGTTATTATGTATTATGAAACTATAGTTTTAATAATAATTTATAATATAATAATTCGACTAATTAAAAATTATGTTTAATTGCTGATAATATGATAAATAGTGGACTAATAATAATAAATCAATGTTAAATACAAATAAATAAACTATTCATTATAAATAACTATTAATTATAATAACTATAAATTATAAATATATAGATTTTATCATAAAATTAAATAATATAGCTTTAGAGAATTAGAGAATATAAATTCCTTGTTAAGTATAAATATAATCAATTACAATTTAAAATACATATAAATAAAATAATACATTTAATTTCAAAAATTAAATATCTTTCAAATCTTACATATACTTATATATATATATATATATATATATATATATATATATATATATATATATTATAATGACATTGTGTTTCCTCATTTAAAATAATATGGTATACTAAAATTGAATACATATACAGCCTCTGTTAAAATCTGGGGAAATACTTATAAATATAATATAAATAGATATACAAAAATAAGAACTAAATTATCTAATATCAATATAAATAACCAATTATCTATTACAAAATTTAAATCAATAATAGTTTTAAATGTAATGAAATAATTAAATACCAGATTTGTTATCTATTTTATCGATATATAATGTATAATATAAGTATACTATAATATACGTATACTTATATAAGGATAAATATAATAATTTATAATAAATATAATTTAAAAAAATATTTAATGTAATTCATTTAAAAAAGTATTTAAAAATTCCATTCTTATTGAATTTTCCAGAAATAATATCAATTATATATATATATATATATATATATATATATATATATATTAATCTTCTCATCATATTTATTTTATATGTTGTATTTATTCATTTTATATCATTATATATATATATATATATATATATATATATGTATTAGTTTACTATATCCGCAAAGAAAATGAAGTCTACGACCTATAGAGACCTATTTTAAAAAGAGATTGTTAACCCATTATATAAGTGTTGTATTAAAAGTGTTGGCAAGTAACGACAAGAAATTTCAAACAATGCATGTATGTATTTTATTATTACATTATTAATATATTTTGTTATATAGTTAATTATTTATTTCATTTCATTCATTATTTAATATAAGTTATTGCTGTCACGCTCATCTCAGAGATACAATTAATAATATATGTTACATAATTTCTGTGGCAACCGTTGGATATTGTCTATTCATATATCTCATCAACCTAATAAATCAATTAATATTAATAATAATGATAATAAAATAATATATCGTTAGTCATCCTAATATCGTTAGTACCGTTAATAAGAATTACTCTAACCTGCCAATTGGCCTTGGGTCACAATTAGTCTGCCATTGGCGTAGATCTCGGCCAATTGCCGAGCTGCAGGAATGTTAAGAAATTGTCGACCTGAGGGAGGGATGAGAGGAGCCAACGGCGGAGCCAATAAGTCGAAAGTAGCACCGTTGTCTTCCCGTTGCGAAGGTAACCCGATAGTGACGATCGCGAACCAGGCCAGAGTACAGTATACCTGACGCGATCTACGTGATTAGTCACATTAGTGAAAGATAGCGTTATGCAATCCACCGGAAATAGCAAATGTCTACCATTATAATGCCTCTAGCTATGATTGCTTATAACATTACACTAACTATAGTTTATATATAGTATACTATATATATTAATTATTTATTTATATATATATATATATATATTACTATATCTATATTAATATATGTATGTTAATATGTATATATGTACATTGTATAATGTGAATATCTATGGCATTACGAATGTATATTTATAAATATACATTACAAAGTTCTTATGCAACTTATTTGATTTTATTATGAATTCGATAAAGAATATTATCAATTGTAGAACTTTATGGTTTGGTTATTTTATAAACTGCCTAATGCGATGACTAAATTATAGCAATAACACTTGTAATAATACATTGGATACAATGTTTCACTTGGTTGGTAAATAATTAATAGCAATCAAATTTCATTTAATTTTACATTTCTTAATAATAATTCAAAATTGATATTTACGAAATATATTTATAAATTGTTTATTCAAATTTATTTATAATTTGATATAATATTATACTTGTATACATATACTTATATACATATACTTATACACATATACTTATATACATATATTTATATACATATACTTATATATACTTATACTTATAATACATCATATATTTGTAATATGTGTAATTATAATATTTTAATTTATAAAAATGTATGTAGGAAATATTTTAAAGATACAACAATGATAAACTAAATTATTAAATAATTTTAAGTATTTATAATAATTACAATACATTTCTACCCTATTCTTATTGATTGCATATTTAACCTAAATGCTAGTCATTATTTATATTAATATATCCTATACTACTATATGTATTGCCAATATATTATATTTGGATGTTTACGAGTTAGCTATAATTTGGTACATTTTTTGTTCAAGATGTATACAAAAAATATTGGCGCCATTATAAATTAAATTACAAATGCTATATAATTGATATTATAACTATTTTATCTTTTAAGTGAATATTATCAAAATTCTCGTGAACTATTTAGATATATGTACAAGGTTTATGTAAATTGTAGATTGGACGGCGTATACGTATCGGTCACATATAATGTTAGAATGATAAGTTTTCTATATTGATATAAATAACATTACAATGATCATTTTAATAATTAATATCGCACCCATTGCATATTACTTTGACCGTTGCACCAACTTTTTTATATTCTAATATATTAACTGTTGGGATGATGTAATAATGGCGTTGGAAGAATCGGTAACATAAAACCCCGCTCTTCATACACGCCGATGAGTTTAAAGTATACGTACTCTACACATATCAAGAACAACTTAACAACGGCTATTACTTAATGTTACATTTACGCCAATTAATACTTCAACATATTTCTTATAACAAAATAAATTGATTTCTTTACATAAATAGACACGCCACAATAGTTTGGGATTATTTCTAAAATAATAAATGAAAATGATAAAATATTTAACATAACCATATTTCAATAAAGTAACTTTATTGAAGGTAAGCTATATTATTAATTAGATATATATATATATATATATAACTGTCTTCAAAAATAATTACTCCCGGATGAAAAAAGAATGTATTTAATTATGTTTTTAATTATTTGCATCTAATAATAAATCAATTATTTTGATGAATTTATTATATAATAATTATTTAAATAATTATAATTACATTATATAATTCTATGCCAATTTTTAGATTTTTTTGCTATAATAACTAATAAATGATTAACTACTCCATATATATTACCATTTGTTTAAAGTATATGTTACTAATTACAATTTGCTTAAATTATCTGTTACTAATTGGTATTTATTTACTTTATATGTAACCAATTTGTTAAAATTATGTATAACAATAAAACATATTTTAGTTATGATTATTTTAAATGTCATTTTTAAATTATTTATTTGTCATCAATTCTTAGAAGAATCACTTTAATACAATTATTTTATTTAACATTTGAAATAATGTTTACAATTTTATAATAATTATAGTTTATCATATTATTATCTGAGTTATAATACTCTATATATGTATAGATAAAAGTATATTTACCAATTTAGCATTTTACAATAGTTTTATAAACAAAATGTTATTATATATTATATATATATATTTGTATATATATATACATATATATATATATATATATATATATATATATATATATACACACATATATATATATATATATATATATATATATTATATTTTATTATATTTTATAATTTAGATTTACAAATATACGTAATTATAGAATGTGTAGCTGCCAATTCACAAGTAAACAACTATTCATAACAATATATCTTACATATTTTTCTATAAATAACAATTTAAATGATTGATATATATTTAGGAATCGTCTTAATAAATTAATAAATTGTATATTCATTTATATTATGTCATTTTAATATTTAGTAGAATTATTTAAAAAGAATATTTATATTTTGAGGACTTCAAAATCAAAATAAGATAAAGTTGTTATATTGCAATAAAAGCATAACCTAACAAGATACGACTTCAGTTAGTAAATTAAATAAAGAATAACAAAAAGGTAAATAATAAAAAATTAAAACTTACAATGAATTTAAAATAATTTTTCTTATCATTCACAATGTATTAATGTTATAAATAAAAGTAAATATAATATATTAAGTTAAATATAAATAAGAAACATTTGTGGGAATAACAATAAAAAGATAATATAATAATCTGGAGGTCAACATTCAATTAAAAACGGTATAATATGCATAATAAAAGTAATATTAAAACGGAGAACGAAATTAAATTATATAATTAATTTTAAAATAATAAATGCCATAAGTTATATTTTTTAATAATAAAAATACATAAAATAATTGTCATGTTTATAAGAAAAAATATATTTTTCAATTATTAAAATTTAGTTTACCATTAATTAATATTATATTTAGATAGTTTTATTTTATTTATTCTATTTTATACTTATATATAATCATATGAATCATAGTATATGTAATACTATATAATATAATATAATTAATTAATATAATAAATATATTTTATAATAAATATAACTTAAAAAATATTATTTGATAAATGGTGACAAAATTGAATACAGAATGATAAAAAACTAACATGGTGACCATGATGAGTATATACCGGATATTATCTCTTCACCTGTCGTTGTTTCCATTTTATAAGGGTAGACAGAGTGGCAGGTGACCGTAACCAGATACTGGCCACACCCCCTATTGTAGTAAGCTGATATACTTTAAAGAATTTCGCTCGATCTCGTTAAATAGATCTAAATCTCTACGAAAGACATCATTCCATGATGCATCAAAGAGAACCGATATAATGTATCTATTGATCTAATATACAGTATATAAAATATATAAGTTTTATAAATATATATTATAATTTTATAAATATTATAGAGTATATTATTTATTATATTTTATTATATTTAATTGATTTATATAATTATCAAAATAAATCATAAAGCAACAAAGAAAATTTATATATATTACTAATTTTTGAAAATTTATACTTGTAAAACTAATTTTCTCGATCTATTCTGATAATTATAATTATACTAGTCGAATAAATACTAGTATAATATATATTTCAACCACGATATATAGTAACCTATAGATAATACACATTAATAGATAAACACATACACACACATATATATATATATATATATATATATATATATATTTATATATATATATATATGTGTATATATGCAATAATATATTACATATAAAATATAGTATATTATTTTATTATTCAAATAAATGTATATATATTTAAATATATATGTAGTTTCAAATTTCCGATTTAACAATTATAAGTAATAGTTGTGTTTACATAGTTTCAAAAATATAATATAAACACATAATATAAAACTCCATATAATTCGAATAGTATAAATGGAATAAGTTAATAATTGTATTAATTATGATTAATATAGTAATGCACGTATATAAAATGAATTTATTAATGTAATAGTAGTCACTTATTATTTCTAAATAAATCATAATAATAATACACTACAGTATTTATTACAATAAATATAACGTTAAGAATTGTTGAATATTAAATTATTCATATTTTAGAAGTTAGACATTTTAAAATGTTCCAAAATTGGCAATTTGAATAATTTTCCTAAAAAAACATTTATACGAAATAAAATGCAACATTTATATTTTTTTAAATATTAAATATTAAATCTTCAGCTCTAATATCATTCTAAATATGAATGTATCGATTAGGACTTGATTTCATAATATATGAAAATTAAAATTTCAAGTTTTATATGATATTAAATATATTATAATAAGTTAGGATATACATCAGTTATAACTTTAATTATTTATGTATATATATATATATATATATATATATATATATATATATATATATATATATACAATCAAATATAAATCCGGGAGAATAATATCTGATCGATTTAACATAATATGCATACATTACAGCAAACTAATTAATAATATACTGAACATAATAATATAAATCACTGTAAATTGTAAAATTGTTTAAAATTGGTGAAAACTATAAATTGACTTACAAAAAGACTTACTAGGTATCGGAAATTCTCTAGAATTAGAATACTTCATAATTTACTAAATGGAATTTAAATATATTTGAATATACGTAAAAATATACATTTTAAATAAATTTTTTTAAACGTCTTTGAATTTATATGTCAGGATAATGTACATAATCACATTCATTAATAAATGATATAATAATTCTAAATGAATCTGATATTGACTAATATAAATATATTTCTATTAATCTAATCAATATAATTTGCATATAAATAAGAAATATTATTCGCAATTCCATAAATTAGATTCATGGTCTAAATTGAAACACTAATATTATATCAATAAC
>OZ038312.1:19173144-19218991 GCA_964035775.1 Osedax frankpressi | reverse complement strand
CAAAGCGATTTATTTAGAAAATTCGATGTCGTCAACTTGGTGTAGCCCTGATTAGTGTAATAATAGAAATATAACACGAAAAATAACATTATGAATATAATTACATTATTTAAGGTTCATTTAATATATTTACTAGCATAATTATATATATTTATATATATATATATATATATATATATACCTGTATATAATTCGGTATAATGTAAAATGAGTATGATTAAATGTATACGATGCCCTCACAACATGAATAGCTATATGCATCCTTACCTATCATACTTACATAAATATATGAGGTAATAATATATACTAATAAATGATTAATAATTTCTTAATTAATATCAATTATATAAATAAAAAAGTATTTTATGCTCATGGATTATCCAATATATATTTTAAATGATTAATGATCCATTTTCCTCACCTATCTCCCACTCTCTCTCTCTCTCTCTATATATATATATATCTCTCTCTCTCTATCTCTCTCTCTCTCTCTCTCTCTCTCTCTCTCTCTCTCTCTCTCTCTCTAAAAAAAATCGATTTTAATTTTATTTAAAATATAGTCAACAAATGAGAACACCATAATCAGCTGTATAGTAATTAAGATATATATGCTATGCTGTGAAATGCAGGAATAACAATATATATATATATATATATATATATATACATATATATATATATATATATATATATATATATATATATATATATTTATATATATATGTATGTATATATATATATATATATATATATTTGTATATATATATATGTATGTAAGTATGCATATATAAATGTATATATACCATATATTTAATAACGTTGGTGAATGATAATTTAATATATATATATATATCATATTCTGGAGTATCAAAAAGTATCAAATATATCAGATCTAACTAAATTGTCATACACCAACGTTATTAAAACATAAATATTAATAAATTGCCGTGCATTAACGTTATCAGGAATTCTATTAATTGTCAGGCGACTCGATGCATTAGGTAATCGATTAGGCCAATGTAGTGGTTTCCGGTATTATAGGTATTTCCGGTGTATCTAGGCATATGTCGGTTTCGAGAGGACTAATGTCTTATAGCAATACCATCATAAATGTGACATGTAATAACGCTACTCGATAAAATTATAATATAAAATGTATATAAACATCATATCATATCACGTGAAGCAGCGGTTATATCACAGGCATCATGCAATATGACAGTTAATGTATGGCCGTAATATCACATATAGATATCATGACATCCTATAAAGCATTAATATCATGTTCGTTTCAATTATGACTTGGATTATGTGTACATCAAGATCGTAATAAAGTAGTTGTAACTCCTTACTACCGGCATTATTGTATTGCATAATTATCCCGTTATCATCTCTACTTGTCTATCTCCGTAACTATTGAGACACTCTCACCGTTAGCGTTTAGCGGCCGATGCTCTCATGTATCTGCTATCGATATCGATGCAATTGGTAGACACTACGTTAAATAACGTATAGCTTAAATAGATTAAATCGCGTATAGTTATATCAGACTATTGCGTAATTCGAATCGATGCTAAACTAATCTATTGCGTAATATTCAGCTGGCACAGCCAATATAAATACGTAATTAGATATTACAAGATTGTATAATTATAAATATTTATCTATGCATATTAATGTATACACTTTACGTTGCATGTACTCAATATAAAATATACTATTATAAACTACAATGTATAATACAATATATTTATAGTATTATATATAGATATATTATTACACACACACACACACACACACACACACACACACACACACACACACACACACATACACACACACATACATATATATATATATATATATATATATATATATATTACCGTAATTTGAAATAGTTTATTCGATATATATAGTTAGGTACTGTACGACGTACAGTGTATTGTACGTCGTACACACAGTGTACGTCTTACAATGTACGACGTACACACAGAGGCAAGTGCCATTTTAAGAAGAACATGGTAGCCTCACTCTTAATAATTATTAATAATATATTAAGTTTCCGCTCTATTTTGTAGATGAATTTATATATTTTAATTTATAAAATTTAAACTTTTAATTTCATCAAGAATATTGCCTTAGTTACAATTGTAATTTATAACTTTAGCTTATAAGCTAAAGTTATAAATTATTATTGTACTATAGTAACTATTGTACTAGTTTACTAGTACTATTGTACTAGTGTAACTATAGTTTATAATTTTAGCTTAGTTTATAATTTTAGCTTAATTTATAACTTTAGCTCTGTTTATAACTTTATTTTAGTTTATGACTTTGTCGTATATTATAATTTAATATACACTTATTAATAAACGTAGAGTTTATTGTTCCTATAGATTCATATATTTACTTATGTTTAGCTAATTTAAAATATTTGTATTCTTGGCTGTCAGAGATCACGAAAATATATATCAGCTATATAGAGTCAACATATATATATATATATATATATATATATATATATATATATATATATATATATATATATATACATATATACATATATACATATATATAAATATATTATTTACCGGATATATTTTTATTGGAATTTCTGTGACGATTTCTAGAAATAAACTTTTGAGTGATTTCTCGACGTAACGCCCGCCAACTCCCGCCACAGAACTAAAAACTCTGCTGAAAATGAAAGCTCTCCCCACTCGAGATGTATCCTCGCATAGTTAATAGCCTGGCACCGAGAATACCCGGAACCGAACATATCTAATATTCAACTCCGGAACTGCTTACCATAGTACGGAGTTAGATCCCACTTGTGCAAATATTGATAACGGATTCTTTAATACCCGGAACTCTCGTCCAGTCGTAGTCCGGCGTCAACTATAACGTAGCCTACGCACATGTGCATTACGTCATGGAACTTGTGACTTTACTGATTCGAGATTCCGGAAACCTCACCGAACCTTGGATTATTCGGGCCGACGGAAACGGAAACGGAAGCTCAACGGACTTCTCATTGAGAAATAAAACTTTGGATTTCAACGACAGGCAAGTAGGCGTCGCGCACGTAATTAAATCATAATTTACTTCACTAATTGCGTCACGAGGTACCAAACAAAGTCCGCTTAACTTCACAGCCTAGCTATTGTTGAACGAATTGAATTCATTTGTTGTAATGATGTACAATATTAGTATGCATGCATTGGAATACAATACTATATATACATTATATATTGAATTATACTTGAATATACTTAAATTACTGAAATCTTATACCGTATAGTACTTATACCACATCATACTTATACCAGAGAATACTTATACCACATAGTGCTTATATCAGAGAGTACTCATACCGCAATATACTTATACCACAGAATACTTATACTACAGAGTACTTATACTACATGATACTTATACCACAGAGTACTTATACTACATAGTACTTATACGATAGATTACTTAAACTACCGAGTACTTATACTACATAATACTTATACCACAGAGTACTACAGAAAAATTTGTAGAACATTTTCAAAAAATTTCAAAAATGTGTAACATTTATTAAATGATAAATATATTATAAATATGATATGATATTTACATAATATAAAAATAACAGATCATCTGTTGTCTAGACATATCGTATAGACATATCGCGTATAGACATATCCGCTACCACCTGAACTAATTTGTTCACTTGCGATTTCTCATTTCAACGCACATATCGACGATTTCAGGTACTCTACGTGGACTGATATACTGAGTCGACATAACCTAATGGCCTTATACATCGATAGGACCGTAACTCCTATCTGGTACCTCGTAGGGCTCGTCGGTTAGTCCGTTTCTTTTTTCTAATTTAATTCCGCGATACATTTCTTCTGGTAAATCCTTCTCCTCGCCTTTGTTTTACTCCATTCTTGAGGTAATCGTATTGCATCATAATTCTGAGTACGTCGTAATATTATTCTAGTTGGCATTTATCAATGGCGTCTAGTCTCCATTAGGAATTTGCTTCTTCGTTTCATCGCCCGTTACGATACAAGACATCGAAAGAGTAAATCTATACTCTTCCAATTCCCAAAATTACCTGTAAGTCTAACTATAGCCTTCCCGCTTCATTCGTGAAAGTGACGACAAGTTTAATATTAATTCTCACATAACGGAAATGCATCTCAGTATGTCCGAGTTATAGGTCAAATCGCGCGTTCTTTTGGTCACTAGTCTAAGGTCTCTTAAGTCAAGTAACTTGGGTGTGTGTAAGAAATTATGCGAAGTGTTTACCAGGGAGGGTGTAAGAAATTATGTGAAGTGTTTACTAGGGAGGGTGTAAGAAATTATGTGAGGTGTTTACTAGGGAGGGTGTAAGGAATTATGTGAGGTGTTTACTAGGGAGGGTGTAAGGAATTATGTGAGGTGTTTACTAGGGAGGGTGTAAGGAATTATGTGAGGTGTTTATTAGGGAGGGTGTAAGGAATTATGTGAGGTGTTTACTAGGGAGGGTGTAAGGAATATAGGTAAGGGGTAAGATATGCATGTCTAGGTATACTCTCGATGTAAATATGATTTCGTGTTTAGAGTAAAGGAATCTTAAGTGGTAGGTTACATTCAACCCGCTGATAAAGATAAAAAAAAGTATTGCATTCAAATAAAATATATTAATTAAATACACTTGTTAATATATATATTAAATATATATATATATATATATATATATATATATATATATATATAGATTATAAGTCACTCAAAACTAAACTCTAATAACATACTCTCAATATTCCAAATATTAATTTATGATACCATACCACATTCCCTTACTTCCAGTATATATTAAACTAAAGCACATTTACACTACTTGTAATTGCTAATCTTATTTTACAAAATACCACATGGAAATAATGATTATTGCATAATTGTGAATAATTAAAATATTAATTCCACTGGCATTTCAATTATATATACATATATGTATACATATTGTCACGATGACATTATATATGTTTCGATTAGTTTGAGTTTTCTATTAGAGTTATGATGTACTGGAATTGTGGATTTATACTAGATGATAGAGTTATGTAGTTATGCGAACAAATGATAGAGTTATGTAATGGGAATGCAAAGTAATCGAGTTATGAAGTTATGTAAAACAAATGATAAAGTTATGTAAATATGCGAACGGATGTTACAGTTTTGGAATGATGATAGAGTTTAGGTAATAGATACACCGTATACAATGACGGTACAAAGACATCGAAAAGTAGGGTGCATGCCATGTCCGTATAGCGGTACCCTAATTAGGGTACTTGAGAAATAAAACGAATTGTACCATTAAAACTAGTCATTATAATAATTTAAATACACATGTGTTTATTACGAATTTATTTTCATATTAAAATTAAAATTAACCTAGTCTTCATCTAAAAGTAATCTAGTCTTCATATATAATGGATGGTCAATATCCATTGTTCATCCAACATAAATATATTATTATACATACCATTGCTGATTTTAATTAGATCTAAAATTGTATAATATATGGTATTACATTATTGAAAGTATTATATATATCATATATATATGATATATTATAAATAATGTTTATCTATTAACTATATAAATAAATTACTATTATAATATTAATAATTTAATATATAGCAATATACCCATCAATATTAATAAAGATTAAATTAAATTTTTAAATGTAAAAATATTTAAGTAAAATAACTGTTTATATATATATATATATATATATACATATATATGTATATATATATATTTACATATATATATTTATATATATATATATATATATATATATATATAGAAAACCTAATTCCGATATATTATTAATATATTCAATTACTTTGCTTATCATTTATTTTCTTAATATTAGTAGAATTCTGGATCCTAACATGTCTGTTTTAATGAATATTGATAATAAAATTCATATATTAGAAAAATAATTTCTGATTTTTATAAAAATATGAATTTATATATATTAGTGTTACTATCATTATTATAAAATATCATAAATATATGCATATTTCTTATTGTAATAATCTCATTAGTTTTTTAATTTTATTTGTAATTAGTTATAATTATGTTATATCAATTATCTCGAGTAATTGCAGTTAAATTATATTTATATTTGTTATTTTTTTTATTATTAATTTTTATTAATTATTTCTATACATATTTTAAAAATATGTAGACATTATTTTATATTATAACTTATTGAAATGCATTATATTATCAATTACATGTTTTATATTATACTTTATTAAATATTAATTATTAACTAAATCATATTAATCTACGTATAGAACAAATATTATATAACAAAAATTCAATTAACAATGCTATGAATATAACATCAAGTATAGAAATTTAACCTATACCCAATATTAACTACAGTACTCTTAAACTTTATTATAAGTAATCACATTTAGAGAGATGGCTAGAGTAGTTTAATACTATGGATAGGGGAGGAAGTGGAAGAGGGGATTAAGTGGAAGAGGGTATGGAGTGGGAGAGAAGAGGGAGTGAGGATGGAGTGGGAGAGGGGAAGGAGTGGGGAGGGAGTGGCAGAATGAGTAGAGGTGGGAGAGGAGTACGAAGTTCTTCCTTATATACTATCCGCTAGAGGAGAGCGATAGTTATTTTTTAATTATTATTAATATTATCAAAATTATTATAATAATATTATATACTATAATGTATATGATATATTATCTATTTATTAAGCATACTTATATGTATAATTTATATATAAATTAATTATATAATACAGGATTTATTATATTATATCTAATATAATTATTGTTTAATATAATTAGTAATATGTTATTCATCATCACATATATATTTAATACTAACAAATTAGTTATATATCGGATCAATGAATGTTTTCAAATAAGTTACAAACTTTACAATAAACAGCACAAGTACTTTTTTACGCAACGCACGCAATAAAAATACAAAAATGGTATATTTTTAGTTTATTCCAATTATAGTTGTAATTATTTTAATTTATTTATATAATATTAGGGTAGACAAAACAATTTTCGAACTTCTTGATCCCTAAAATATAGTACTGGTTGTACCCTAGAAATGAATAATTTCGTATCCTAATTGATTATTTAATCATATACCCTAATTAGTGTACAATACAAATATCAAGCATTTTTGTGTCTTCCGTACCCTAAAAACTGGCCCCTTGGTACCCTATTTGTTTACCTGTGTAGGTTCGAGATACATCCATTGAACCCATGTACGTATACATTTCTTATGGTCGCCGTAGAATGAAGTTCGCGTGTACACTGTACAGTGTACACTGTACACTGTACACTGTACACTGTACACTGTACAGTGTACAGTGTACAGTGCACGATGTAGACTCGGCGTACACTATGACAGTGCACAGTGTACAGTATCTCAACCTATGTTATATAATATTCACGCCATCTTATCGATGTAAATGGCCCAACGAAAGTGATTATGCTTAGGAGTATAACTTTATACTCTAACCTGGTCTCCGAGGGACACATACTCCGATACCCATTTATATCTCAGTGTAATTACGAGTATACCACGTACGAAGTCTAGTAACGCAGGGCGGCTAGAAAAATAAATATAGATCATTACTAGAGATAATTTGTTATGATCCTCTTGAAATAATTGCACTGTCAGCAAATTCATATGTTTGAGTATATTTGCGTTTATTTTCGTGTATTTGTATATATTTACATATATTTGCGTGTATGCGCGCAAATAATGAAACAATAATTAACGTTTAAAGTATTAAAATTAATTAATTAATTAACTAACTTTCGAGATAATTAATTAACTTTATAATTAACGATTTAAAAATATTAAATTGTCCATAATATTATACAGATTTAATGCTGATTTATAAATACATTATCTATTAGATGTTATATACGCTATGTGGATTCCTCTTCGTGCATTGATACACGTGATTTGCATCTAGAAACGCGTGAATCTAGTATTATCAATGCATAACCGGGTCCTCGACGTGACCTTTAACCCTTTAGCCATTCACCATTGCGGATAATTGAATTGCGATTAGTAGGGCGCTTACGTCAGCGCCGGTGCTAATTCCGAAGGACAAACGAAGGATATGAGCAGGACATATCCAAGTTATCTCGCGTCTCGTATAAAGTATCTATAAATAACATAGGTATCGAGTATTTATATATAGAGTATATAGGTATAGAGTATCCAGGCCTTAGTCTGCATGTCGGTAGGGCTATCGCATTGATAAACGGCATCGGTTCGCATTCAGTAACGTTCGACCTATATGTCGATTTGAATTAACTCAACTGAATGAAAACTTGATTATTTTTCTCGGCGATGTCACCACGAAATGTAATAAGCATTCCGAATACTCGGTACGTGTAGGCTTTAGCTTAGGTACCGGACGCGAGAGTGGGTGTTTATACGCTGGCGTATATGGCGATGATAACTAAAATAAGTAAGCGGGCGTATTCGTAGGGACGATGTACTGGGTGTTCCCGTATGTAGTGACATGGGAAGGGACATCGGAACGATCTAACTACCGCAGGAATTGACCGTTACTGATTTGCATAATCTACATATGGTGAAATGGTGAACTTACAACGTGTAACAGAAGTGGGCTACCTGGTAGATCTGGTGATACCGGGGTTATTATGTGTGTATAATGTAAACTGCCATAGAATTATATGGTAGAATTATATGGATTTTTACTTTCGTATGGACTATTATTTAAATATGAAATATAATAAATTATAAATAATCAACAATTTTTCAAAAAAAAGGAAACAATTCCTTTATTTTTACTAAACTCTTCGTTTCATATTACAATTTCGGATCTAACCACCGCCGAACTCAATATTTGGAATGGCATTCCAATTATTTACGTATATTTGCGTATGAAATATATATATATATATATCATAGAAAAATCTTAATCATGTAATCCAAGAATAGTTTGAGATAAAAATAACATAATTTCTGATCTACGCATAACATATGATATGAAAATCTAGATCATCTTTAACTTCATATAGTAAAATTTTATCATAAAATCGAAACCAACTAGTTATCGATAAATGCACCTCTATACCCACGTGACCAATTATCCCGGAGTAGCTATTAGACTTGAGAACCATTCTCACAAAGATCTTGACATCCCACTTGCCATGTCAGAATTGTATCTGTTTTGATGACTCATTTCCCCTGACCTCGGTAACGCAGGTAACCTCCTCTCGGCGTTGGTATGGAGCGAGAGGAGGACGCGTCGCGTAAACTCATCGGCGATTTACTTGACCTCGCTGGCCGTCACCGACCTGTTAGTGTTGGCGTTGCATTCGGTCATTGAACTAGAATTTGCCTGGGGAATTCTGATCATAGGCACTCCAGGCATTTGTGAACTCTACTTCGTCTTTTATTTGGTTAGTGTTCCGCTCACTTCAGATATTCTCCATCTCATGAATTTCCTTTCCGAATCTCTTTACGAGTTTTATTGTCCATCTCCTTATTCGAGATCTTAATATTCTCTTAATCACTTAATTAGAATTATTAACTATAGTTTTAATTTGATCTCCTCTTCATTTCTTTAATAGTTTTAATGTTATTTCCTCTTCTTCTTTTTATTAGTTGAATTCAATTTCTTTCTAATTCATTATTAGTTAATATTTAATTTAATTTACATTTATTACATTTATTAATTAGTTAGTAATTTGATCCATATCGTATATTTAAATATTAATATCTATCATATCCTGATATGTTATTATATAATTATTATGAATTCTCCATATAGGCATATATAAATATATATTTATATATATATATATATTTATATATATATATGTGTATATATATGTATAATATACATTGTATATATATATATATATATATATATATATATATGTGTAAAATATAATTTTCGGGGACGGGGCACACCGACGAAAACAGAACAAATGTTTGGCTTTTCACCCTGTGAGCAATATCCGCGGGTTGGGATGATGGTGATACGAGAGACTCAAATAAATAAATACCACTTATGAAACTTTAATCTAGTATGTCTTTTATTAACGTAACTTTAAAGCGCAACTTTTGACACTTCGTGGAATATGATGTTAATAATAAATAGTTAAGATAAATATAATTATCAATTGTAATAGTAGTTAATATTAAGTAAGTAATAATTATATAAATAATATCCTGTCAAAATCTATAATCCAAATTAAATAAGTTTCCAAATTACTTCCTTGTTTACGGTAATATAACAAAGAATGTGTAATGCATAATACATAATGTAATCAATCATAAGTAATGGTTTTTACTACTCTTAGTGTATATTATCGCTTAATTCCATATCATGGTATATGATAATATAATATATTAATATATATATATATATATATATATATATATATATATATACATATAATCAATTATCAACAATGTACATATGCGAATCTTAATCTTAATGATTTTAATATAATATACTTTTAAGATATTATACACAATTTACAAAAATACCAATAAACTATTATATATTATTCTCATTACTTTATAATTTAGATATAATATATCAGTTAGTATTAATATATTGTTAATTTGTGTTGTACCGATTAGATGTATGATTTGCTATAAATAGTAAATATAGCAGACGATATTAAACCTATAAAGTTATTAAGTTACTGGTCAGTTCATATTCGAGATTAGACAATTTATCGTTTAGTACAATTATTCGGACTCGTTATCTATGTTAGATTAAGAACTGATTAAATATTTGAAACTATGTTCCAATACCTCGAATACTCATCGTGGCTTATGATATACCAAGGGCACGATGTCCTATGCAACATGGTCCTAATGACAACGTGTCCTCCGCTTGATTTGCATACGCGTTCGACCACGTTAACACGTGATGTAAACAATGCAACCGTACTTCCGGTGTCGTCGGTAGGGTGGTCAGAGGAAACGTAGAGAGAATATTGATGTTAATCGTGATACGACTAACCAAATAGAGTTTTTAGTCGATAATTACGCAACATTCCGTGCGACACAATTAGTTATTTTGTAAATCGTTAATCACTAAACTGACAACGACAAGCCACTAACCCAACTCATTATAATTACTGTCCATATGCAGTTAACTAATCAAACTCATTGTAACCACTAACCCAACTCATTATTATTACTGTCCATATGCAGTTAACTAATCAAACTCATTGTAACCACTAACCCAACTCATTATAACCAAGGTACCTACTAGTCACTAACCCAACGACCACTAGCCACTATATCGACACATGCTAGTCACTAACCCGACACATGCTAGCCAATAACCCGACACATTATAGCCAATAACCCGACACATTCTAGCTACTAACCGGACAAATTCGAATGTTGAAAAGTGTATGAGTATGTGTGCGTGTATTTACGTGTGTGTGTGTTTATGCGTGTATATATGTATGCGTGTGTATGTGTATGTGTGTGTATTTAAACACAGGTGTCTAGGCTTTTAGTAAAACAGACGCGTCTAATAATAATATTAATAATAATAATCACGGAGTATCAATCATTATCTTAAGATAACAATATAACGAAACAATGGTAAGATAGAAGTTACGTAAGTTAATGGTAAGTAAGTTAGGAGGTGGGGTGTTAGTGTAATGTTGGAATAGTAAACTAGGATCAGTAGTTATGTATTGTGGTGAGAAATCATTGTCTGATAGAAAGTTGGACAATTATAAGTTATATCTTTTATTTTACACTATAGTACACTATACACTATATATAGTACACTATACAGTATATAGTGTAAATATATAGTGTATAGTATACACTATATATAGTACACTATACACTATATATAGTACACTATACACTATATATAGTACACTATACACTATATATAGAACACTATACACTATACACTATATATCGTACACTATACACTATATATAGTACACTATAAACTATAGATAGTACATTATATATAGTACACTATACACTATATATAATACACTATATATAGTACACTATACACTATATATAGTACACTATACACTATATATAGTACACTATACACTATATATAGTACACTATACACTATATATAGTACACTATACACTATATATAATACACTATACACTATACACTATATATCGTACACTATACACTATATATAGTACACTATAAACTATATATAGTACACTATACACTATATATAGTACACTATACACTATATATAGTACACTATACACTATACACTATATATCGTACACTATACACTATATATAGTACACTATACACTATATATAGTACACTATACACTATACACTATATATCGTACGCTATACACTATATATAGCATACTATAAACTATATATAGTACACTATACACTATATATAGTACACTATACACTATATATAGTACACTATACACTATATATAGTACACTATACACTATATATAGTACACTATACACTATATATAGTACACTATACACTATATATAGTACACTATACACTATATATAGTACACTATACACTATATATAGTACACTATACACTATATATAGTACACTATACACTATACACTATATATCGTACACTATACACTATATATAGTACACTATACACTATATATAGTACACTATACACTATATATCGTACACTATATACTATATATCGTACACTATATACTATATACAGTACACTATGCACTATATACTAAGGTATATTAATATGGTAAGTCATCGGAACTCAGCGGATAGATTATATAACAATATTTGTTCAGTTAAAAGTGAATAGTATGTATGATGTAATGATATATGATGTAATAAAAGAGTAGTTGCGAGTTGAGTAATATTACCAACATATGTTAGTAAAGTAGTATAAGTCATTGTTGAGTATCTTGGAGAACATATAGTTTCGTCTTGAAGGAATTTATATTTGATTCTTATTGTAGCTTGGACGGTAAGACATTCCATAAAGTTTGTCAGAAGCCAGGAGCATTGAGTGAAAGTTTATTTATAGATCTTTGTGTTCTTTTGTTAGTAAATATATTGATGTAAGTTGCAATATTTATTGGTGTTTGTTAACAAATGACAGTAAGAGTAATACATACCATTTTGTACTTGGATCTATCTTTGAAATGCAGTCATTTAATGAGGTTAATAAATGCTAAAGTATGAGATCTCTTTGGAAGTTTGTAGATAATTCGACATATTTGGTTAATTATTTTATTTAGTTGTTGCAGTTGTTTTTTTATGTAGTAATTGTAGTTTGGTAATACATTAATCTAGAGTTGGTACAGTAGAAGTTGAAGTATATTTTAGTACAGTTGAAGTAATCGGTATTCTCAATGATTCTCTGTCAAGCAATTTCTGTTTAATTGTTTAATCTGTATTAGTTTAAATCTGTATTTTAAACAATTGATGAAATCTGGTTATTGAATAAATTTGAATCTAAGATTGATAATATTTATTTGTAGTTGTACTTTCTATATTTATGTATTGTTGAAGGATAAATGGTTTTTGTCGTATATTTTAACTATTTTAACTAGTTGTAACTGTAAAAGTTTTTGAGTTCTGTTGTAATATTATTAATATCAGAAAGTATTTTCATTAAAGTAGCTAAGTTAGTCTTTATATAGAGTTGTGTGTCATCAGCGTAGATATAAAACAGTATGTTATGCTAATTTATTAAGTATTTAATATATTATATATAATTGCAAAAAGTAATGTAACTAAAACACTTGTGGTAGTGTTTATCTCCCTCGTAAAAAAATGTTCTATCCTTAGCAAATAAATTTATGAGAGTAATTATATTTTATTTAATACCTAGATATTAGAGTTTAATAAAGAGCATTGTATGGTTAATGTTATCAAATTCATAACTTGAGTAGAACTAATATTGAATAATCATAGTATTGATACTATTGGAAAGTTAGTTTGTGAGATCGAGTTGTATAGTTTTCGTATTATGACAGTTCTTATATACACTTTGTAGTGGAACCCTAAGTTAATAGTAAGTATAGTATTAAGTTAAGTGATTAGATATCATTCTTTCAATAAGTTTGAATAATAAAGTTTGGTTGGATAAGGTAAAAGGTATGTAGTTGTTTAGTATAGCTATATCAAGATTATATATATTTAGTTGGGCAGTTATTATATCATTTTCAGTGATTGAGAAAAGTTGCTTTGGTATGCATTTATTTAATAAGTCTAGTATATGAAAGTTAAATAGTTTATAATTTCTTTAAGTAAGAGGGGGGTGGAGAGGGAGAGTGAGATGGAGGGGGAGAGGGAGAGGGAGAGGGAGAGGGAGAGGGAGAGGGAGAGGGAGAGGGAGAGGGAGAGGGAGAGGGAGAGGGAGAGGGAGAGGGAGAGGGAGAGGGAGAGGGAGAGGGAGAGGGAGAGGGAGAGGGAGAGGGAGAGGGAGAGGGAGAGGGAGAGGGAGAGGGAGAGGGAGAGGGAGAGGGAGAGGGAGAGTGAGAGTGAGAGGGAGAGGGAGAGGGAGAGGGAGAGGGAGAGGGAGAGGGAGAGGGAGAGGGAGAGGGAGAGGGAGAGGGAGAGGGAGAGGGAGAGGGAGAGGGAGAGGGAGAGGGAGAGGGAGAGGGAGAGGGAGAGGGAGAGGGAGAGGGAGAGGGAGAGGGAGAGGGAGAGGGAGAGGGAGAGGGAGAGGGAGAGGGAGAGGGAGAGGGAGAGGGAGAGGGAGAGGGAGAGGGAGAGGGAGAGGGAGAGGGAGAGGGAGAGGGAGAGGGAGAGGGAGAGGGAGAGGGAGAGGGAGAGGGAGAGGGAGAGGGAGAGGGAGAGGGAGAGGGAGAGTCGTGTGTAGGTGAATGTGTGATTGTGTGGGTGGAAGATTATGCTTTGAATGTTGATATAAGTCAGAAATGCGATTCATTAGTATACTAATTAAAATTCGAGATTTGCTCTATGCAACTATTATGTAATCGTTGGATGTGTCACATGTTAATATCATATGATATGCATTATAATACAATAACAATATATAATATATCCATTATGTTATGTATGCATTTGTGTATGATATATACATAGTTAAGCAGTACACACAACGGATGCGTAAAAATGTATGTTTATGATTACAATTAATATTTATAATTCAATAAAGCTCTGAATATATATTATATACCGAGAATATATATATGTATATATATATATATATATATATATATATATATATATATATATATATATATATAATTTAAATCTATACACTCACATATGCTACGCATATATCCAATATCCTGAGAATTATATTTGTTTACTAAAAACAATCGCAAGGTGTATGTTCAAGCATTGCGTAATATTGTATTGCGCAATATCCTATGATGCCCTGCCCAAACCCAAACCCAAACGGTATTCGTTTGTTTATAGAACAGTTGATAACATCGCAAATAACAGCAACAATAATAATAGAAATAATAATATTATATAATTCTACTCTATATAATTATAAATATTATAATTATTATATTTTCATTAAATTATAAAAATGTAATGTGATTTATTTCTATAGATTTGATTTATATATCATAAATACACCATACCATAATTATATTAATTCATAAGTACACTAAATATTAAGTAAACTATATCTCGAGTACACTATATTATAAGTACACCACATCATGTATACTAAATCGTAAGTATACTAAATCATAACTAAACTAAATCAAACAAAATTATAAGTATACCATATTATAGTACATTATTATAGTACATCTTAAGTATATTAAATCACAAGTACTCTAAATCCTAAGACAATAAACCATAAGTACACTAAATATGTAACCTACATCATAAGTAGTATAAGTAATAACAATTAAACCGTGGTACTGTAAGTATACTAACTATTAAAGTTATATAAATACTTATATAATATGAAATGCAAATTTATCTCTATTTCAGATAAATATATTGATATTTTATTCTGTTTTGATTATTTGCATAAAATATTAAAATTATTACATAAAAGCTTATAGCACATTAAATGTGTTGTATCAAAACCTAATGAAATATATATTATGTATTTTCTAGAGCCGCCATAAATCTAAAATAGCGTTTCCATCTAACGGAATTATAAATGACACTTTAAACCCTTTTCTAACAAATATTTCATTAGTAAATAGAACGTGGCAAATGATAGTATTCATAAAAGTATTATAAATGCAATTCTTTATTTTCTTTTTCTTATATTGTTTTAGAAATGTATTACATTATTGTATATTATTGTATATACATATTATATATTATGGGAATACTCAAATAGTAGAATTATATTCTAATATTGGCAGTATAATATACATATGCATTTATAATAGCAAGAGAGTATCTAAGTTGGAGTATCGCAACATTGTATTTATGATTTGTTTAGTTTTAAAATGTTATCAATATTAGTAGAGTATTAAAAAGCTTACACATCTATCTTTAAAATAATTACAATTTCTCAAATGAATACTATACAAATCATAGCCCGATGAAATAATTATTATTTTACCGAATATTGATAGGTAATATTATTCCAACCTAGTTTAAATTAGCAGCAGGTGCCTTTCCTTGGAAATTCTGAATATCATTGAGATATTAGCGTCGTCTGTGAGTAAACATGTATGTTACGCAATTAATATAAACGAGGAATAGTAATAGATCGATGTAGGAATGAATTCAGATGATTGACCAGATAAGAAATCTTATTCGAAATCTATAATTAAATTGTCCGAACAGAAAAAAAACCAATATAGTAGAAAGTAATGTTTCCAGAACAATGAGAAGTATAGTTTAGAAGCTCGTTGATCAATACTTGCAAGGATTAGTTACAGAGCCTTTTTAAATTAAGTAATAATATCGGTTATTTCCAGATTGTATAATCTGAAAATTTGGGTACATATCTTGAACATAGCGTGGTAAGCTTTAGTAAGTATTTTGAGATTCATCCAGAGGAAGAGTTGACTTTCGAAGTAGGATTGTTAAAAATATATTCACACTTTCAGGATAGCTTGGACATATATTAAAACAGTTATCAGATTGTTTAGTAAAGAATGGTAATCATATTATTTGTATTACTAAATACTGAGCTAAACTTTCTAAAGATTTAATTAACTATTTCAGCATCTCTAGTGAAAATAATATCGTTATTGTTTGGGCAATTATTGTTAAAATATTTAAATGTAACTTTAATATGGTTATAAAAATCTGATTTGTTACAAAACAAATAGATATTTAATTTATTTTTCAAGGTTATTTTTTTGAGAATGAATTTGAAATTATTATGTGAGTATTAGCTCCAAAAGTTGACGAGATTTTTCATTTATAATATGACGGCGAAAGAATCGATATCTGTTTAAGTGTAAAGCATATCAATTTTTATAAGTTGTTACTACTGATTTGAACATACATAAAAAGTTAGTTAGGTAAACTTCTAATAAGCAATTGAAGTTTAGGTTAGAATTAAGATTGTACGGATAATCAATAAGCGATAAAGAATATCTAAGTTCAGTATAGTCATTATTCTTAAAGTTTAGTTTATAAGATTGATTTGAATATCTATATTTTTCATTTAAGTGTATGAGAAGATTTAAATTCAATTAGTTTAAATGTGTATGAGATTATATTGTGAAATAAATTATCCTATATATTACTATATAGATTACCCTATAGGGTAATATATATATATATATATATACTATATATAGTATATATATATATACTACGCAATAGGCTACACAATAGACTACGCAATAGACTATACAATAGACTATGCAATAGATTACGCAATAGACTACGCAATAGACTATACAATAGACTATGCAATAGATTACGCAATAGACTACGCAATAGACTATACAATAGACTATACAATATACTACCCTGTATAAATCACTATATACTACAATATAGAAAACACTATAGACTGCGTTATACAATATCCTATATACTATAATGTAGTCTATATGCCATATACAACGATATTATAGAGTAAACTAAATACTACGTTATAGACTGCATTATATATTATTCTATAAACTATCTATAGACAATACTATAAACTAAAATATAAACTATCACATATAATACATCTATTGACTAGACTGTATACTATACTTTGAAATACCTCATATACTAGACTACTCTATGGACTACGCTATAGAATATTATATAGACTATACTATAGACTTTATAGACTTTATTGACTTCACTATATGACATCATATAGACTACCCGATATAATTCCCAATATAAAACACTAGCCTACAATTTTTTAGTTACAAAATTAAAATTTGCCTTAGTTTCCGTAACCATAGTTTTATGAACATAAACTACTGTTTTAAAAACCGTAGCAGTGTAACATATTGTAACTTATCATAGGTTACAAAAAGAGTAGCGAAGTATCCTTTTGTAACTATTCCTATGTTATAAATAATAGTAATAAGGTAATAAGGTAACCTATTATAAATTGTCTTACATAATAAATAAAGTAGTGGCATACCCTATTTAAGAAATAGTTCATCATAACCTATTTACTGTATGAGCATTTTCATAATTAATTAGTAGAGTTATGTTTAAGAATTTGATGATATCTATCACATTTTCCGGATTCCTTCTATCTACGATTTGCTGAGAGATTTTAATAATTCTCCAAGTTTTGCAGCCCGACGAAGTTTCAATTCACACATTTCTATAAAATATATTTTTAAAACTTAATATTTTAATTCTATAGTGAATATAATTATAATTAAATAATCTAGTTGTAAGTATAACATTATTAAATAACTAATTAATTAAAATACAATACTTTATAATTAGACATATAAATATTATTTTACATATATAATTGAACATATAAATAATACTTTAAAAATAAAAAAAAATTCTAAGATATTAAATCAATATTAAATCAATGAATTTTGAATTTATTAAAATCTTGAATTTATACACAAACCGTTCAATATTCTATAAATATTTTATTCCTCTTTACATAATGTACATTATGTACTACAATATAGACTACAAACTAACATATACGCATACTATATATAATATGATTCTCACACTCGAATACTTACCTTATTTATACATTCACATACACTTAAATACACACATACGCACTTAAATACACTTAAATACACATATACGCACGTAAATACACACATACACACATACGCACTCACACACTCACATTAATACATGCCTATACTCGCTCATACTTACATACTCATACACACTCACTGGTATATACTCACTAATACCTACTCGTTACATGATAGACTGTAAAGAGAATGTATTCACTAAGCATAGCTGTAAGTAATCTGCTATAAATTAATTTCCAATAAGATCTAAGAATTTTATCTTATCGAGATCTTTATCGTGTTTTATTGACCTAATTCCCATATAATATATGATAATTCGATCCTTTAATATCAACTATTATGTTTATGTTGACGACATTGCATATATATCTAAACAACATATTATATCCTACTACAGAACTGCCTCCGTACTTTAAATATATAACTAACGACATTTATAGATTACGGCTTACACTTTAACTTTAATAACATGACTTATTAATAACAGTGCTAATGACTCTATTACTGACTTCCGGAATATCTATATCAATAATAATAAGATATTGAGATATTAACAAACACTTTTACATTCTCACACGGCACATCTATTATTATATCATAGCATTATACAACAATCACATTCATTACACTCACACTTACAACAATCACATTCATTACACTTACACTTACAACGATATAAATATTTTACACTTACAACGATATGAATATCTTACACTTACAACGATATGAATATCGTACACTTACAATGATATGAATATCGTACACTTACAACGATATGAATATCGTACACTTACAACGATGTGAATATCTTACACTTACAACGATATGAATATATTACACTTACAACGATATGAATATCGTACAATCGCGTAGTTCGTCATCATCCGTATTTAGTTTTTTTATATGTTTGATAAAGTGAAATGTATATATAACATCTTTGAAATGTATATCTGATTAAATCTTTTCAATCTCGCGAACCTTATACGCGTGCAAATACAAACCAACACGCACACACATACATGCATGTTCGAATATACATATTCAAGTATAACAACTAGACTATAACCTAATGACCTTGAGAGATAGTGGCCAGAGGAGGTCAAATAATGTTCTCGCGTATGCGTCATTAATAGCCTCGTTCCACACTCGGATATCGCTAACCATCTGCATACGGGAACGCCTCCACTACGCCCCCACCTCGCCCCCATCTAATTCATATATCTACCTGTAGCCTAGTATTGCTATAATATACTACTATAGTATACCATGGTATACCGTCTTGTCCTCTACATCATAAATGTACTCTAATTACTTATAATAAATACACACACACACACACATACACACACACACATACACCCACACACACGCACATAAGTCATACACATAAATAAACATAAATACATACACACACATACACACACACAAATATGCGTCCGGTATATCATATCAAATTAACTTAACAGTAACTTAACAGTAACTTAACAGTAACTTAACAGTAACTTAACAGTAACTTAACAGTAAATTAACAGTAACTTAACAGTAACTTAACAGTAACTTAACAGTAACTTAACAGTAACTTAACAGTAACTTAACAGTAACTTAACAGTAACTTAACAGTAACTTAACAGTAACTTAACAGTAACTTAACAGTAACTTAACAGTAACTTAACAGTAACTTAACAGTAACTTAACAGTAACTTAACAGTAACTTAACAGTAACTTAACAGTAACTTAACAGTAACTTAACAGTAACTTAACAGTAACTTAACAGTAACTTAACAGTAACTTAACAGTAACTTAACAGTAACTTAACAGTAACTTAACAGTAACTTAACAGTAACTTAACAGTAACTTAACAGTAACTTAACAGTAACTTAACAGTAACTTAACAGTAACTTAACAGTAACTTAACAGTAA
This sequence comes from Osedax frankpressi, assembly GCA_964035775.1. Taxonomy (NCBI): domain Eukaryota; kingdom Metazoa; phylum Annelida; class Polychaeta; order Sabellida; family Siboglinidae; genus Osedax; species Osedax frankpressi. Next base: position 19,197,907 of record OZ038312.1, on the reverse strand, counting down.
CTTAACAGTAACTTAACAGTAACTTAACAGTAACTTAACAGTAACTTAACAGTAACTTAACAGTAACTTAACAGTAACTTAACAGTAACTTAACAGTAACTTAACAGTAACTTAACAGTAACTTAACAGTAATCTAACAGTAACTTAACAGTAACTTAACGGTACCTGTGTACATGAATACTAGTTAATACTTATACTTTTACAGGAATAATCTATATGTACTCTAGAATACTATGTAATACCACTGTCCTATATTTACACTGTTATTTAGTTACAAGCCACTTGAGTTTCACCGTACATTTGAAGAGCCGCTAATATGACAATGGGTCTACAAACGTAGTACGTATTGTTATGTATTTGTTTTGCTTTTTGAAGTGCGATGTCTGAGAGAATACATTTCATTTGTAGTTTCTAATGTCACATGAGAAGCCAAAACCTAGTAACAATATATCATTGACATTTTCACCGAACACGTGATAATACCTCTATACCATATGACCTAGAAATGGTCTAAAAATAGAATCAAACAGATTACAATTGACTTTTCACCTACTTCTGGTTACCACAATACAGTGTTTCCAGTACTGCTCTCCCCTGTTGGTATTGGTGTTTACCGTAGAGAGATGGATAGCGGTATGCTGGCCCTTCAAGAAGGAGAAATATTGCAGGTGGGTAGAGTTATCTACACGTACATGCATGTGGTACTTGAAATCTCACGGTGTTCCCGTAAGTATCTAGCTATAATTACAGATGTAAGCGATAAACAATCCAGGCCATTTAATTTCTTCATTTTACAAATAGTTTTTACTTCTCAAATGTTTTTCTAAAGTAAATTATATTTCAAAAAAGTATTATATAGCATTTTTTTCGGATTCTCTATTATTTCCTTATAAGTAGCAATTCTGATGCTAATCTACGTGCTAATATTGGGATGTAAGTATGTAAGTATTTGAGTAGGGGCTTGAGGTTAATCAGTATTATGATGTATACATTTTTTATACAGAATTAATATATTGATCACTGAATTATTTAATTATTTAATTAAATACCTAATTAGTTAATTAATAGTAGGCGTTTCTTTTAGAACATTTAGTTATACAATCAATTAGTAGTACTATGGCATACAAAAACGTTATATTTAAGTTATGCACGATTAAGCGAACAATATACTCGATAACGGTGAACTCTATTTATTAATTCCTTAATCCCGCATACACAACAGCGAAAAGAGAGCCAAAAGAGTGGTATTCGTCTGTATCCTGACTACACTGGTACTTTGCATTCCCCAGGTTAGTGGTTAGTGGTTAGTGGTTAGTGGACAATATTCAAAAGTGGCGTGTCAATATTGCGGCTTATTAGGGCATTTCAAAAAAGGTGTCTACTAGTATCTATAAGATGTTACTAGCGGGTATGTTTAAAAAGAAATGCCAAATAGGGGCATGTCTATTAGTATCTATAAGATGTATCTATTAGGGTATAGTATAAATGATATGTTACTCAAACGAGCTGTGTAATCATTTGTCTCAAGTTAGCTTTCTAACACGATCAAACAGGCAGATCACATGAAGCTTTATTTCTTTGTAGATAGAAATTAAATAATTAAATATGCCTGACATTCTTATACTACTATTAATATTAATTAATAAGGTTACTAAGTACGCAGTACTATTTACAATAATAATAATAATGTTATAGTTTATATCAATGATATAGCATTCATATGACTGATTACAAGTATAAACACCTACTATTCTAAAATAGTTTTCTTAATTTATTGATAATATTTGCCAATGATAAAAAGTAACATTATGTAGATTATAAATAATTCATGAATAAACGCGTTTCTACAATAAATCATATTTCAAACTATTAAAAAACGCACTATTCGAATTAATATCTCTGTTATTGCCTAGTTTCGTGGTTTTCTATTGTCTACTGTTGACCGCTAGCAGTATCTATCGATTTAAATGACAATACTTTATATCCTTTATACATAGAATTCTTAACTATTAGCATATTGAACATATAGTTGCTTTACACTACCACTTTTTTGAATGTGTTTAGTTGAGGTGGTATTTAACTATTATAGTTATGTAGTATAGAAGTAATGTGTAATTCCAGTATTAGTATATTATGGTATAGGTGCCTAGTAATATAGGAATTAGGTGGTGCAGAAGTCTGGTAGTTATGTGGTACAGAGGTTTTGCTGCGTGGGTTTGAAGTATTAGGAGTGTAATTACGTAAGAGTGTGAATGTTTAGGAGTTTAAGAGTGTAAGAATGTGGAGGTGTAGGAGTGTAAGAATGTGAAGGTGTAAGAATGTGAAGGTGTAAGAGTATGGAGGTGTAGGAGTGTGGAGGTGTAGGAGTATGAAGGTGTAGGAGTGTGAAGGTGTAGGAGTGTGAAGGTGTAAGAGTGTGAAGGTGTAGGATTATGAAGGTGTAGGAGTGTGAAGGTGTAGGAATGTAAGAGTGTAAGAATGTAGAGGTGTAGGAGTGTAAGAATGTGAAGGTGTAAGAGTATGGAGGTGTATGAGTGTGGAGGTGTAGGAGTGTGAAGGTGTAGGAGTGTGAAGTTGTAGGAGTTTAAGAGTGTGAATGTTTAGGAGTGTAAGAGTGTAAGAATGTGGAGGTGTAGGAGTGTAAGAATGTGAAGGTGTAAGAGTATGGAGGTGTAGGAGTATGGAGGTGTAGGAGTGTGAAGGTGTAGGAGTGTGAAGGTGCAGGAGTGTGAAGGTGTAGGAGTGTGAAGGTGTAGGAGTGTGAAGGTGTAGGAGTGTGAATGTGTAGGAGTGTGAAGGTGTAGGAGTGTGAATGTGTAGGAGTGTGAAGGTGTAGGAGTGTTAAGGTGTAGGAGTTTAAGAGTGTGAAGGTGTAGGAGTGTGAAGGTGTAGGAGTGTGAAGGTGTATGAGTGTGAATGTGTAGGAGTGTGAAGGTGTAGGAGTGTGAAGGTGTAGGAGTATTAAGGTGTAGGAGTGTGAAGGTGTAGGAGTGTGAAGGTGTAGGAGTGTGAAGATGTAGGAGTGTGAAGGTGTAGGAGTATGAAGGTGTAGGAGTGTGAAGGTGTAGGAGTTTAAGAGTGTGAAGGTGTAGGAGTATGAAAGTGTAGGAGTATGAAGGTGTAGGAGTGTGAAGGTGTAGGAGTGTGAAGGTGTAGGAGTGTTAAGGTGTAGGAGTGTGAAGGTGTAGGAGTGTGAAGGTGTAGGAGTGTGAAGGTGTAGGAGTGTGAAGGTGTAGGAGTGTGAAGGTGTAGGAGTGTGAAGGTGTAGGAGTGTGAAGGTGTAGGAGTTTAAGAGTGTGAAGGTGTAGGAGTATGAAGGTGTAGGAGTGTGAATGTGTAGGAGTGTGAAGGTGTAGGAGTGTTAAGGTGTAGGAGTGTGAAGGTGTAGGAGTGTGAAGGTGTAGGAGTGTGAAGGTGTAGGAGTGTGAAGGTGTAGGAGTGTGAAGGTGTAGGAGTGTGAAGGTGTAGGAGTGTGAAGGTGTAGGAGTGTGAAGGTGTAGGAGTTTAAGAGTGTGAAGGTGTAGGAGTATGAAGGTGTAGGAGTGTGAAGGTGTAGGAGTGTGAAGGTGTAGGAGTATGAAGGTGTAAGAGTGTGAAGGTGTAGGAGTGTGAAGGTGTAGGAGTGTGAAGGTGTAGGAGTGTGAAGGTGTAGGAGTGTGAAGGTGTAGGAGTGTGAAGGTGTAGGAGTGTGAAGGTGTAGGAGTGTGAAGGTGTAGGAGTGTGAAGGTGTAGGAGTGTGAAGGTGTAGGAGTGTGAAGGTGTAAGAGTGTGAAGGTGTAGGAGTGTGAAGGTGTAGGAGTGTGAAGGTGTAGGAGTATGGAGGTGTAGGAGTATGAAGGTGTAGGAGTGTGAAGGTGTAGGAGTGTGAAGGTGTAGGAGTATGAAGGTGTAGGAGTTTAAGAGTGTGAAGGTGTAGGAGTGTGAAGGTGTAGGAGTATGAAGGTGTAGGAGTATGAAGGTGTAGGAGTGTTAAGGTGTAGGAGTGTGAAGGTGTAGGAGTTTAAGAGTGTGAAGGTGTAGGAGTATGAAGCTGTAGGAGTGTGAAGGTGTAGGAGTGTGAAGGTGTAGGAGTGTGAAGGTGTAGGAGTGTGAAGGTGTAGGAGTGTGAAGGTGTAGGAGTATGAAGGTGTAGGAGTGTGAAGGTGTAGGAGTATGAAGGTGTAGGAGTTTAAGAGTGTGAATGTGTAGGAGTGTGAAGGTGTAGGAGTATGAAGGTGTAGGGGTGTGAAGGTGTAGGAGTTTAAGAGTGTGAATGTGTAGGAGTGTGAAGGTGTAGGAGTATGAAGGTGTAGGAGTGTGAAGGTGTAGGAGTGTGAAGGTGTAGGAGTGTGAAGGTGTAGGAGTGTGAAGGTGTAGGAGTGTGAAGGTGTAGGAGTGTGAAGGTGTAGGAGTGTGAAGGTGTAGGAGTGTGAAGGTGTAGGAGTGTGAAGGTGTAGGAGTGTGAAGGTGTAGGAGTGTGAAGGTGTAGGAGTGTGAAGCTGTAAGAGTGTGAAGGTGTAGGAGTGTGAAGGTGTAGGAGTGTGAAGCTGTAAGAGTGTGAAGGTGTAGGAGTGTGAAGGTGTAGGAGTGTGAATGTGTAGGAGTGTGAAGGTGTAGGAGTGTGAAGCTGTAAGAGTGTGAAGGTGTAGGAGTGTTAAGAGTGTGAAGATGTAGGAATGTGAAGGTGTAGGAGTGTGAAGGTGTAGGAGTATGGAGGTGTAGGAGTGTGAAGGTGTAGGAGTGTGAAGGTGTAGGAGTGTGAAGGTGTAGGAGTGTGAAGGTGTAGGAGTGTAAAGGTGTAGGAGTGTGAAGGTGTAGGAGTGTGAAGGTGTAGGAGTGTGAAGGTGTAGGAGTGTGAAGGTGTAGGAGTGTGAAGGTGTAGGAGTATGAAGGTGTAGGAGTGTGAAGGTGTAAGAGTGTGAAGGTGTAGGAGTGTGAAGGTGTAGGAGTGTGAAGGTGTAGGAGTGTGAAGGTGTAGCAGTGTGAAGCTGTAAGAGTGTGAAGGTGTAGGAGTGTGAAGGTGTAGGAGTGTGAAGGTGTAGGAGTGTGAAGGTGTAGGTGTGTGAAGGTGTAGGAGTGTGAAGGTGTAGGAGTGTGAAGGTGTAGCAGTGTGAAGCTGTAAGAGTGTGAAGGTGTAGGAGTGTGAAGGTGTAGGAGTGTGAAGGTGTAGGAGTGTGAAGGTGTAGGAGTGTGAAGGTGTAGGAGTGTGAAGGTGTAAGAGTGTGAAGGTGTAGGAGTGTGAAGGTGTAGGAGTGTGAAGGTGTAGGAGTGTGAAGGTGTAGGAGTGTGAAGGTGTAAGAGTGTGAAGGTGTAGGAGTGTGAAGGTGTAGGAGTGTGAAGGTGTAGGAGTGTGAAGGTGTAGCAGTGTGAAGCTGTAAGAGTGTGAAGGTGTAGGAGTGTGAAGGTGTAAGAGTGTGAAGGTGTAGGAGTGTGAAGGTGTAGGAGTGTGAAGGTGTAGGAGTGTGAAGGTGTAGGAGTGTGAAGGTGTAGCAGTGTGAAGCTGTAAGAGTGTGAAGGTGTAGGAGTGTGAAGGTGTAGGAGTGTGAAGGTGTAGGAGTGTGAAGGTGTAGGAGTGTGAAGGTGTAAGAGTGTGAAGGTGTAGGAGTGTGAAGGTGTAGGAGTGTGAAGGTGTAGCAGTGTGAAGCTGTAAGAGTGTGAAGGTGTAGGAGTGTGAAGGTGTAGGAGTGTGAAGGTGTAGGAGTGTGAAGGTGTAGGAGTGTGAAGGTGTAGGAGTGTGAAGGTGTAGGTGTGTGAAGGTGTAGGAGTGTGAAGCTGTAAGAGTGTGAAGGTGTAGGAGTGTGAAGGTGTAGGAGTGTGAAGGTGTAGGAGTGTAAGAGTGTGAATGTTTTAGAAAAGGAGTGTATGTATCAGGGGTAAAGAAATGATTATATTAAGGTTAAACCGTCAAAATTGTCTCAATTTTACATATTCGCTAATATAACCATTATGAAATACACGTCACGCCCCATTCTAACAGAAACCGTTAGATATTGAATCTGACAACCGTTTAATAACCGCGGCCTTATTCAACCTCCTGACCTCGCATAATAACGACGTCATCGGCTACCCCTAGGCATACTTCTGGGTACCAGAAGGTGGTCTCTGCATGCGTCGTCAAGGAACTAACGTCTACACGGCCTGGATGTGGGGAACCGAAATGCTGATATTCTTATTCATGCCTTGCGTGAACTTGGCGTTTAATGTACTGGTGATAAGAGAGATGTGCCGTGTGTCAAAACGTACCCAGCAAATAACAAACCCAAAGGTTTCAAGGGCGATACGAAGAACGGGTACAATATATACTATTATATGTACTATTATATGTACTATTATATGTACTATTATATGTACTATTATATAAACTATTATATGTACTATTATATGTACTATTATATGTACTATTATATGTACTATTATATGTACTATTATATGTACTATTATATATACTATTATATATACTATTATATGTACTATTATATGTACTATTATATGTACTATTATATGTACTATTATATGTACTATTATATGTACTATTATATGTACTATTATATGTACTATTATATGTACTATTATATGTACTATTATATGTACTATTATATGTACTATTATATGTACTATTATATGTACTATTATATGTACTATTATATGTACTATTATATGTACTATTATATGTACTATTATATATACTATTATATATACTATTATATGTACTATTATATGTACTATTATATGTACTATTATATGTACTATTATATGTACTATTATATGTACTATTATATGTACTATTATATGTACTATTATATGTACTATTATATGTACTATTATATGTACTATTATATGTACTATTATATGTACTATTATATGTACTATTATATGTACTATTATATGTACTATTATATGTACTATTATATGTACTATTATATGTACTATTATATGTACTATTATATGTACTATTATATGTACTATTATATGTACTATTATATGTACTATTATATATACTATTATATGTACTATTATATGTACTATTATATGTACTATTATATGTACTATTATATGTACTATTATATGTACTATTATATGTACTATTATATGTACTATTATATGTACTATTATATGTACTATTATATGTACTATTATATGTACTATTATATATACTATTATATGTACTATTATATGTACTATTATATGTACTATTATATGTACTATTATATGTACTATTATATGTACTATTATATGTACTATTATATGTACTATTATATGTACTATTATATGTACTATTATATGTACTATTATATGTACTATTATATGTACTATAATATGTACTATTATATGTACTATTATATGTACTATTATATGTACTATTATATGTACTATTATATGTAATATTATATGTACTATTATATGTACTATTATATGTACTATTATATGTACTATTATATGTACTATTATATGTACTATTATATGTACTATTATATGTACTATTATATGTACTATTATATGTACTATTATATGTACTATTATATGTACTATTATATGTACTATTATATGTACTATTCTATGTACTATTATATGTACTATTATATGTACTATTCTATGTACTATTATATGTACTATTATATGTACTATTCTATGTACTATTATATGTACTATTATATGTACTATTATATGTACTATTATATGTACTATTATATGTACTATTATATGTACTATTATATGTACTATTATATATACTATTATATGTACATTCGGTGGACGTGGTGAAGGAATAATGTACAATTATTTAGAATAATAGATTGTAACCATGACCTTTATATAGATCAATGTGGATATATGAACGTAGGTGTATATCTATATATAAATATATATATATATATATATATATATATATAGATAATGATTCCATATAATTTACCAATGGTTATTTGGTGATATAATTATATAATATCCTTAGCTTTGTTATCAATATCTCACAATGCCGTTATCTCATATAGCGGCCCGACCTGCTGGAGAGTTCGTGTTCGATGGGGGGACGTCGTTCGGTCAGTCAAAGAGCCGAGTCTCACGCCCGAGTGGTCACTACCATGACATTGTTGTGCGTTTCATTTTACGTGGTGGTCAGTACACTTCCCGCTACTCTCGTCTATCTGATACGTTCACCCCAGGGTCGCCAGTCACTCACTGACCTGCAGATTGACGTCGACCCAACGTGGATACTATACTTCCGGTTAGTACTAGGACTACTTACGGATAGAGTATAAGGCCGCTACTCCTGATTAGTGATTATAGCCGCCACTTCCAGTTGGTAGTTACGACAACTACTTCCAGTTAGTGGTTACGACCACTACTTCCAGTTGGTAGTTACGACAACTACTTCCAGTTAGTGGTTATGATCACTACTTCCGTTTAGTGATCATAGCAGTTACTTCCGGTTAGCGGTCACGGGCGTCATCATTATTATTATTATTATTTACGTTCGATGTGCAGTTTGTAAAAACCTGTTAGTTTTGTTTCCGGTAAATACTAGTGTGTGGTATTTCCGACGGTATTTTCATATAGTACATGCATTCACCGATTTCAGATCTCTGACTATTCGCAAGGTCATCGAGGAACTGTGCATGTCCCACTATGCCTGCAATTTCTTCCTTTACGCTTTAACCGGTGAACATTTCCGTAAGAGGGCATGGCAGGTCGGTATTAAGTAACAATCAGAAGTACGCGTCTAATGTCGTATTATTAAAATGAAATATTCACATAGGGAATATAATTATCCAAACAATTAGGTATTTGTATAACAGTTATTTATGTAGATGTTCGCAATTGGATATTTTAATGTGCATTTGTTAATTAATTAATTCCACCTGTTCAAAATAAGTAAATTGTTCTATAAATTATCACAAATGTTATAAAAATCATTAAAATTATATTAATATATAATATATAATATATAATATTTTAAATCTTTATTTGGATTATATTTAATTTTAAAGTTACCAGTTATACTATTTATGCTATTAATATTTTAGTATAATTTCTATTATCCACAATTTAATAATTTATTATATATATATATATATATATATATATTACATTGTTAAATTAATTATTAACTTACTTGAAGTTTAGATTATTATTATTATTATCTTATGCTGATATTATTGTATATATTTATTAGTTTTAGATTTATTAATTTTATATATACAGGTTCAATGATTATCTGTGTTTATTAATTTTCATTTTGTTAAATTCTTATACTAATATATTTTTATAATATAATACAAAATTACTATTTAATTTATAGTAATTGTTAAAATATATAGTTAGTTAAATTAAATTAGAACTTATTTAATTTGAGTTATTATTTTTATGTTTAGAAATATTAACGTGTATGTTATCAATTAATCGTATATTTTAAATTTAATATCCCAACAATATTCATAATATTACTTGATTTCTATTTTTTTTAAATTATTAATATTTTTGCAAATATATAAAACTAATGATTTCATTATTAATGATTTAAAAAAAATTATAATTATATTGTTATCAAATATATGTATATATATATATATGTGTGTGTGTGTATGTGTGTGTGTATGTGTGTGTGCGTGTGTGTGTGTGTGCGTGTGTGTGTAATCTATAGTTAATATAATTAATTTTAGTTAATCTAACAATATTAATAGTGTCAACATTATTTTTCAAACTATTTGTATCAGTAAATCGGTATAGATATTAACATTTAAAATAAATCGTAATACATCATTTATCTATATATTTAATCTTTTACAAATAATGTTTAAACTGTATTTCTATTAATATATTGTATATGTATATATATATATATATATATATATATATATATATATATATATATATATATATGATAATGATGATGCAATTATTATTTACCTGGTCGTTATTATTTTATGATTATTCCTTCATCCCTACGATACACCAGTTTCACATGTCGATACATAATATTGTGTGATTGGATTATAATAACGTATGGTTTCGATACCTAAATACTAGCAACTTTCCTATCGTTACTTTCCTATCGTTACTTTCGTATCGTTACATTATGACATACGCACTTCATTCTGCATTCTACCTAATGCCTTATATTTAACATACCCAGCTCTTAATATCCTTAACACTTAACCATAACCCCGTTATACCTGACGTCACTTCACATATGTATTTTCTATACTTCATCCGGTTCGCATATAATCGTTGCAATATTCTCTCCAATATCCATAATAATAGGTTCAACTCTCACCCTATAGGGTGTATATATAACGCACCTCCCTCCCTATACCCCACACACACTTAACCCTTCATTAATCTCGAAACTTCCTCTTTTATACAATTTACTAATCAGCATATTCCCTCACCATCTCCACCGTAAATATAGCAATACTTTTCAGACACCACCCTCCCTTCCCAAGACTTAGTATATCAACACTTGTCTCACACATCCATCAAACCATGCCTTCCTTCCCCTCGCCTAATACCTTTCTTTAACCCCGTATACTCGCCAAACCCGCCCTTCCTTCTCCCCATACCTTCACACACACGCCCTCCCCTAACCTTATCTCTCACCCTGCACACCATCTCCACCGACCCGTCCTCACCCCTTCCGCCTTCCCGGTTGCAGGTGCTCAAGGGGAAGAGGAATAACCGGGAAGAAGAAAGTCGCATGTCGATCACTTACATTCGCAGCCGACATAAAACTCTGCCAAATAATAACAAGACGGTAGACGTTAAAATGCCTCCGTTGTTGCAAGGGGAACACGGCGTTTAACGGTTTTAGTAGCCGCGGCTGGCGGAGGGTGGTATAAATGCTCCGTTACGTCCAACCGATACCATTATAGGCGCATGAACTTCGTCGTACACCCACTCGAACTCCTACTGAGCATACCAATAACTACACCAATAACTACACCAATAACTACACCAATAACTACACCAATAAATACACCAATAACTACACCAATAACTACACCAATAACTACACCAATAACTACACCAATACCGACACCGGTCATTATACTAATCACCTAACTTACGTAGCTTACTAATAAATAAACTTATAACTACGTATCCATTTAGCTAACAAACTCTCGACGCAGACACCTACAACCACACTTATATATCTATATGCCATTACGGATACACAAACCGACTAATCCCAACAACTACACCTACGCCTCTAACTATAACAATGCACCGCCTACACCGACACCGACGGCAATGCAACTGAAATAGCCAACAGCGATACAGTTTCAACGACAACGTGAAGAACGGAAGTTGACATTTCCGTGTTGCCTTCTTCGCTAGCAGCCTTCGACTACATATCGAAGTTTTCGATGTTCGTCCAGTTGGAAACGACGGTTCTCGGGTGGCTTCTCGTTAGAATGCTCGGGCTTGGGGGTACTTCACTGCGAACCTCGTATCTGTCCGTGTACTCCGTACTCCGTAAACAGTACACGGTACCCCGTACACAGTACCCCGTAAACAGTACACGGTACCCCGTACACCGTACTCCGTACACAGTACCCCGTACACAGTACACGGTACCCCGTACACAGTACACCGTACACCGTACACAGTACCCCGTACACCGTATTCCGTATACAATACAACGTACTCCGTACTCCGTACACAGTACTCCGTACACAGTACACCGTACTCCGTACTCCGTACACCGTACTCCGTACACCGTACACCGTTTGATTGGAGATGGCCTTTGTATGGTGAACTGTATGCAAGTTCTCCGTTCTCCCGCGACAATTTCCGACGATGAGTTGAAAGTGATAAACGTATATCTCGGTGAATCTAAATACCATTATATATTCGCTATTATATTATCTACAATACATACGAGTGTAGGCTAGTATTATATATATCGCGTACAGTGTTAATTAATGTCATCGGTGTTAACTTTGAATATATTGTTATACTATAATTTACTACCGTGTACTATTGCATTGTTATTTTTTATATTCATTTATTAACTTTATATTATAAATGAGACTAAACAAATTTAAAATAATGACTACATTTATCATATAATCATATTTTCGCTCGCAAAAATGCGAAATCACTTATTAGGTCAACAAAATATAATAAAATATTTTCTTTTTACGAAATCATTTATTTTGAGAAATAGTCAATTTTTAAACTGAAAATGTAAAAATGATTCATTGTAAAATTTGTAAATCGTATTCATATTCATATAGTTTGCATATGCATATATATAAGCCAATATTTATGAATGGAAGACATATATAGTTTTAAATAGAAAAATCATGACATGTTATTAGTAAAGAAATTCAAAATTAAGTATTATATTATAATATGCCAATATGTATAAATAAGTGTATATATATATATAGTAACTATAAGGTTCCTGATTATATAATACATGTTCATCAGTAAAATATAATTACATGCCCGTGTAATCGATGACATCACATGAGTAATGCCCATTTAGTGATATAAGTCTTGAGTAAATAGTTATAAGGAAACTATCCAGATCATTTGAGTTTTATTGTTATTGTTATTATATAGTAGAAGAGAAAACACACGAAACAATTCAGGACATTTTTGTTTTTTAGTCATATAATAAAATTAAAATATATTTTATTTAAATTTAAATTATATTACATTTTAATTTTTTTTAAATAATTTATAATAATTACATCATCTATTGTTACTTGGGATTATACATACAAATATAATTTGTTCCTATACTGTAATTTGTACCTATAGTATATATACTGTTCTATAAATCGTCATTCCCATATAATTTATTGTATTTTGAAGATAAATTATAATATCATTAATGTGGAAATATAGGAACAAATTATATTTGTATGTAATATTATAATTGTATTTGTAATATTATAATATAATGTATGTTTTACATATACTATGCAAGGCGTGTATTGCATGTATACATGCAATGCACGCCTTGCATAGTATATGTAACATATACATTATATTATAATATTACACATCAGACAATGTATAAATAAATCTTCACTATAATTTTGACAAATGATATTGCCATGTCAAGTTTTAATTACTATTTATCAATATTGGATATACGGATTATAGCATACGTATATATATATATATATATATATATATATATATATATATATATATATATATAGATTATAGCATACGTATACGATATATGTATATATACTAAGCATACTTCCAAAAGAAATACGATAATGTAACTATTATAAAGTCTTATATCCTTATTTGAATACAAAATAAACTTAATATATTTGTAATGAAAATTAAATATATTTGCATTTTTATTATAACCAAATAACTAAAAATGACTTAATTGGTTTATTGGGTCATTTTTACTATGAATTTAGTTATAATATATAAACCATGTAATTTAATTTTTTGTAAACAAAATTATAATATAAATATATAAATAACAAGAGTTAAGAATGGGTAAGCAACTAGCGAGTAGCTACTTTCAATCAAACATGTTATGGCTTTCATCTTCAAGAATAAATTTAATAATCTTTATTCGAAATATTAGTTTTTTTAGTTCAAAATATTGATTAGGCCAAATGTCAATACATCTTTAAGGTCTTCATATGTTTTGCTTGCTAAAGCCTCTTCACAATTTTAAATATCATTAAATGAAATGGTATCATCAATTACAATGTTTCTCTCACCATTATAAATAGTATTGTCTTGATATATTACGTTAAAGATTGGAGTAGTAGCATATATTATAGAAAATCTATCAAGTATATTAGACAATATAAATTGAATATCATCATGCCTCAATCATAATATCTGATACGTAGAATAATACATTCGCAGTTGTTAATAATATACGGTCAGATTTCCAATGTATTTTAAATCTACGAAAATGCGAATCATAGATTCATAGAAGCTTCTATCCTAGGATTTAGTTGGGATTAGTTAATTCTGCATTGCTAAACCAACTTCGAAAGAGTTTTGTGTATCTATGTGATATTGATATTAAGATATCAGTATAAATATTATGTTTGGCTCTGAATTGTAATATTATAATTATTAATATTTTGCATATTGCATAGATTCCTAGACATATGATATTATTAAACTGATTAGACCAATATTTTCTAATAACGTGATTAAGAATTTCACTATAGTGATAACAATATACTTTTCTCGGAGATGAGGAAAGAGCAATGGAGTAAGTAAGCAAGTAAGTAAGTAAGTAATTGTATTTGGTACATCAATCTTCGCTACTATCTCTTATAAGAATGCCTATCTCTCGTCCAGATAATATGACCTGTGGAAACAAAGAAATTGAAAGCATTTAGATAACTCTATACAGTCGATGTATCCTCATCTTCAGAAAATTACTATCAACAAATTACCGAATATTCTTTAAGAATAGAATATGTATAACCATTGAAATTGGGAATCTGTTATATATTTGTAGTAAATTCCTAATTTCATTATTCAAGTTAAAAAAGTTTTTCTCTTACTCTATCAAATAAAAGAAAATGATAAAATGATGGGATACAATTATGTCGTTTTACTTCAAGTTTCTGAAAACCGTGAGTTGTCAAGTTTAGAGTGTTACTCTATTCACTAATAGAGTAGGCAGAGCGGAAAAACAACACGGCATCAATGGGGATTCCAAGATACTTCTCATATTCTTCCTTACTTATTATATTCATTATCTTGTCATCTAAAATTTATTAAGTACGTATATAAAGACAGATTTAGTTTGAAGAAATTTAAGCCTAGACTGCATATTAGTGTCATAAATATAAAATATAGCAGAATCATCTTCATATCTTAATGATTATAAATAATTACATGAAGTAGCCATTCTTAGTAGTAATTAAGTTGATATTCTTGTCTTATTCCTATAGTAGGAATATATATATATATATATTTAATACACACAAAATAAAAAAGTTATTTATTAACAATGAGTTAACAATATAATAACAATATAATGCAAGGATAAATAAATAAATAGTAAATAAAATGGTTAAATGAAAAATAGATACAACAGTATGTGATACACGAGTAAAATATATAATTTGTTTGATACATTTTGAATGTTTTTGAAATATATAAATATTATATGGGATATATTACATACCAATATGGTGGAGCTACATTTTGGACTAGAGTCATATACTATAAAATAATACCATCGAATAATCAGTAATTTTGTTATCAGTAAGAAATAATAAGTTGTTAGTTTTTATGTTAATTATCATGTAAATTAAATCAAAATAGTTAAATATACTTTCTGGTATTATAGGTAATATTTAATAGCTATTAAATATTCGACTAGTCGAACTTAAATACGAGTATCCATTAGCAGTATTTATGAAATATTTATAAAGTAATTAATATAGAATTTCGTTCATCTAAAAATAGTCATATAAATTACTTTATTGTTCTTACAATTTTATATTTATGTAATTTTAAACATTACTCAAGTTTAGTGCATATTATGTTATTATTTAATAGTAGATACATTTGTAGATTCATCGACTACGGTAAACTTATTAACTACACATACTGAATGTTAATTATAATGTACTGAATTTACTAAATACTACTTAAATGTAGATGCTCAATAGTAGAATCAGCATTTAAATATAAATACGTCGTGGTGCCGCAACTTCCTAGAATAGTTCCACTATTATATAATGTATACATTCTTACCATATCTAATATATTCAATAAATATTATTTCAGAATAATTTTGACAATGAAATTCTGAAATACTCACCTATTCAAAATATTATTGAAATGTAAAACTGTTTTATAGTTTATAGTGGAGATGAACTCTACAATGATAATAAAATGATACGTGTCTATATATTTTATGCACAGTATACTTCGAATAAAACATTTGACTTCTTTAGATTCTACCTAAATAATACATGGGTATTCCTATCGGACTAGACCAAATATCTAAGATTGACAATACTATTAATATTAATTAAATTAAATAAATAACTAAAAAAACTATATTTCAATAATACGCGTATGCAAAATACGTAAAATAATAACATTACAAATGGATATATTATTAGATAATATATACTAGATAATTTTAAAAACAAAGAAATATATTTTCAGTAATGTATATATTATTTTATTTCAGAAGTTTTCTAATTATGAGGAAATAAAAAATGTTATATTCTTTTTTCAGTATTTTTATGAAATATATATTATTTTAGTTTAATATTCTAATTTCACTTTAGAGAGGAAATTAATGTATGCAAGAGAAACCCATTTTAAGAAAATCAAGATGTGGGAAAGAAAATTAATGGATATGAGAGAAAATCAATAAGTGGGAGATAAAATTAATGTTAGTGGTAGAAATTAATGCATATGGGATTATTATAATAATTATATTCTTTTTTCAGTATTTTTATGAAATATATATTATTTTAGTTTAATATTCTAATTTCACTTTAGAGAGGAAATTAATGTATGCAAGAGAAACCCATTTTAAGAAAATCAAGATGTGGGAAAGAAAATTAATGGATATGAGAGAAAATCAATAAGTGGGAGATAAAATTAATGTTAGTGGTAGAAATTAATGCATATGGGAGAAAATCAATGAATGATAGGAATTCAATGGATATGTAAAGAATTAAATGTAAATGAGAGAAAATAAATATGTGGGAGAACAAATGTATATAAGAGAAAATTAATGGATGTGAGAAGAAATAAATGAATGATAGAAATTCAATAGATGAGATCGGAATTCAATGGCTATGAGAGAAAATAGATTGGAGAGAACATTAATGGGTGTGATAGGAAATCAATGGATGATAGTAATTAGTGGATGTAGTTAGTCAAAAATATATATATATATCGTAGGTAATTCTATATTTGTTATAATTATAATTATATATAATTGTATTCATTATATACGGTGTCGTATGCAATATAGATTGCTATCATAGATTTACAATTTCCCTAGATGAATGTAAACAAAAGCTACGAGCGAGAGTGGGGATAACGGCCGCCATCTTGTGTTACTTAATTTTTAAAAAAAACAATATTTATAAATATTTTAATTTTGAGTGCTATAATGTTGATCTTATGTCGATTTTAAAGTAAATTTCTCAATATACCCAGTACCAAGTATCATTATTAAAGTTAGTAAATATATTTCTTACAAATTTACAAATAAATATAATACTATATAATATTATATTTATTTAATATAATTATATAATTATATTCAATTATGTAATAATGCTAGTTATTGATATATATATATATATATATCTATATATATATATAACACTTAAATAATCAAATATATTCAAATATAAAGAGTAATATATATTTTTTAAATAATTATATATACACTTTATATTAATATTATATAAACAAATAATCATTAATAAATCATTTCTTTTGTGTGCACATGTTATTTATCTGTATCTATAAAGTAATTAGATTTACTATAGTATTTACTATAGTATTTACTATAATTTATTATAATAATGAAGAATTAAAAAAGTATGGGATAATAAATATAAAAAGGTTAGAGAGGTAGTAAAATATAGGTATTTGTTCATGGGTTAGCTCAATATGTACTTCACATTTGAGATCATTTATATTGAGATCATTTCATACATGCGTAGAAATACATTATTTTAAGTGGTGGTGAAATGTCAAGAATATTTATAAACCCCAAACAAATAGTAGAAAGGTTTACTTTATGTATAATATTTGTAATGATATTATTTTATATAATAATTAGTAATATTAATTTATAGATTCAAAGAAGAAAAACACCAATATCAAAAAATACTTAATATTTAAATTTAAATAATTTAAATTTCATTTTTATGATACTCGTATTTATTTAATAATTCATTAATATTCTGTTAAAATCTTGAGAAAGAACTTCAACACCGAAACCGTATTTATCACTATTTCTAGATTAAATAGAAATAAAGAGTCATATTGTTTGAGCTGACAATAACGATAGATATACTGGATATGATCATATTAGAGTAGATTCTTGTTATGAAATTAATTTATATTATTAATAGACAAATATTTATGATAAAGTACGGTTTATAAAATATCATTACTATTATTAATAGTAATTCCTAATATAATTTCTAAGTATTACTAATGATGAAAATGAGGTAAAGGTTGCTATTTGCTTATGTTGGTAAGTTTAACATTATTATAGAAAATACCAATCGCTAAGTTTATGATTGCAGGTAATTGATTTAACTATATTTGTAATATTGTATAAAAATCATTTTATTAATGATGGTTTATGTTTGATTCTTAATTAAGTTTTTTTAGAGGAATTATACAAATATAGATGTTTCTGTTATAATATGTGATGTACCTGTAAATCATATTTCGGAGACGAAAGATCTAGAAAGAAATATGAATTATCCGCAAATAAATAATAGAGATATATTATGATGACATTGATCAAACGAGTTCTGTTTACCAGCCGAGGATAATGTATTATTAATATAATGTGATCATTAATTTATATACTTTTATATCTATAATAGAGATGTATTAGGGGTTAATTTAATAAATCTTTATAATTGTATAATTGTTGATTGTCATTTAAATAAATAATCTACATATAAGTATACAAATATAAATATAAACTTAAAATAATATTTATACATTTATAATTAATATTTAATTTACCCTAATACAATTCTTATAAAATGATTAATTATGAGACAAATGAAATACATTTTCATATACAAAATCTATATTATAATATAGATTTTATAATTTATAAATTCAGCTTAATACATACTTTTGTAATATATGACATATTATATTAATATAATAAACCTTATTATTTATTATTAAATAATATATATGATATAAACATGTAAATGTTATAATTATTTGTTGTCATAAATTATTAATGTGGTTTAACATATAAATGTATTCAGTGAATATTATTCACTATAAATTATATGTGAAATTTCAAAATTGTTTATATTTATCGTAACACAAGATGACCGACTTTACTTCCACTAACGGAACTAGTTCTAGTTCTCTCTCATTTCTTTATATTTAGATAGAACATTCGCCATATAGGAAAATATAAATCTATGATTGCTATGCAAAATGGATTAAATCATGTGATATTATTTGTAATCTTTAAATCCTTTAAATGAATATGAATAATAATAAAATTATTTAAAAATATATAGTACAGTCTATAAAAATACTAATTACATTAGCAGATTATTTTCTGTGATAGATTTTTTATATCAATAAAATATTATAATTTATGAATTTATTTATTATTTTGTAAATTAAAATTTGTATAAGTCAATTTCGAATTATAAATTGATTATTAGTAATAATTAAGATTTTAAATTATAGTATCATTTTATTTATTTTTAATGTTATATTAGATTATTATAAAATCGTATAATGTATAAAATGCAAGTAAGCCTGTCAATAATTACATAGTATTTATTAATTTAAAAATAATACTATATATAATTGATGATTGACATGTTTGGAATGATTAAACTGACATAAAATTATATTTATTTATTAGGTGTAAGAGAAAATATATATACTAAAATATCTCTAATTAAACTTTTAAAAACTTTTAAAATAATTTCTATGAATCATATAAAGTGTATTAAATAGCCGTTAAATAGTATCCTATAATTTTAAGAATATCTACAATTTATTTAATAATTAACGGAAATCGAAAATTACATTATTGTCAATGTCATAATACAAGTTGCATAGCAATTCATATTGAACACTACAACGGAATGTGATTTACCTAATGATTTTTTAATCATTTTAAATTAATAACTTATTACATACATATTATTAAATCAGATTTATATTTACCACAATGTTAAGTTATTTTAATTATAACATATAATTAGAATGTTAAACATTAAATTGATATGACACACCTACAATTAATAGATTATCCCATCTTATTTTCATGTCCCATAAATTTAGGGGTGTTTATTAAAGTTCCATTTATTAATTTATTATAATATAGTTAATATATTTTATTATTAACTAATGAGTTATAATTATAATAACTATATTGATAATAAACAATTATTAATATGTATTATGGTTATATATGATACATTATAAAAAAATAGTATGGCTTATTTTATTATTCACAATTTTCAAAAAAAACATTGGATTTATTTTACTAACTTATTAGAATAAAGACTTTATTTGTAATTTATTGTTCATAAAATATAATTCTTTTTAATATAATTAAATAGTAGGATATTCTTTCATAGTATATTATGGTATAATATTATATGTTATTGTATTGAAGGATTAATATATAATTATATCTAAAACATATAGACACACACACACACACACACACACATATATATATATATATATATATATATATATATATATATATATATATATACCTATATATTTTTTAATATAGATAATACATTATTTAGATTTTTGATAACTATTCGCATATTGCAATATCTTATTAATATTATTATATTTAGGTTAAATGTACTATTCTCTATTTACGTATTATGTTATTCCGAATAATAACATTGTTGAAAGTATATATATCATCTAAAAATAGTTCAATCAGATATAACAAATGTTATAACATAATATGCATTATCCTTAAATGTTGAAATTAATCTTTTTTGTCAGTATTTTGTTATATATTAGGATAATGAAATTTTGAAATTGCACTAAATACGTTTTAGTCATTACCTAACTTATCGTGCTTATAGATGTGAACTGCACATAAATAGGAGCATGATATCAAGTATATCTGACAGCACATTGTGCAGTCAGAAATACTTGATATTTATAAGATTAAATATACTTAAAAGTACATTTGATACTCGGTATTGTTATGGTATATTCTTCGGTATAGTGGTCAATTTCTAAATTATCGAATTTATATAAGACTTTATGTCAAAATTAAAACCCTGTATTGACTCACTGATGGATATTAATTGTAAAATAATATGTTTCCAATAGATGATACTTCCTTATTTTAGTAACGATAATAGCTATCATCTTTGATTTAAATATTTGCTTCATTAAATCAAATATACTTTTTTTTTATTTCATATTATTTAATTAATTCTTGTGAGGATTTTTAAATCTTAATATTCTTAGAATGCACTGTCATGACTTTATTGGAATTAAAGAGTTTACCTAATTGCGAGTTGGAGTAATTAATATATGTCATTTTATTGGATAAATAAAATATATATTAATATTATATATTTCATATTAATTTTTAACTTTTTTAATTGTATTTTGTTATATATTAGGATAATAAAATTTTGAAATATAAAATAGTATAAAAAACTTTATATATTTTATTTCAGTTGGTTATATTTAATATTCAAATGCAAAATAAAATAGATGGGTAATTACAATATTTAACCAAGAATTACTTTATTATAGAATATGTAATACCACATTTGTAACTGAATACTACTGAACTACATTTAATACTATTAATGCAAATATTATATACAACATCTAATATAACTCTTATTCTATAACAACTAATATGTGAATATAGTCGAATTATTCAATGCGAATACTACGATAATTAACTTCGAATGTAATATTAACAAAATAAATATTATTTAATACTTCTACTGAATATACGCAGTACCTAACTTATTTATGAATCCAATCGTATTCATATTAGAACCTAGATTAATGTATCAGGAAATATTGTTATATATGCTTTTAATATTAATGGAAAATCTAACAATATGAATCAAGAGGAAGAAAAATACATATATTTATTAAATAAAAAGAAGAGGATGTTATATCGATATACGATATACCTTATATATCAAATGACTATAAACTAATACATATGTTTGCGAATGGTAAATAAGAAGTTGTCAAATATGACAGGTTAAATCAGGGCTGAGCGTAAGAAATAAAATAATCTGTTTGGCCAATTTAACGAGGCAAATAAAATTATAATAACGTAACGAATAAGATTATAAAAAATAATTTCAATATTGTTACATATAACATTTCACATGTAGATTGGTCTAAAACGTAGATTCATAAATTCATTTCTGTTTACTAACATTAATCACATTTTAATAAATTTACAATAATAAATATAAATATATAAATATATAAATATATATTTATATATATATATATATATATGTGTATATATATATATATATATATATATATATATATATTATGCATGTGTCATAGAGTAATAATTAAGAAAAATAAGTATCAATAGTATACCATTCAATTTCTATTATGATAATTGGAATACATATAAAAATGTGTATCTAATTTTCTGTAAATCGCTATTTACTCATTATTCATCATTTTATATAAAAATCCAGTTTTATTCTTCAAGAGCTCTGACGGTTTATCAAATTCCACAATTTCTCCCTTTTCCATGACCTATAAAACCAAGTTCAACATAGTATGAAATAAATAAATAATGTAATCGCTTAATTCGCCATGATGATAGAAACAATTTGCATTTAGGGGCTGCGAAAGCTATGCTGAGTTTAAATATAAAAGATAAAGAGAAATTTGTATACTAGATTTTATGTACTCAATTTTTTTAATACAATTTATATTATATTCAAACATATATTATACATTATCGTTAAATAGTTATAAATTAATGAAATTTAATGTTTAAACAAATTACTGAAATGTTATATTTTATGAACATTTTCTAATAAATTTATATCTATACTATGTATCTAACTCACAAATTTAACTATCTATTCTGAAAATGTCACAATGAATTATCAAGGTTCAAAATATAACACCCTCCATAATCCATACAAAAATACAAATAATTGTTTGGATATATCAGTTTAGATATATCCGCGTGAAAATGTTCAATATGAAAACAAATAAAGTATTTAATGAAATGCTTTCTTTTAATTAGCTATAACTCATGCACAATGGCGATAACTATTATATAAATATAAACTAATTTATATTAGTTAATTAATTATACTTATATAACTTTAAGTATCTTTATTCAACACAGTATTTTTAATTTTATCGAAAATGAATTCCATTTTAATATTTTAATAACAAATATTAATTTGAAGGTTTCAAATTCCTTTAAATGATAAAATGATTTATAAATAGTTTTTATTAAAAATTGCTTAAAATTTTAATTATTATTAATGTTTACTAGAATTTTTATTTATAATATATAATTAGTACTTAAGTAAAATATAAATGTATTAATAAATTTATAAAATATATATATATAATTTTGTAAATGAAGCAACTATAACAGTTGGTATAATATATATTAGAATATTGAACTAACCATGAAATAAAAAGTAATTAGAACCAGTCATAAATCAAGAAGTAATTAAAACCAGCATAATGCATGAAGTACTTAGAACTAACCACAATGCAATAAGTAATTAGAACTAACCATGATACGAGAAGTATTTAAAATAGTTTTAAGTCGGTGAGCTATGATAAGTACTGTACTTTTCGAGAATTTCTCCTCGATATTCTTCTGAATCAGCGAATCTGTTCTAATGGAAAATGTAAAGTTGCATGATGAAGTTTATGATTAATGTTGTCAATGTATATTTTTGAATATAAAATTATTGTATATAATATAAGTGTTTTGCAAAATCTATATTATATATAATATATATATATATATATATATCTTAATCCCATTTGAATTGTATGTATATTAAAATAAATGATAACCCTCGTTGAACATGGAATAATACATGGAAAACATTTAAATAAAATATTCTGCAGTTATAATTTTTGAAATTTTCAGTTTTTAATATTTTTTTTTAAAAATCATATAAATACGTAACTAAATAAAACACAAATATTTTTATTAATAGCATATCTTTCAGAAGAAATAATATTTTCGCTAAAAATACATCCTTTTAAATTTTGTATTGGAATTAGTGATTAAAAACTATTTAATAATATAAATCAATAATAGCATTTAACATAATATCTATTTCATAAATTAGAATCACTTTATAACACTTGTTTTTAAAAATAATTAACAATTTTAATTTGTTATGAAAAAAATAATAGACAACTATAGTTGTATTATAATGTAGAAATATTATAATATTTCTCTATATGGTGACACTCGCTCATTTAAACGATGGTACACATATGTTTTAAAAATTTTTTTATTTACTTATTATTAATCATCAATAAGCACAATAAACACAATAATAAACGTATATGTTTAATTGTATGCAATGCTTGATGCTATATAAATATATAAACAATATAATAAATTATATTTTTATTAATTAAACATAAAAAAATATTTATTTTATAAAATTATAATTGATTTTTAAATTATTAAAAAATATACCATTAAACAATATGATTTCAATAAAGTATCAAAATAGTGACTATGTGTTAGAGTATTTAATAAATAAGAGTTATATATTTTTAAATAGCGTACGAAGATTATAGTTTGTTTTACAATTAAAAAAAAAATTATGAAATACAACCTAAATATATACTATTTAAAATCAACATCCTAACCATATTCATATATCTCATCACATTTCACTAAATCCCCATATTTGATTAATCCTAACTAACTTCATATCAACGTTTGCGGTTGCTTCATCGATGACCAGAATTCGATTTTCATGTAGCAAAGCCCTAGCTAGACAAATCAACTGTCTTTGACCCACGCTAAAGTTGCGACCGCCTTCATGAACCGGAGAATCGAGGTTTTTCTCACCGATAT